>CM066984.1:98700690-99103190 GCA_033977485.1 Hydrangea macrophylla
CTGAAATTCCAGAAAGCGTCTACGAGAATTAGCCTGTATTTTATATTGCTCATTACTAGCTTGAATCTACTTTCTGATCGTGTCATGCAAGTCGTGAATATGTCGTGCAAATGATTCCGCGGTCGCGGAGACTCGAACATGGGGACTCGTGGGGATGAGATCAATTTGTTTCCAAGCTTATATCCACGAACCACTTCATGCGGGCTCATGCCAATATAGCGATTGACTGAACTATTGTAAGCAAACTGGGCTGCAGGAAGGATGGAGTCCCAATTTCTATTACCCTGACTCATTAAGCAACGCAAGAGATTTCCTAGGCTTCTATTGACAACTTTTGTTTGACCATATGTTTGGGGGTGGTATGCGGTAGAGAATTTAAGCTTAGTGCCTACCATATGCCAAAGGGTCTTCCAAAAGTAACTCATGAACCTGACATCCCTGTCGGACACAATTGTCTTGGGGAGACCATACAGTTTGACGATCTTATCAAAGTAAAGCTTGGCAATGTGAGAAGCATCGGAAGTTTTTGAAGAAGGAATGGAATGAGCCATCTTTGAAAAGCAATCAACCACCACAAGTATGGAATCATGCTTACAAAAGGTGCGAGGAAGACCGAGGATGAAATCCATGCTTACGTCTTGCTAAGGACGGTCTGGTATGGGCAGGGGAGTATAAAGACCCGTATTCTGTTTACGGTGCTTGGCTAGCTGACAAGGTTGCACTGACCAACTATTTTGGCAACATCCCTCTTAAGACTTGGCCAATAAAATTGACGTTCGACTTCTTCGAGAGTTTTATCACGCCCGAAGTGACCTGCCAAACTGCCTGCGTGTACCTCCCATACTAAGAAGTCTCACACAGAGGTACGCGGAATACAGAGTTTGTTGGAATGAAATAAATACCCACCTGAATGAAAAAGTCATCACGAGTGGATCCTGGTATGGGAGCCAAGGTAGTGAATACGGCTCCAAAGTCGGGACAAAACTCGTAGTCCTCCTTCAACCGCTCGAAGCCGGTGACATTGCGATCATAATGGAAAGTAAATCAACTCGGCGGCTAAGTGCGTCAGCTACTTTGTTCTCAACTCCAGCTTTATGTGTAAGTACAAAGTAAACGATTGAAGGAATTCGACCCAACGACCATGCCTAGGGTTCAATTTCTTTTGGGAATTGAGGTAACGAAGGGCTTCATGATCGGAGTAAAGGACAAATTTATGGGGAAGCAGATAATGACGCCAATGTCTCAAGGCTTAAACAACTGCGTAGAGTTCCTTATCATAGGTTGAGTAGCGTCGCTTAGCGTCATTTAGCTTGTCACTAAAGTAGGCTATTGGATGACGTTCCTAGCTGAGCACTCCGCCTATGCCAACGCCAGATGCATCACACTCGACTTCAAATGGCTTGGTAAAGTCAGGGAGGTGCATGATGGGAGCTTGTGTCATACGTACCTTGATTTCCTGAAAAGCACGAGGGGTTGCTGGTGTCCAAACAAACTCACCTTTCTTCAAGGTATAGGTTATTAGGGACACAATTGTGCTGAACCCCTAAATGAAACGTAGATAGAAAGTCGCTAACCCATGAAAGCTGCGGGCTTCATGTATGCTTTTGGGCTCTGGCCATTCGACAATCGCTTTGACCTTGTTCGGATCTACCGATACTTCTTCCGATGAAACTACATAGCCAAGGAAGACAACTCGATCAACGAACAAGGAACATTTCTTGAGGTTGGCATACAAACTAGCTTCCCGTAGGGACTGACACACCTGTTTAAGATGGGATAAGTGAGTCTCCCTCGAGTGGCTATACATTAGTATATCGTCGAAATACACCACAAGGAATTGGCCCATGAACAAGCGAAGGACTTGCGTCATGACTCGCATAAAGGTGCTGGGAGCATTAAATAGGCCAAATGGCATAACTAACCATTCATATAAACCATCTTTGGTCTAGAAATCAGTTTTCCATTCATCACCTGGGGCGAACTCGAATTTGGTGGTAGCTAATTTTTAAATCAATCTTTGAAAAGATGTTCGCACCAGCCAATTGTTCCAACATATCATCTAGCAGAGGAATTGGGAAGCGGTACTTAACTGTGATCTTGTTGATGGCACGACCGCCAACGTACATCCTCCAAGAACCGTCCTTCTTAGGCGTTAGAAGTGTGGGCACAGCACAAGGACTTGTACTCTCTTACACAAACCCTTTTGCAAGAACTTCGTTAACTTGCTTTCGAAGTTCCGCATGCTCTGTTGGGCTCATCCTGTAATGGGGTAGATTTGGTAAAGATGCCCCAAGGATAAGGTCAATAGCATGTTGAATGTCCCGTAATGGGGGCAAGTTATAAGGGAGGTTATCAGGAAATATGTCCTTAAATTCGCTTAACACCGAGATTACCTCTTTAGGGTGGTCTTGTGTGTTTTCTGGAGGGGCCTTTCGAGATACCATGACAAAGATGATGGACCCTGTGGTTGCTAATTGTTCGAACTGTTTGGGGTTAATGATGTGTAGCCCTTGTGTCGGTGTAGGAGTGGTTTCGTTGCTCTTATGAATGGGACGCGGTTGCATGGGGTGAAGCTTGATCTTTATACCGCCATGCACAAACGAACAAGAGTTCGAGCAACCATAGATAGCGACGTCCAAATCAAACAACCACGGTCGACCTAGGATGATATGACCTACGTCCATTGGGATGACGTCACACAAAATATCCTCCTGATACGAGAGGAATTCGATAGGCACAAAACACCTCGTATTGATTGCGATGGATGACGTGTCAACCCAAGAAACTTTGTAAGGGTTGGGGTGTGGAACAGCTTTCTAGCCCATGCGCGTAATGGTACTGGCGGACACAGCATTGATACAGCTACCGCTATCGATGATGACTTTGCAAGCTGTCACCATATATGATGTAAGTATGGAAAATAGTATTTCTGCGCCAGTCATTAACTTCCTTAGGTTGCGTCAATGCACACCTAACCACTTCTAGGCTAGACGAACTGAAGTTTTCCCCTGACGAATTCAAAGAAGGAATAGTTTGAATGCAACTTAGGTTAGGATTTTCCTCGAATTCTGCCTCCTGTTCCAAAATGTCCTCCACGCCCGGAAGATAATCTTGTTGGTGGGGGTCGTTATCAGTGACCTCTGTGACTTCTTCATTGATGATGAGTGCGTATTTGGACACCTAGAAGCGACATGACCAAACTCATGGCATCTAAAGCATTGGACTTTGGAGTTCATGTTAGATGTGGCGGCTACTCCTTTGCCCTTATCGTCTCTACGAGCAGGGGGAATGTAGGGAACTGATTTATTCTGTGGGGCAACTTGATTTGATTTCGGGACCCAGGGTTGGGAATTGGTTGAAGAGAGTCGCTACTGAAATTGTGGTTTGGAAACCAGCTCATAATTCTGGACGAAAGTGTACACTTGGTCCAAGGAGGTAACGTCGCGAAGAACGAGTTCGCGTCTAACCAGAACTGCTTGTGACTCAGGAGGTGGAATTGGCGTCGTGAAACCTCTGAGATAAGCTGTAGAAATGCGACTGGTAGCTGAAGACTGGTGATGATGCACTGTAAAGAAAATAAATAAATAAATGAAGAACTTTTTTTTTTTTTTTTTGCGACTTTGTTCTTGGTTTTTTTTTTTTTTTTTTTGACAAACAAATAAATTAAAAGCCCAAAACAATGGGCTGGATGGCTTGGAGCCTTGAATAGTGGGCTTGCTTGGGTTATGGACTTCTTTCTTGGTTGTATAAGTGATCAAATGGGCTGGGCTCAAAAGTTGGTTTGTGGGTTTGTGACTAAGACAAGAGGCAATACTCAGATGCTCTTAATAGAGTAAAGAGCGAGACGGAGTAAAAGGGAAGCGGCTGCTGCTCGCGAGGTGGTTCGTGATCTGATGGCGAACGATGTGGTTCGCGATGTGGGTAAGAAAGGTTTGGTCGACTTGAATAAGTGGTGGACTCGTGGTGGGTCGCGACTGGTGTTGAGGGTTGTGGGTGGCGCAAAATGGAGGAGTGGAGATTGATTTGTTCGATTGGTTTGGCAAAGGTTCGAAGTGGTGGTGGGTTTTAAAATCTGTTTCAAACAGATGGGGTTCGAGCGGGGGATGGTTCAAATGGTGATGATATGTGTTGGTGGCTAGGGTTTCTGGTTCAAATAGCTTTGGGTTGCGACTGACTGTGTAGAGATTCGGGCTTGTTTGGTTTGTAGACGAATTGCTCTTGTGCTCTGATACCAAATTTGATGTAGAACAAACGGAAATCGCGAAAAGAAAAGAAAAGGGTCTAGGTTCCCTGTACCTAGGCCAGAAATATGAAAGCATCCCTGTGCAATTTCAATCTAGAATTTTATTAATCATCAAAAAGTGTCAAAATACATGATTTGCACCTTATTTATAGAGAATAAAAAGTCCTAGCTTTAAAGAGTTTCCTAATATGAAAACACTACCTAAAACATAAAATAGAGAGAATCAAATAAAAGATAACATATTTATTCCAAACTAATCCATCTACTTGGGCCTTGAGTCTGGCCCAACCTAGTAGTCACCCAACCACAAGGTGATCAGATGAGCTATGCTCTGGCGGCGACGACGGTAGAACTGCGGGAACGGCTTGATCATGGTACTGGTCTGCACCAGAAAGAGGGGTCGGATTCCAAAAAATAACTACCTAAGGCCACAAAAAACCAAACTTTGATATCATGTTTGAATTACCAATTGCTCCAAAATCTTATGTTATTCAAGAATGGACTCCATAACATTAAGCTTTCACAAAGCCAGTTCAAACCTCCTCTTCCTCTCTTTTTCTATGTAATGTTCCCTGTTAAAACTTCCTCTTCTTTTTTCATGTTATATTCAGATGTAGCAAACTAGTGAACATAAGGATGTTATCTTTTTCTCAAAAAATAAAAAATAAAAATATAAAATATAAAAAATCAGAAGGAATGATAGTATATAATTTATTTCCCTTTTAACTTTACTTTTTTCGAGTGAAATGCATCGAGAAGGTACTCACGCAGCAAATCTTGCTCATCTTGGGACACCAACTTTCCATGAATTCCCTGGCTTTGTTAACAGCTATATCCAGATCTTCACACTCCTTAAAAAGGACTTCATCTGAAGGTATTTTATGATCAACCACAGAATCAAGCACCGCTTTCATAAGCTTCAGCAAATCGGCCATATTTCTGTAACTCTTATGAGTTGGCATAGTCTTTATCGTCTGGCACGAAACTAGATGAATGAATCGGGAAATGCTGTTAATAATGCATCTTACAGATTTTGTGTCCATCTCGCCTGTTTATGTACATCATGTCACAATATTAGTAGCATAAAAAACGTTAATGAATGCATGTGTGTTTACATAACATGATAACAAGATACTACAATGTAACACGAGTAAAACATTCTCGTACTTGTGTCAGATAACACAAAAAAGAAAAATTCAATACACGGCAACACCAAAAAGTTCAAAATCACGGCCAAGCGGATGAATGTATTCTGATCTCCATGGGAAAAATATATATATATATATATATATATAAAAAAGAGGGGTGGGGGGGCCAAAAAGCTCTTGGCCTATTTAGACCAAAAATGGGAGATAAAATTTTTTTGATGGGAAGTGATGAGAGAAAATATTGAGTGAGAGTTTGAGACACAGACTAAGATTTTGAATGATTTTTCCTTCTAAGATATTTTTAATAAATAGAAAATTCAATAGAATTTAAGAAACATGGGAGCTAACTCATGCCCAATATGAGGATACTATTGAGATGAAAAGACTGGTAGTGAGAACATGAAACAAAGATCTTTGGTAAATTTAGCCATGAGTGTTGATATACCAATTTAGTATGTAATTATATGTTGACCTATACTAACACAAGAAGAAGAAGAAGAAGAAGAAGAAGAAGAAGAAGATAAAGGGGGCGATCATCAGAGAAACAGAAGAGGAACCCAAAGGATGTAAACAAAATTATGAAGCAACAACTATTTACAATCAAAATTGAGGATAAACCACAAACTCACAACTTGAAGAGCAAACAAACAGCATTATCTAATAGCACACATTTTGTTTTGTTTTTTTCCTCATTATTCAACCTCTACATTATAAGTTCTTTTTAGTTGGGATGGAACCAAAGAAAAAAGGGAGGTGGGGAGGAGTAAGAACATAAGAATGTCCCTATACATACAGAAATATATACATTTATAATTGAGAAATGAATCAATTAAACATTTTAAAAGATAACTAAGATAACCCTCTTAGCAGGATTAGATCCTCAATTTTACTTGTAACCAAAAAAAAAAAACTGAAAAGCAGAAAACAAAAGAAGCTCCACCAGATTTCATCACTTACCCACCAAAATATTACACAACAAATACACAAATTTGTGAAAGTATACATATATATATATATATTTTTTTTTTATTATCATACCTCCCAAGAAGTTGAATTGTAATAGTAATATACCTCTGTTATTGTGGCCTGAGTAAGTCTGAGAAGGCATGAATAGATCTTGATGAGACCCACTAAACAAGAGACAATCAATCTTCCAGAACCGAAGAATCCCTTACCCTCCACATCTGTTATGAACCCTCTTCGTAGCAATGCTCCATAGCAGAGAGAGAGAGAGAGAGAGAGAGAGAGGTGGGAACTTGGAAGAACTGAAGGGGAACATAAAGAAATAGAGATAAAAATTGTGGGGCCCAAGTAGTTAGTTGCAAATTTGGTGGGTGGAGATTAAATTTATAGAAATATAAGCTTTAATCCCTCGTAATGGGTCAAAAAAAGATTTAGTGTATTTGACTTTTTAAAATTTAAAAATCATCCTTAATTGTTAAGAAAATAAAAAAAATTAGTCCTTTCCCCAAAATCTGTATATTTTTTATGGACAAGATTATCCTTATCATTATATATATATATATATATATTATATCACCAACTTAAAATTAGAAATTTCAAATTAATGAGGGCAATAATTAAATGCAATTAATTCTCTCTCATCTCACGATCTCTCTCTCTATATTTATCTCTCTCTCCAGAATGGTCAATGGTATTAGGAGATGGGTTTCTCTCTCCTCTCCTTTATCTGTCTATGTATCTCTATCTATCTATATCTCTCCTCTCTTTTATCTGTCTTTGAATGTGTCTATTATTGAAATGCCATTGACAAAAATGTGTTTCTTTCTTTTGAATTCCCCTAATATGAAGGTTTGTTACTCAAAGTCTTCACTCATCAAAGTCTCTAACAAAGTGTATATCGAAACAGAGTATTCATGGTGCATTGAGAGATCATAGACATTCGATCTACAGAGCGGGCAATGGGAATGATTCATAAACCACATGTCGATGCAAGAAACATGGAAGACATGTGAAAGAAATTTTCTCATTCAAATAAATTTTCTCATCAAATCCATATTTCTCTCTTCTTAATTTGGTGAGAATATCTCACCATAATATATACTATAATTTCTCATTTATGATTGGTGAAATGGTTTTCGTGCAGTGTAAATGCGTGCACGTTTTTTGTAAGAAATTTGTATTATTGAACTTCATCAAAATTCTAGATCTGAGAATTTCTCACCAAAATGGACAAATTTTTTTACTTATAGTCAGTGATTCATTTAAAGTGAGAAATTTCACATTATTGTTGAAAGTGAGAATTTCTCCCAATATTATATAGAATTTCGTATGTTATTATTGAGGAATTTCTCACTCTGTGATGTATTTTAAAGTGAGAAATTTTTCACTTTTCTTTCTCTCTCTCATAATATTTCTATGTTAATTCTCACTCTTCTCTCTCTTATGTATATATATATATATTATATGTGTTTTGAATTTCAAAATTCAGATTTATTATATATATATATATATAGAGAGAGAGAGAGAGAGAGTTATATGGGTTTTTAAATTTTAAAACTCTTAATTGTAGGAGTAGGGGTATTTTGGTCCTCAAAATAGGTGAGGGACTGATTTCTAAGTTGACTTATAGAATAGATCTATTTCTAAAAAATGACACATTTAAGGACTGAAATCTAACGGACCCAATTAAATTTAAGCATATGAAACACTAACCCAATGATAGATGAAAATTTAATGTGGAATACAAATCATGATTAAAGAGGGAAATGAATGGTTGGAGGCTTGGAGCTTTTCTTAATTATATGAACTGACAAAAGGAAATGATACTAAAGAAGAATTGCAGAAGAGTACCATGATTGGATTCCAGGTGGAGTGTTATCTTGATTGACCAATATACCCCCTTACATCTCTCACAAAGATGATTATATCAGAGTAATGCCATGATTTTTAAATCTAAATCTCAATTTACATCGTAAATCATGTGACAGTGGGATCATTGTGAGTCACTTCAACATCTTTCAATTAAAATTTAGTAGACCCACTATCACATTATTTAAAATGTGGATTTGAAATTTGAATTCGAGAAGCATAGCATTACTCTTTTATCAATACACATGATGCAAGTTATAAATTCATAAGATTTTCAAATATATCTTCTTGGCTTATGAAGTACATACATACAAATGTGGTGTCAAAAATATTGCAATTTTGGTTCTAAAATGTTATAAATTGAAAATTATTTTTTATTTTAGTTTTTAAGGACTTAATTATAATATTTTGGAACCAAAACAATTTTTTTAAATTCATTATCAACTAGGCTTGTTCAAGTTGACCAGAGAGAACTCTTGGCCTTCCCAGGTAGATTAAGGGTTCGAAAGACTCAACGTCAATATAAGTAAGTTGGAAGCACTGACCTCGAGTAGTTGAACGAACCGAAATTGGCATGGGTCTGAATTATATCGCTCACTTGTCTTCTTCACTTATCTAGTAAAGTCGCTGAGAACAAGTTGAATGGATTTGTCCTCATCTTAAAAAAAATATTTACTTCTTGTTTTAAAGTGTAATTAGTCTACGTGTCCAAGTGTATGTAGATAACATATTTATAATAGCACATAGATAGACTAAGAATATTTATATGTCAAAAAATAACCCACACCATATACTGAACTGTGGTCCTAAATGAAAAGGGTATAAAGGCACACATGGACATGGACGGACTAATTTGTAGGAATTGGAAATTTACCAAGACTCCCATATAAGAATCACTTGAAAGATTTGACAGTGACACTTAAAGTAATACTGTAATATGACCATAAAGGCTTAAACTAAGGGTAAATTACATTGATCTCCCCCTAGGTATATCTCAATATAGAGACCCGTCACAGTTTAAAAATTACACTAACCTTTCTTGTTAGAGATAAAATCCTAACCGTGTTAAATTTCATGAAAATGTACTGATTTACCCTTGAAATAAAACAAATTTGGTGATAATAAAATCAACATGTTATGAAATAATAAATTTGTCCTTAATACATGCCCTTAAAATAAAGAGGAGAAAAAAAAGATTATTTTTGACTTTTTGTTTTTTTGTTTTGTTTTTTTTTAACTTTAACAAGGGTAAAATAGTCAATTAAAAAAGTTTTAACCATAAAACTAACGGTCAACGGACCGTTGATCACTACCGGAAGAAAGCGCATATTATACATACAACAACAAACTCGGGAGAGATCAATGTATTTTCTAAAACTACAAGAGAGGTCGTAATGTTTGCAATGTTGTAATGTTCGCAATTCAGTGCTGGTTCTATTTTGTTACTGTTATTTTAAAATTCCATTTTAATACATGTAAAATTACAATCTGATTTATATGCGTGGACAATATTAGTATTTATAAGTGGGAAATTCTTGCTTCAAATAATTATTCTTTATGAATTTAGTATTGTATAAGCTAATCATGGAGTCTAAATTATTCAAGTGGTCCTTCTAATGATTATTCACTATTGTTTTATCAAATCATTATCCTTTCCTTTAAGTTTGTACATGCTAAACAAGATTATTTATTTGTGCGTGTTCGAGAGATTACTCAAAAGTATAGTGGATTAGAGATTTTGAATGTTTATTGGTTAGCCGAAATAACATCACTAAAATAAAATATTCAGTGTAACAGTGATACGCTAAACCAATATATATATATATATATATATATTAATAATAGGCTATCTCTATTGTCAAAGCAATAGTGGCTATAAGTATAAGCCTCAGTTTACCATATAGTCAGTTTGCATTGGCAATAGCCATTATTGCTTTGACAATAGTGGCAGCCTAATATTAACTTGTTATACAATCAATATAATTAATACATATAAGGCATGTTTGATAATCCAACTAAGTGAGATCAAGGGATGGCCCAGTGATAAGGGATTCCATCCCATTTGGTGATGGTTGCGGGTTTGAGTCTCCTAGACTTGAGAGTTTGTGGGTTGTGATAGGGCGCATTACCTCCACTTGCGTGGTGCATAATAATAAAAATACAAAATACAAAACGATGATCCAACTAAGTGCAAAAAACAAAATTTTCAACACTTATTTTTCCCACAATTTGATAATTTATAAGGGCTCATTAGTCATCACTTAACACCGAAGAAGTAACAGAGAATTTTAAGTAAATAAATTTCTACTTAAAAAACCACTAAAAATAATCTACTTTTCATCTAAAATGATCTACTTGTTAACACACTCTTTTGCTTAAACTTTTTAGCACCACTTAAAACTCAATATATATTTAAATTTTGGGAATTGCTATTCCCACTCCAAAATTGAACTAATGCACTCCATAAACTACTGATGCACTATGTAGACGTAGTACCCTGCAGTTTATGTATTTCATGGACTGCATTGGTTTATCCAGAAAGTGCGAATAAAAATTTTCTTAATTTTGCCAAGACCCTTGTGGTCAAGTGGCATCACCTCCTCTCCCCTAAGTGGGAGGGATGGGTTCAAATCTCCCCATGGGGGAGTGGGAGGGGTTTTCCCTCCTTCATTGTAGAACGCCCCGTGTGCTCGTGTCGGGTCTATCTCTTGGGTTCTTCTACTTGGATTGTGTGTGTATGTGGGTGTGTGCGTAGTCATCTAGGTAAGTCATAAAAAATAAAAATAAAAAATTCTTAATTTTTAGTTTTATAAAACGATGTTGTAATTATTTATTGGCCTTTAGCCACAATCTGTCCCAGATTTGTCCCAGATTCCAAAATCTGTTACTAGTGAGTAATGTATAAGTTCTGAGAAAAAAGAAAAGGGCAACTTACACTGACCTCTCTTGAGGTATCTGACAATTACAGGAATCTCTCCTGTATTTTCAAAAACTATACTCACCTCCCTTCTATTTTGAAAATGACTGTTAAATTCTTGGACAAAATCATCAAAAAAATTTATCTACTATCTTTTAAAAATGAAAATATATATACATATATATTAACAATTATGAAAAAAAAATTTAAAAAATCATCGACAAAATTTCAGTATATACCAAATCAAGCTTTTACTAAATTATTTATAAAAAAACATCAACAGTAACTTTAAAAAAAACCTATAAACCATCAACAAAGTTATCTACTACCACTTTAAAATGGAAAAAAAAAATAATAACAATGAAAAAAAATCAACAATTTAAAAAAAAAATGAATGGTTATATTGTATTTTTGTCTGCTTTATATTTTTAAAATTGTGAACTTGCTCCCAACAATGTGAATGAGCTGCTCCAATGAAACTTACTTAGTACAGGCCTTGCACGGGCTTTGCCCTAGTGTGTGTGTGTGTGTGTGTGTGTGTGTGCGTGTGTGTGTGTGTCACTATGTGTATAAGACTCCACTGAGCATGTTTTTTTTTTTTTTTTTTTTAAATAAAGCAGACAAAAATCCAATACAACTATTCATTTTTTTTTTAAATTGTTGATGTCTTTTTTTCATTATTGTTATTATTCTTTTCATTTAAAGTGGTAGTAGATAATTTTGTTGATGATTTTTTTTATGTTTTTAAATTATTATTAATATTTATAAATAAAAGAGTAATGTTATGCTTCCCAAATTTTCCAAAAGTGTTTCCCAACACATGTGGTAGTGGACCCAGCAGGCCCGGCCCTGGGCATAGGCCACATAGGCCATTGCCTAGGGCCCCCAAATCTATTACCAAATTAAGGGCCCCCAAAACCCATTTCCAAAATACACTACTACTAGTAATAATTTGGCCCAAAGTCTCGGCCCATATGAAAAAATCCCTTAAAATAAACTTTCCCCGGACCCTAGCCCACATAGGATTTAACTCTACAAATCACCCACATAATTCAATCTTCCAAAAAAAGAACCCTGTGTGGGCTAGGGTCTGTTTGGGGATTTCAAATTATTGGTTCTAATTTTTTGATTTCTATGGGGCTTCAAGGTTCCGCTATGTGTTTCAGACAGTGAAGGTCTCAATTTTTTAGGGTTTTCTTGTTTGATGGAATTTCTGTTTTGATTTGTCCACACCACTTGTTGGTGTCTAGGATTTGAATGTTGGCCATGTCTCCATGCTTCCTCCGGTTGTGAAATGTTTGACGTGCTTGCTTGTCAATGTTAAAAAAACACCTAAAATTAATTATACACATAATTATGTACAAGTAGGCCAAAAAAAAAAAAAATCGCTTCGGGGGCGCTGCCCCCAAACCCCCATAAAGTATAGGGGCCCCTTTTTAGAGCTCGCCTTGGGCCCCCAAAACCTCAAGACCGGCCCTGGGACCCAGTTGATTTTGATTGGTTGTGATGTTAAAGTGGTTCAACTATGGTCCCACTTCAACATCATTTGGGATGAAAATTTGGGAAGCATAGTATTACTCTAAATAAATGTTCTAATATCTTTCACCTACTACTTGGGAAAAAAAGTTAAATGGCTTAAATTAAAAAACTAAATTTGTTAACTATTGTAAATTAGGCTAAAGATTATAAAACCTAAATTTGAAATTTTTATAAATATGTTTTTTCGAGCTGCAAATTTTTATAAAATTAGGGCTAAATACTATAAATCTAAATGTGTAAAATTTGCTAATGTACATATAATTTTATCTAATACGCGCGCGCACACACACAGTCACACAAATACACACACACACACATGTACATATATATATAATGAGATAAGGGGTAAATTGATAATCTTCCACTCAAAAAGTTGGTAAAGAGGAGGTGAGTGTTATTTTTCAAACTAGATGGGAGGTCCCTGTAATTATCATATACCTCAAGGGAGGTCGGTGTAATTTGCCCAAAAGAAAAAGAAAAAAAAAAAAAAAAAGAGTAATGTTACTAATGTATAAGTAATAAAGGTAGACTTCCCTTGGACCGAGGGAAGGAAAAAAAATGATATTTTGAACAATTAATGCCAAAAATCCCTTAAATTCGTAATGTTGTGCCCTTAGAGGATGCATTGTGCAACACTGCAAGCATTGCCCAAAGGATAACGTGGTGCATTTGACCCACCTCCCCCAAACGGGACCCGTTAAAGATATGACTTTTAAAATTGCTAGTCATGGAATTACGATTCAAAAATTCGAGAAGATTTTAGTAAAGTTTATTACGTACATTTTGTTACATATATATAATAAATAAATAAAAAAGGTACATTTTGTTAGATTTCTCGTTTTGAAAATCTTTTTTTTTTAATTGTATTTTTGTGAAAACTTTTTTTTTTTTTTTTTTTTTTTTGTTGGACATTGTGCATCAATGTGAAAGAAATCTAACGAAATATACCTAAGAAACTTTATTGAAGTCTTTTCCTATAAATACTTCCCACTTGCCACAAGATTTTGGATTTTGGGCCTCTTTGATGATCCAATTTAAATAAACATTTTTTTTTTGTAATCCCAATTTAAACATCAAGTAATAATGTGATTATTAGATTTTGAATATCTCAAATGCTATATGCTAGAAAAAAAAAATGTAAATATGGCCTTCAAAAGAATCCACCGATAATAAAATCACCGTCAATTCTACCATTGAATGGAACCAATAAGATAGGATGATTGGGATGAGGCGCGAAACGCTCTCTTGAGACGATACACGCCCTCTACGGGTATTATCTGATCGATGCAGTAGAAAATAGCACACTATCTCCGAGATACAATAGCCCGGCCACCATTGCCGTAAACCTATCAAATCTCCACAATTTGACAAGGCGATAAACTTACCCATGATGCCTTCTTTACCTAATATACTTATGAGAAAAAGTAAAATAATAAAAATATTTGTCTATTCAATAATTACAGGACAACATAAAAATTTTCTAGTGAGAGAAATAAGTACAAGATGCCAACATCTCAATCACGTAAAACCATATATATATATCAATAATGCTACACACACTCTGAAAAGTACACCAAAATGCACAACTTTGCTTAAAAAAGTTGGACCTTGTGTTGAAAAGCATGTACACACAAAAGTGGATGTTTTATATGTGCAAACTTTTCAGCACGAAGTCCAACCTTTTTAAGCAAGGTTGTGCATTTTAGTGTGCTTTTTAGAGTGCGTGTAGCATTATTGTTATTTCTTTATCGCTCTTTTGACTAATTCATCTTTTTATTTTCTTCTTTCCATGGCTTTTGAAACTTCTATACTCCATAGCTGTAGCATCATCATGTTCATCTTTTTACAATTATTTTCATCACTCAATTAATCAACTTGTTCTAAAGTAATACGTCCTTAATTAAGGGAGGAGTCATCCCTGCTTCTTCTGATTAGCGGGCCTGCAGTTATAGGAAGAATTTGGTTACATGCTTCGACCTGGAAAGCCAGATCATGCACCATTTAAATTTTACAGCCAAAATAACATTGTAATTGAAGGAATAGAAACTCTGAACATTGGAATCCACCACCAAGAATACAATCCTCACAAATAAGAAACATACGAGATTGAATATATATGTTATTTCGCCTTAATGATTACAACTCCTTATTTAACATTCCGCTAGATCTCCTATTAAAAATTAAAGTACTAAAAAAAAATTTTAGAAAACTCAAGTTAGACTTGAGAGTTTGGAAACTACATATTCTCCAAAGGATATTCTTGACACAAATTGGAAGTAAATAAAGGAAAAAAAGGAAATTAGGAGGTTGATAACTTAAAGCGACACAAGGGGCACATGTGACTCCTTTTCAGCCACTCCACAATGCATTTTGGATGGAATATGTGAGAGCATGGCATGGCAGTCACTTCGAATCCAACCAATATTGGGTCCATACATATAGGGCACAATTGTGCGGCCGGATCTCCACCACCTTCAAATGTCACCTTCTCTAATGCCTCAATAGATGACTTGGTTGCTGGCACTAGATTGGTTGATGATACCTCAAAACCGCGGTTGGCCAGTTCCCTTCTGGCTCGACAAATGAGTGATCGCAGTAAATTTTGCTCATAATTTTTATCACGTGTTTCATCATGGGGTGCTGTATCCCTCACATACTGTATTATGTTCCTCCATATCCAGTTATAGTTCGTACCACCATAATGTGATCGTATCAGCAGAGAAACCAATTCATTGAGTGCGTTTACACGTTGTTCCATCTTTCTTGTCCGTTCCAAGGCCTCAATTTCACCGCGGGATAAAATAACAATTCTATCCATCACCACGTGGATTACTAGCACCTTCAATCCAAATTTGAATAGCTTAGGCAGTCTCAAACGGGTATAGTCCAGAATATGTCTAATGAAGTCGTCATGATTCTCCAGTTCCGCCTGTGTATCGTAAGCATGTCCTTGTTCTTCGTCATACATGGCTCCATTCCATTGGACCTTTTCTATTTGGAATGGAAGATTCAGATCCGAAATAATTCCAGATACGACGCCCCAAGATGGCGATGAAGGCGTACCATCATATTCTGACATTAGCATCTCATATGGAAATTCCGGCGACTTGAAGGATCTGATTTTGTCATTCAAGCTTTTAATGGAACCATCAGATGACTTGTAGGTATGGTTGACAAGGAAATCAAAGAAGACATGAAAGCAGTGCTGCAGAGACTCATCTGACGGCCATGTTCTTCCAGTATGTGCCGAAGTCCTAACTTGTATCTGTGAATTGGAGTTTAACAGGAGCTCCGTAGCATCCATCTCTGAAGTAATATGTATTAGATTAGATAGCAGGAGATCAGAGATGACTAGATTGAAATTAGTAGTATTCTATTCTATTCTATTCTATTATTTATAGTGTATTTATAGTTGTGAGGATGTGTGACTGTGTGTTTATTCGATTCCTTTAGGGAATAGAATTTCAAAGGGGGATCGGGTATGGATACATATCCTAAGAAGCATATGACCCAAAGGTGAAGAAGAAAGACACACACAGAGAGAGAGAGAGACCTGCGGACCTCCGATTAGCCTTGAGAAGCAAATCTTCTGTGAAATTGTTTGAAGAGAAGTACCAGATCTTCCTTGCAATTGTGATTATAAACTTGATCTTGCTTCGGCTACCTTCGTTTGGCCTAGAGAGAGACGAGAATCAGAGAGAGAGAGGGAACCTAGGGTTTGAGAAAACAGAGAGAGACTGTGAGAGAGAGAGAGAGACAATCGTGTTTGAGAGAGAGTTGTGTTTGTTTTATTTTCGCCCCAACTACGGCCCGAAAAAGCCCGCAATTCAACCCGTAATCAACCTGTCACTTTAGCGACATTAACCCAATTCAACCCGCGAAAAAATTCAGCTAACCGAAGACAAATCTCGGGCCGAATTGGGCGGGCTGGCAGAATCGGACCTTGTTTGCCAGGCCTAGCTATGGCCTATATAGTATTCACACCTAATTGGCTATTTATTTGATTTTTCCTTTTTGCAAATTCTACATTCTTTTTCACTAAACCCATGTCATTCTATGGATGGTTTATAGCACAGCAGACTACTATAGCTAAATTACCCAATTTTACATTTTCCTCTCTTAGTCTGTGACCAATTTATGCTATGACAATAGTAAAAATCTCACATTTATTTGCTTAATTTGTTTAATTTCTGCTTTGGGATTAGCGTATTCCACCAGCATTTGTTAAGGAATTCAGTGGGGTTTTACCAAACAGATCTGTAATTACAAGTCCTTCAAAATCTTGGGCGGTTGATGTGAACTGGGTTGGCCACAATCTGTATTTTCAAAAGGGTTGGCATGACTTTGTTGAAGGCAATGATCTTGAATTGGGAGATTTTTTGATTTTCTACTATGATGGTGATTCAGAGTTCTATGTTAAACTATATGGAAAAGATGGGTGTAAGAAAATTCCTACTGAGAAGACTCAGAAAACATTTGCAGTTCAAGAGAATCAAACATGTAAACACAGTAAGCCATTATTTCTATGAAGAAAGATTTAAACACAGTAAGCTAATTTCTAGGAACATAGTAATTGTGAAAATGGTAAAACAACATTTCACATACTTATCGTGTTGTTGATAAAATGCAGAGAAGTGTAAACAACCGAGGTGTGAAAATAGTGGCAATGGTATTAATAAGAGGACTTTAAGGCCAAGGGTTCCAGTGGCAATTGAAGAGCCTGATAAAGATTGCAAAGATGCCGGCAATATCGTCTCTTCATATCCTTTCTTCAAAGTTTCTTTGACGCCGTCTTATGTGGCAAATGGGCCTTTGGTAAAATCTTAAACCCAACAAATTAATGAAAATTCAACAAACATTTTTATTGTCATTCTTTTATAACTTGGTAATTGATTCTCTTGTCAACAATCAATCAAAGAATTAGAGAAACAAAAAGAAGCAACAGAGTTGGGAGTAGTATGGTGACTGATGAGAGATTTCTTCTTCGGTTAGGCCACTTCTGGTCAGCTTTGGATATTCTTAATGACACGTAGTATCTAGAAACTTATGTGGAGTTAGGGACACATCACTTACATGTAATTAAGTTAACTTTCAAGTTCATAAGTTAACAAATTTCTCTCTCAATTTTTTCCTTAGCTGAGCATAAAGACTAGGAGAAGTGGGTTTCCCTAACTGGGCATGACCAAAGTACCACCCTACCCGTTGTGAACCAATGATCGGAGGGGGCTAGATGGGATTGCAAGGAAGGGGACCACATATGCCCCCTCAAGTCGTGAGCCATAGCGGCATAGCCTGTCCCAGACCCAGACGCACACCCAGACCCAGACCCAGACCCAGACCTAGACTCACCGAGCTGGTAGCATGGCAATAATCCCAAGCGTTGCCGATTGGTGGTGTGGTAGATTGGGTTGTAACATCAGTGGGTAGAGGATAAAAAAGGGCAGCCCAGTGCATGAGGCTCCCCTCAGTAGAGGATGTTGAAAAGAATTTATTGGTTTACTTGGTCCTTATCTAGATTGATTTAGTTGTTGCATGCCTCAAAATTGGTGGTTATGTCGAAAAAGGACTTCTAATATCATGCTCAGAATTGTGTTATCGTCGTTAGGAATAATCAGGTTATTGGCTGAATTCATTCTTGCCAATTACAATACATCATCATCTTCATATTCAAAAAACAAGTTTTACTTTTCTCTGCTTTTAAGTTAGAGGAGGTGTTCCGCGTATAGGGACATGAGTTGGGGGTTAATGGAACCCCATACTCCTTCACTTTATAACAAAGAACTATCACTCTATAATGGTTTCATCTTCATCTCTACCATTTTTTTCATCTTTTTTCTCTCTATATTAATGTACATAATAAATTGTACAAATGCTGCGAATAAAATAAGTTACTTTCATACCAAACGGAGCATTATATTTTTAATAGACATGCTTCCAGCTTGATAAGCGCATTAGAGAGCCTTTAACACAGGCCTTCCATAAGCTTGTAGCTTTATTTGTCTTACAGCCTTGTGAATGACGTATGTCTAAACCTTAGAAAGTGAAAATAAAAGTAGTAGAAATAGCAAGCCTAGAATTAAGTGAATGAACTTTTGAAGTGATGCTTATTGCTTGTCGCATTGTAATGGAAGTAAATTAAAATGTTTGTTTATGCCATTTTTTTTCAAACCATCTTCTACGTATGTGACGATTTTACTTCGAGGTGTTTTGTTTTTGTTTTTTTTTTCCAGATAATACCAACAAAATTTGTGAAAAAACATGGAAATGATCTGTCAAACTGTGCGATCCTCAAGGTTCCCAGTGGTGCAGTATGGCAAGTTGAGATGATAAACTCTAATGGTAAGGTTTGGCTACACAATGAAGGTTGGAAAAAGTTTTCAAAGTATTATTCTATACGGTACGGGCACTTTCTTGTGTTCAGATATTCGATAAGAGTGCAACAGAAATAGAATATCCCTCCAGAGTTATCCATGGTGGACAAGCCAAACTTAATGGAGAATTCTGAGTGCCTAAAAAAGAATGCATTGATATGGATGATTTTCCCCCTGGTAAGACGCAAATGAAGAAAGATCTTTACGTTGATAAAGGTTTTCCAGCATGTAGAGGCAAGAACACTTGCATTCCCAAGGGTTGGTGTACTAACTTTCAATCTATGGGATGTTCTATGATACATTCTAGTGGTTTGCGATGCATCATACATCCAAGTTACAACACGCTAGCACCTTTTGGTGCCAATATATTATAACTCGGTGCCAAATGGTTGTAACTTTGAAAACCCCTTTAATTTTTTTTAAAAAGCACCTTATTTTTTTAAAACCAAATATTTTTTTGTTGATTGGTATTACATTCTAGCTCCATGTTAACACATTTTAGAACCGAAATCACTAGGACATATGATAATATGATTCATCCTAAACCACTAACTAGGTTGTATAGTAGAATTTTCCTCAATCTCGAGGCATTGATAGTAGTAGATTGAAACCTGAATAGTCGGGCAGAAATTTGGATTCCAATGGTTCGAAACAGGAAATAATTAGAAGCAAGAACCATTATTTCTTTTCACAAAACTATTTCTTAGGGAAAAATTAAGGCTTTGTTTGGTTTGTGAATTTAGAGAAGGAAAAGGAAAGGAAAATAAGAAGAAAAACTATTTCCCTTGTGTTTCAAAATATTGTAACTCGAGAAAAGAGGAAGGGAAGTGACTCACTAAAAATAAACGTTTTTGATTTTGATTTTACCCTAATTTCTTTCCCTTTTCTATTTGTTTTGTTAACTAAACACAAAAAGTTGCTTTTCTTAGCGTTTCTATCCTTTTCCGCACCAAACAAACAAAGCCTAAACCGATAATGTCTTGCTTCCGATATCCTTTAATATTTTGATCACGCGTGTTATAACTGTGGATGATCTTCATTTCCTGCAGAAGAATGCAGTGGACGCATGCCTATTGCCACTGGACACTTGAAATCTATGGTTCCTTATTGTAAATCAGTGGCTGCCAATAAAAAATTTAGAGCCTTTCAAAGAGCTGATGGTTTTAAATCTAACAACCCAATTGCTATAGTTTATATGCAACCATCCTATGTTTTTAACAATTTTAATATGGTAAGTTACAATTGCAAAAAAAAAATCTTTGGATCATAGAGTATTTTATCATTCACTCTTTAGTTGGATCCTTGTCTATTGAGTTTAAGACAAGTATTCTCTCTCTCTCTCTCTCTCTCTCTCTCTCTCTCTCTCTCTCTCTCTCTCTCTCTCTCTCTCTCCCTCTCTCTCTCTCTCTTCTTGGGACTTATTTTCCCTGAATTTTCCGCAGAATATACCATCATCTTTTATGAAGGAACATTTCACTAATAGGCAGAACATCATACTTTGGGTTTCGGATGGAAGAACATGGTCAGTTAAGTGCAATCTTGGAACAAGGAATGCAAAAATCTATTCTGTAGGTTGGAAATCATTTGTAAAGGACAACGACGTAAAAGTAGGCGATGTATGCGTTTTTGAGCTGGTTAAGAAGAATTTGTCTACCCTCAAAGTTGTGATATTCCGAGCAGTAGAAGATGCAAAAAGCTTCTAGCTACTACAGGATTGGAAAATCTTAGCTTCATGAAGAACTATGTGTGTGTTAGTTTGTATAATGTGAATAGAAGATGTAACTAAGTATTTTGGTTTTTTGGTTTTTTTTTTTTTTTATCAAGCTATGATTGTCTTGATGTTTAAATCTTACATACACTACGAACTGAGCCAACACTTATTGTTGTTTTGTGTGTTTAATCAAAGTACTGTATTTTGGTGCCCATTCAAGGCCGCTTCTTGGATTGTTTTCCTGTTTTGCTACAAGTTGCATTTTGAGTGAGTACTCGATCACCAGAAAGCCAAAATGACAGAATGAAGTTTGTGTCTTTGTGATGATGCATTACAGAAACTTTTGCTTATGTTAACCCTGGAGAGATTTTTAGGTACCTTGAGTGTTCCACATAATACCATATGGCCAATGAAAAGGGTTGTTTGGGTGAGATTGGGGATGCAACTTGGAACAGAAATTCCAATTCCAACAGATTCTGTTTCGGAAAATTCTAATTTTGAAAAACTGAAAATACATTCCGAATTTCAAAAAATTCGGATTGGAATTGGAATTGTTTTGAAAATTCCGAAAATTCAGAAAAATATGCCGAAAGCATTCCGAAAATTATTTTCCAAAAAATTTCCGAATTATTCCGCAAAATTTCCGAAATATTCCAAAAATTTTCGAACTTACCTTACATTTTGTTCCACATCGGTTCCAAGGAAGCAAGATGAGGAAGGTGAGTCTATAAATTAGTCCCAAGCTAGTAGCTTGCATTGACAAATTCCAAAAATTTTGATAATTCCGAAAATTCGGAATCGAAATGGAAAATAAAAATTCCAATTTTTTGGAATCGAAATCGCAACACATTTTGGAATTCCGAAATTTTTAACATTTTTTCTAATGCACTGCCCGTTCCAGCCTAAACACACCCCTAGTCCATGCCTCTACACATAGGGTATCATTATTTGTGGGACCCAAAATGTAAGTTCCATCCAAAGAACACACTCTCATTGACTGGGATATGACATTAGCATGCCACGTAATACCCCAAAGTACCTAAAAATTTGCTTGTGTGCCCTGAGCCACGGGCAAAAATATTATTCCAAGCACCATCTATTATGGGCTTTGACCATGTGACCTACCAAACGGTGAATCATTTGACACTAAAGGCCTCTTTAATAAAATTGAAAAACTACGTACTGAAAAATTATAAGCTAGTAAATTTGCTCTATGGAAAATAAGGTTTCAAAGTACTGAAATAGATTGCGTGAGAATAACATTTTTTTACTTGAAGTTTTTACTTTTTAGCAGGTTTTTTTATACTATTTTTCAGTTAAGTGATACATTATCAAACACACTGAAAACAAAGTCAAGTTCCATTAGACCACCAGCATGGTTGTAGTATTTTGGGGTACAATGGGTGAGAAAGATAATGGAATTTCTACCTATAAAAGGATTTGGTAGAAAAGATAAAGAAAAATAAAAGTACCCTCATATTTGATTATTTGAGTTTTGATGAACAATTCGTTTATCACTTTTGCTAAAGTCTTTGATTAGTGAAACTTATCCAAATCATCCTTGTGTTACAGAGTTTTTACATAATTAGTTATGTGAGATTACAAAAAATTAGGCCCCGTTTGATAACCATATCATTTTTTTGTTTTCATTTTTTAGTTTTTGTGTTAGAAATTTTTGTGTTCATTTTAAAAAAAGAAAATAAAAAATGCGTTTGGTAACTTTGTTTTGTTTTTTAAAAAGAGAGAACAAAAACAAAAAAATGTGTTTGGTAAACTATATTTTTGTGTTAAAATTTTATAACTTCTTAGTAAAATGACTATTTTGCCCTTAAAATTTCAAAATGACATGACTTGGTAAAAAAAAATAGAATTTAATGTCGTCAAAGTCTATAAGCTCATATTATTATAAAAACCATTTTAGAACCTAAAAATAAAAATCCGTTGTAAAATGACCAAATTGCCCTTGGGACTTACATATAAATAGTTAACATTCTTAAAATCTTCAAATAATATGGATTGACCTACCCCAATATTTTTCGACGTTTTAGATCCAATGGTAGGGTCCATTTGACCTCAATATATTTGTAAAATGACTATTTTGCCCTTCAAATTTCAAAATGCCATAACTTGTTAAGAGTAAACTAGAATTGAACGTCGTCGGAGCCTGTGAGCTCATATTTAAGATAAGAACATTTGGGACCTAAAAAGTACATATATGGTAAAATGACCAAATTGCCCTTGGGGTTTACATATACGAAGTTAACATTATTAAAGTCTTCAAAGAATACAGAGTGACCTACCCTAAGGTTTTTTGGCGTTCTGGATCCAATGGTAGGGTCCACTTGGCCTGAATATATTTGTAAAATGACTATTTTGCCCTCAAAACTTTAAAATGCCATACCTTGTTAAAATAAAATCAGAATTTAACTTTGTCAAAACCTATGAACTCATATAATTATGAAGAACATTTTGGAACCTAAAAAGTACATATATGGTAAAATGACCAAATTGCCCTTGTGGCTTACATATAAGAAGTTAACATTGTTAAAGTCGTCAAATAGTACAAAGTGACCTAACCTTAGGTTATTTTAGGCTCTGGATCCAATGGTAGGGTCCATTTGGCCTGAATATATTTGTAAAATTACTATTTTGCCCTTCAAACTTCAAAATACCATAACGTTTTAAGACTAAACTAGAATTGAACGTCGTCAGAGCTTGTGAGCTCATATTAAGATGAACATTTGGGAACGTACAAGCATGTATATATATATATATGATAAAATGACCAAATTACCCTTGGGGTTTACTTGTAATAAGTTAACATTGTTAAAGTATTAAAATAATGTGGGGTGACTTACACAGTTACACTAAGGTTATTCGATATTCTAAATCCAATGGAGGGGTCTATTTGGCCTGAATACATAAGGGCAAAATGATTATTTTACTCTTAAAAATTTAAAATGCCATAACTTGTTAAGATTAAATCAAAATGCCTAAAAAGTATATAGATCATAAAATGATTAATTCTGGTTAAATCTTAACAAGTTGTGGATTTTTAAATTTATAAGGGCAAAATAGTCATTTTACAAATATACCCCGCTAATAGATTCAGAACATAGAAAAATCTCGAGCTAGGTCACTCTATATTATTTGAAGACTTTAACAATGTTAACTTCTTAGATTTAAGCCCCAAGGGCAATTTGGTCATTTTACAATCTATATACTTTTTAGGTCACAATTGTTCTTCATCTTAAATATGAGCTCACAAGCTCTGACAGTGTTTAATTATAGTTTAGTCTTAACAAGTTATAGCATTTTAAAGTTTGAAGGGCAAAATAGTCATTCTACAAATGTATTCAGACCAAATGAACCTTACCATTGGATCCAGAATGTCGAAAAACCTCGGGGTAGGCCATTCCGTATTATTTGACGACGTTAACAATGTTAACTTCTTATGTGTAAGCCCTAATGGTAATTTGGTCATTTTACGATCTATATACTTTTTAGGTTTCAAAATGTTCTTCATAATAATATGAGTTCACAGGCTTTGACGACGTTAAGTTCTGATTTTATTTTATCAAGTTATGGCATTTTAAATTTTAAGGGCAAAATAGTCATTTTACAAATATATTCAGGCCAAATGGACCATACCATTGGATCAAGAACGTCGAAAAACCTCGGGTAGGCCACTCTGTATTATTTGAAGACTTTAACAATATTAACTTCGTATATGTAGATCCCAAGGGCAATTTGGTCATTTTACCATATATGTACTTTTTAGGCCCCAAATATTCTTTATCTTAAATATGAGCTCACTGGCTTTGACGGCGTTCAATTCTAGCTTAGTATTAACAAGCTATGGCATTTTAAAATTTGAAGGGCAAAATCGTCATTTTACAAAAATATTTAGGTCAAATGGACCCTACCATTGGATCCAGAACGTCGAAAAACTTAGGAGTAGGTCATTCCGTATTAATTGAAGATTTTAACAATGTTAACTTCTTATATGTAAGCTCCAAGGGCAATTTGGTCATTTTACAATATATATGCTTTTTAGCTCTCCAAATGGTCTTAATATTAGAATGAGTTCATAGGCTCTGACGATGTTCAATTCTAGTTTAGTCTTAACTAGTTATGGCATTTTAAAGTATAAAGGGCAAAATAGTCATTTTACAATTAGATTCAGACCAAATGGACCTCGCCATTGAATCCAAAACCTCGAATAACTTTTGAGTATGTCGACTTGTGTTATTTGAAGACTTGATTTTTTTAATTTATTAAATGTAATATTTAAGGGCAATTTGGTCATTTTGCGATTATATACTTTTTTGGTCCCAACAAAAAAAAATGTATGAGTATAACGACGTTTAATTTTGGTTTAATGTTAAATAGTTATGGCTTTTAAAATTGGTAAGGGCAAAATAGTAATATTGGATAGCAAAATCGATTTTGCTTTTTTTGGAAGCTACTAATTTTTGTTTTCATTTTTGGTCCCTTTTTTAAAATTGATTTTGAAAAAAAAAACAAAATTAAGTTTACCAAACGCTTTTTTTATTGCCATTTTCAAAAAAATGAAAACAAAAACAAAAAAAATCAAAACGAAATGGTTATCAAACAGACCCAACTTTCACGTAATTAGTTAAATAAAATTTGAGAGACTAAAGTGCATTTTGATATGGGCCCAAATTAAAACTTTACTAAAACTATGGGTTACTGTTTTTTTAGCTGAGAAAAAAGGGTTGAAGAGAGGCAACCATAGGTGACCTATCTCCCAGGGGGGGAGCTATTTAAAGCTTTAGAATGGAGTTTTTAAAAGCTCAAGGTTGTTTTTTTGGTTTTATGATAATTTTTGAAGAGTAATGTGCCCTTTGTACAAAATTATCAAACAACTTAATAATAAATTTCATAAGGTACTTTTTAAAAAGCTACGTGGGGGCCAAACTAAGCCTTAATGTGTAAAATCAATCACAGTCAAACTAGAATTTAACTATGCAAGCACAGTTCCGAGACAACAAAGCATCTGCCTTGCATCCCCCGGCTCGAATTTGTGACCTATCTGGCCATAAAAAGGGCCCCATCCACTGGGCCACCCACCTCGGTGATAAAGCTATAGGTTACTTAAATATTTTTTTTAACCTTCTTATTCAACAGTGAGGGAAAATGATGAGATGCAAACGATCCACTTTTGTCTAGAGCCGCGTTTGGCTATAGGTTTTGGCTTATGCGACCAAAGAATAAAAGGGAGAGAGCGAGAGAGAGAGAGAGAGAGACAGAGGGGGGGGGGGGGGGGGGGGGGGGGGGGGGGGGGGGGGGGGTAGGAGAATAAAACCCTTCCAAGCTAAAACTCATGCAACTTTTCTTTAACTCATTAGGTTCTTTTTATGCTTAACAACTTTAAATTGCTATAACTTTTGTTCTACAAGTCTATTTTTCGTAAAATTTAATGTTTTGGAATCAGGAAAATGAGATCTATCAACCGAGATCAACATTGACCATGAAATACAAGGAAAAAAAAAACTAAAACTAAGCAAATATGAAAAATTGTGGGGTTTTTTTTTTTGCATAAATATAACAAAAATATATTTCTTTCATAAAATTGGCACTATAGGTGCATAAATCTCGAAAAAAAAAAAAAGGAAAAAAGGAATCACCCAAAAAGCCAAATATTTGAGAAAGTCATCGTTAATATAAACAAATAAAATCTCAAAATCATGTTAGATTTTGAAGAAATACATGAAATCAAAAAAAAAAATTAATAATAAAGCGAAGAAACGAGTGAGTTATGGTGGTTTAAAGGTGACAGATAATGTTAATATTATCTATCAAAATAGATAAAATAAAAAAAAAAATGAGATTTCAAATTACTTTCTTTTGAATAATTTTTAACTCCATTTCGTAGATCTCGAAGAAATTCATGATATAAAAGAAATCACTTAAAACGGCTAAAAAACGAGTGAGAAGTTGGTAGATAATACTCCCTCCGTCCCAAAATAAGTGCCCACATTTCTTTTTTTGGATATCTTAAAATAAGTGTTCACATTTCTAAATTGATATATAATCTGGCTAGTGCTAATGCCAAAGCAGAAAGTGTTGCTAAAAGTTTTAGCGACAACTATCTAAGTGTCGCTAAATCTTTTAGCGACACTTTCTGCTTTGGCATTAGCACTTTGTGCTTTGGCATTAGCATCACCATTTAATTTTTACTTACTTTTCAATTTATAATAAAAACAAACTAGCATTTATGTGTAGTCCCAAAATAAGTAAAAAGTCAAAAATCCATCACATCCAAGGGTAAAATTGGAAAGTGGCTCTTTAATGAACCAAAAAAAAAATTAATACAATATAACTTTCTTAAACAATGTGCAAAATGGAAGTAGACACTTATTTTGGGACAACCGGAGTATTAATATTATCTGTCAAAAAATGAGGTTCTAAATTACTTTCTTTTGTACAATTTTCAACTTTATTATGTAGATCTCGAATAAATACAAACTACACCATATTGGCTGAATTGTCACCCTTTTTTTCGTGTCGTTTGTCATCGTTCATAACTGTGACAAATTTTGTCACCGTTATGAACGGTGACAATTTCTATTATCACTGTCGTGACATATTTAGTCACTGTTATGAACTATGACCAATATTAACTTTGTTACCGCTCCGGACAGTGACTAAATTTGTTGATGTTTTAGTTGTGGCAAAATACAGTGACAATATAGTGTTACCGTCAGGAGAGGTGGCAAGTATTGTAACTTTTTTAACTAAAAAAACTCTCTCACAGTCTCACTCTTTCCCCCCTCCATTTTTTTTTTGGGCTAAAAACTCTTTTCCCCCTAAACTTACAACACACCCACCAAATGTCACTCACTCTCTCTCTCTCTTGTGAACATATGTTCCCCCTAAAGCCAAAAACCCCCCTCCATCGCCCCCTCTCCATTGCCCCCACCACCACTACCTACACCCAGCCCACCCCGCCGCAAACCCCACCCCCAAAACCCTCGTCGGTTCTATATCTCCTCTTGGTAAAACTCACACACTCTCTCTCTCTCTCTCTCTCTCTCTCTCTCTCTCTCTCTCTCTCTCTCGGTGTGTGTGATGTGTGTGCGAGTTTGTGTGTGAGTCTGTGTGTGTATGTACTCCAGATTGTGTGTGTCCGACTATGTGTGTGTATATGTGATTTTGTGTATGTGTGTGTGTGTGTGTCTGTGATTTTGTGTGTGTATGTGTGTGTGTGCGCGATGTTGTGTGCATATGTGTCTGTGCAATTTTGTGTGTGTATGTGCGAGTGTGAGTGTCTTTATATGTATGTGTGTCCGGCTCTCTCTCTTTATCTAACCAATTTTTTTCCCCAAAGCAGATCAACGAGTACTACAATCACTTCAATCACTCTCTCAACAAGTATAAGAAAGCCCTAAATCGAGTTGCGACACAAATGTGAAGTCGTGAGTTCAATAGGTACCGTAACTATCTGGATCTGGAAATCTTGGGTTTTTTTTAACCCAATCATACACAAAACAAACTACACTATCAAATGCTGTGATGCCGTCTGAAAATTTTGAGTCTCTGGTTTCTAAACTCTAATGGGTTCAAGGTCGAACATTGGCTCATACAATTCAAAGAATCCCTGTTCGGGTCATGTAGATTTCGTTTCTGCTTATTTTCTTTGCCAGGATAGTTAAACCATATTGCTGCAAATTGATTACAACTATTGTTTACTTGGAAATATTTGTTGATTTATTATTATTTTTGGTTGGTTGGTTAGTTGAAGCTCCAACAAAGACGCCATGTTTAGTTCACATGGGTTTCCATTTTTGGTTAGTTCTTGACTTTCAAAAGCACTTTATGGAATTGTCTCTGTTTGATTTGTTGCTACCTTTTTTTTAGTTTTAATAACTTTAGTCCTAATCAATCGAGCTTCTTTGCTCTTAATTTCAGCAAATTTGCTATCATTTACAAGTCCTAATCAATCGAGCTTCTTTGTTTTCATCCTTTCGTTTCCCTAACTAAATCCAAGATTCTTTGCTCTTAATTTCAGCAAATTTGCTATCATTTACAAGTCCTAATCAATCGAGCTTCTTTGCTATCATCCTTTCGTTTCCCTAACTAAATCCAAGAACTAAACATAGCCTTTGTCTATTTTGGAAGTTTTTTTTAGCAAGTACCACTGGAATCTAATGTTAGTGTTGCAATTTAATTAATAGCAAGATATCTACATTCTACAACTATTAACATAAGTGATTTTGTATTTATAGCAACTCAGATTGTTAGGTGCATATGGACATGACATAGACTTCCATGCTTTAGATAAACAGGTAGATATGTGTTGTTTGGATGATAAAACTCTTATTAGCCTTGAGTCATTGATTTCATTTTATACTCATTGTCATTGTTTAGTTATACTCATTTTAAACTCACATACCCTGTTTTCGTACACACGTTGATAGTGATCACAACATATTCTGAAACTGGCCAACGTGCTTATGAAAAGCAAGAACTCATACTCAAAAATCTGTTTTGGGTTGTCAATATTTTGAACCAATGGAAAAAATCTGTTTTGGGATTTACTGCGAGAGTTATATGTCTTTGTCTTTTAATATTTTTTTGCATTAATTTATAGTGTTTTTTATGCATTCTCCCAGTCCACTTGAGTAAAAAGTTGGTGTTAGATTGTGAGTTTTGCGTTGTCCAAATAGTACCAAACATTTTTCAATTACATGGACTTTTTACTCTTTTGTCATTTGTTTTGGTGTTTGTAAAAAATTTTGTTGAATGAAGAAAATTAGTTGAATTTTGTTACCATATATTGTGTGAAATAATATTTTGCTATGGCTATTCTTGAGTTTTCTACCGGATCACCATTATTTGTCAGGATTTATAAGGTGACAAATGCATGAATTGTCACCACAGTATGTCACAGTTCACAATAGTGACTAAATTATAATAATTGTCACCAAATATTCTCACTAGTAGTGACAAATTCATATTTTGTCACCGTTTATGGCGGTGACAAATTTATAATAGGTCACTGTCTAGGGAAGTGACAAATTTGTATTTGGTCACTGTCTAGGGAGGTGACTAATTTATATTTGGTTACTGTCTAAGGAGGTGACAAATTTAAGGCAATTACCCCTTTTAAGGGTATACAAATGGGCGGTGACAAATAAAAATGTCACCATACGTGGAGGTGACAAATTTATTTGTCACCCATGAAACAGTCATTGCCAAAACAGTGACAAATGTTATTTGTCACCGCTATGAGCGGTGAGAAATCGGCCAATCTGGTGTAGTGATATACATGAAATAAAAAAAAAATAAACAAATAAAACACTCAAAAGGCTAAAAAAAAAACGAGTGAGTTATGGTGCTTCAAAGTTAACAGATAACATTACCTTAGCCATTTATCTATTCCAGGATGAGCTTTTTACCAAATTCAAAAAATAGCCAGGGGCTTTATAAAAAATACTCCCTCCATCCCATTTTATGTGTCCCTCTTAGGGAATCCAAATTGTTAAGGGAACATAATAATTATAGTTCACATGGGCATAAGTAAGGCACTTTTTCCAAAACTACCCTTGGCTTGGTTAAGAAAATAGTTTGGTGTTTTAACAATTTGTTGACAGTTTAAAAGTCAATCATGTGCTTTTTGAAAATTAAATACACATCAACTCTTGTGTAAAATGTCAAAACTATCCCTCTCTTTAGTCTCTTTTCTCTGTTTTCACCAGCAACCACCGCCACCTGCCGCCTCCAGTACCACCACCTGCCGCTACCACCACCACCACCTGCTACCGTCACTACAACCCTCAAAGGGCCACCAACACCACCTCCACCGCCCTCAAAGGGCAACCACCACCACCACCAAACCCAAACCAAAACCCAACTCTCTCTTTGATCTCCTCTCTCTTTCTATCTCTTTCTATCTCTAGGAAGAAGAGAAAGTCATTGCTGACCACCACCACCACCACCACTACTGGCCGCCGCCGCCACCACCACCACCCTCAAAGGGCCACCACCAAACCCAACCCAAACCCTAACCTCTCTCATCTCTTCTCTCTCTCTCTCTCTCTAAGAGGAATAGAATGCCATAGCCGACCACCACCACCACTGACCGCCGCCATTGCAAAATAAAAATTTTATAATCAAATTAATTTTGTACTGCTTCTGTTTTACTCCTGTAGTATTCAAACAATTTCTTGAATATCAAAATATTTTTCCAACAGAAGATTCAAAACACCGTTAGCCACTAGATTATTGGAAAACATGTTGAAGCCAACTAAGTAGTTAGGTCTATCTTATCTTCAATTTATATTGTTTATTGGGTTAATTGCATTTTACCCTCATGTAGTTAGGTCTATTTTCACTTTACTCCCACATGCTTTAGAAGTGGGCACTTACCCCGTGGTTTTTGAATTAAAATAAAACTGTTATGATTTCTCTAAAAAAATAGTCTTGCATAGGGATTGAGCGTTAAAATTAGCCCCACATAGGAGGAGCTTAATGTTAAAATTGACCTCAAAATTAGCCCCACAATGGGTTAAGTGTTAAAATTAGAATCACATAGTTGGATTAAATAGCAAAATTATACTCAAATAGTGGGTTAACCCTAGAATTAACCTCATAAGGAGGTTAATATTTTTCTGCTTTGGCATTAGCATTAGCCTAGTAAAATCTCACATATTTATTCATGTATTTGTTTAATTACTGTTTTGGGATAGTGAATACCACCAGCATTTGTTAAAGAATTGATCAACCGGGGTTTACCATACAGCTCTACAATTACAAGTCCTTCATGGAATCGTGGCAGGTTGATGTGAACAGGGTTGATCACAATATGTATTTTCAAAACGGTTTGGCATGAATTTGTTCAAGGCAATGATCTTGAAGAAGGAGATTTTCTAATGTTGTGCTATGATAGTGATCCAGTGTTTTTATGTTAAAATGTACGGAAAAGATCGAGGCCGGCCCTATAGTGTTAGAAATGAGGTCCACGCCTAAAGCTCCCTAATATTTGCAATATTTGAGGGCCCCCAATTCTCTTGGTCTATACTACTAGTAGTCATATTTACAAAAGCCCAAAGGAGGCCCAAATATGCCCTAACTTTGACCCCTAAATAAACCTCTCTGTTACATTGATGATCTCACCATAGTCGATGATTTCACCCCAAAAACAACAACCCTTCTCTGAATTCTTGATGATGTTTCCTGGATTTCATGTTTGATTTATCTCACTAAAAACTCAAACCTGGTGAGTGCAAAATCCCCAGTTTGTGGTTTATGTCTCTCTGACTGTTTGAACTCTTTTATTCTCGCACTATAATTAAACACCACATGCATGTATGGCAAGTGCTTAGGTTGTGTTGTGTTAATTTCGAATTTGTAAAGAGCAAATCTTTCTAAACATCGCATATATGCCTTTGCTTGTAATTGGTCGTCGTCCCGGTGAGTGTTTCAACATGTTTTTTCCTCCTTGATTGTTACTTTTATCATGTTTTTGTTTAGTTTTCTTCTTGAGATGCTTGTGGTGTTCTCTAAATTTGGTTTTTACAAAATATATATATATATATATATATATGGTTTTCCCAAATAGACCCAAAAAATGACCAAATAGACTCAAATGACTTTTAGGAAGTACAATTCTGGATTTGATAATTGATTCGTGCGACTATATAAGGGCCTCATTTTGTAAGTTCGTCTAAGACCCCCAAAACCTCAGGGCCGGCCCTGGAAAAGATGAGTGTCTGAAAGTTTCTACCGAGAAGACTCAGAAAACACTTTGTTGCAGTTCTTGAGAATCAAACAGTTATGAGTAATACTATAGACACAACACATTGTACAACACAAAGCACAATAATGTTTTAAATGTCTGTATCCTGTGCTGTGTAAGTGGTGCATAGAAAAGTGTAAAAAATTCAAACAGCACAAGGTACAAGGCCTTTAAAGCCGTGTTGTACTTTGTATTATGTAATGTGTTATGTCTGTAGCATTATTAAACATTTAAACAATGTAAATCAATTTCTACGGAACATAGTAGTAATTGCCAAAATGCTAAACCTTTAATTATCGTGTTGCTGATAAAATGCAGTGAAGTCTAAACAGCAGAGGAGTGAAAATAGTGGCAATGGTATGAATAAGTGGACTTTAAAGCCAAGGGCTCCAATAGCAATTCAACAACAATTTCATCTCCTCACATCCTTTATAATTCAAAGTATAGCTTTGACGCGGACTTAGGCTTAGTTTGGTTCGCACGTGGCTTTTTAAAAGGATTTTATGAAATTTATTACTAAGTTGTTTGATAATTTTATGCAAGTGACACACTACTCTTCAAAAATACATTAAAAAACTAAAAAAGCAACCTTGAGATTTTAAAAGCTTCATTCTAGTGCTTTTAAAAGCCCTCTCCAAAAAAGTCCTAAGTTCAATTTTTGCAAAACTCATAAATTAATTACCAAATAAATAAATATAAAATAGTACTTTAAAAAAGAAAAAAGCACCAAAATGAGAGCCAAACTAAAACCTTCATATATGTGGGAAGTGGGCTTTGGTAAAATCTTACACCGAGCAATTTTCTTCAAATTCAACAAACATTTGTATTGTAACAGTCAGGCTATAAAGAGGGCGCCCTTTCTTTATTAAAGAGATGATCTCTGTTTTGACCGTCGGATCGTGTTTTCATTAATGGCAGTTTTGTCATTTCACAGTTTTTAAACACAATCCAACGGCCAAAACAGAGGTCCTCTCTTTAATAAAGAGAGGTGGTCCTCTTTAGAGAATCTTTGTGTATTGTAATTCATCTGATCTATATATATTTATAATTGATTCTCTCTTCCACGATCAAACAAATTATTAAAGAAACAAAAAAAGAATAAGCATTGGGAGTCTGGTAGAGAGTTCCTTTGGTTAGGCCACTTCTGGTCAGCTTTATTGGGTACTGGGTAGTATCTACAAACTTATGTGGAGTTAGGACTTTATTAGGGACTCATCAATTTGCATGTGATTAAGATAAGAGTAATGCTAGATGCACAACAAAAATGCACAATCAAATACACAATCAGCTTAAAATTGTTGGACATCGTGCTGAAAAAACTGTACACTCCTTTTTTTTTGTCTTTTTGTGTGTACAGACTTTTCAGCACGAAGTCCAACAATTTTAAGCAGGTTGTGCATTTGGTTGTGCATATTTTTTGTGCATCTAGCATTTCTGTTAAGATAATGGAAAATGTTTGGCACACACTCTTTTTGACACACTATGCTTTAAATACATGTATCTAGTGTTGTTTGAAATTTTTATACTTTTTGTGTACCACTTACACAGTACAGAATACGTGTATTTAAAGCTATGTATCAAAAAGTGTATTAAAAAGTATATGTAACACTATTGTAAAATAAATTTTAAGTTCATAAGTCGATTGGACTCTCCCTCTCTTTATATATATATATATATAAATCATTTTTTTCCCTTAGCTGAGAAAAAAGGGTACGAGAACTGGGCATGACTAAAGCAACACCCTACTCCTTGTGAAATAATGACCGGAGTGAGCTAGATGGGAGTTCAAGGAAGGGACTATTTATGAAGCATGGACACGCGTACGCCAACACGAATACGACACTGACACTAGAAAAATTACACCACGACACTACATAAAAGTGTCCACAAAGTGTTAGTGCCTACGAAAAGGAGAAAAAAGAATTGAAAAAATTTACAATGTAACTTTACCACGGAGGAGATTGGGATCAGATGATTCTGGTCGTTTATAGTTGATCAAATGACCAATTGAGCCTTCACCTTCTTTTTAATTCTTATTAAACAAAAGATTACAATTTTGCTCCGAAAATGCTACATTCACAAATTTTTTCACAACCTTTTCCACAATCAACACATCTTGGCCCTTAATTTCAGTAGGTCTCGTGTGCAACCCATGTGAGACCCTCGGAGAGTCCACCGAAATCAAGGGCTAGAATGTATGGTTGTGAAAAAAGTTTTGCTCGTCTCCAAAATTGCTAACATTTGCTCACCCTCCTCTCCCATTAGCTAATGCAGTGGGACCTAAGACTAAATGAAAATTAATTAATGGTGTAAAATACTAAACCCCATTACATTAGTCAATAAAAAATGAGAAAGAGAAAAATATGAATAATTTTAGAGTGAGCAAAACTGCACACTAAACAAAAAGTGGAAAGATTTTCTCAAAGAAATTTTTTTAAACAAAGTGGAAAAAAAAGTTGAGAGGCAGAGGGTCACTTTTGTGCGAGAAAGGTATACATGTCCTGTCATGTCCAGTCCAGTGGACCCTTCCCTGTTTTCCACTTTCGCAGGAAAGGAATTTTCTCACTTCTCAGAAATATAGGAGTCAAATATTTTGGACTCTGTAACCACAAAAACCTCTTTCCCAATCAAGATTAGGATTTTAGCATTCTCTTTTGGGGTGGTTTGTTTTTGCATGTGAAACAATGGTGAAAGAGAAATCTACCAGAAAGTTCATTTCATCCGAGGAGTGCCGTCAGTTCTTCAAAATTTATTTCCCTGATCAATGCTCTCAACAACTGGTATCATTCCTTCTTCTGTTCTAGGAGTATTATTTACAACTATTCTGCTTTATTGCCTAATTATTTGATTAGCACATAAGTGACCCCATTTTTTTTTTTGGTAAAAAAGCAAATAATGCATTATTTCAATAAACTCATCATGTCATAACATGAATGCTTCATAACATGCATTATAGCAGACGGCTTATTGGGTTCCCATTGTTTAATTAACAGCTAAATACCAACTTTTACATTTTCGTACTGTGACCAATTGATGCTATGACAACATTGAAATCTCATAGGAGTATTTATTTTTTGAATAGCGAATTCCACCAGCATTTGTTAAGGAATTCAATGGGGTTTTGCCATACAGCTCAATAATTACAAGTTTTTCATCGTGGCGGGTTGATGTTAATAGGGTTGATCATAATCTGTATTTTCAAAAGGGTTGGCATGAATTCGTTCAAGGCAATGAGCTAGAATTTGGAGATTTCTTAATTTTCTGCTATAATGGTGATTCAGAGTTTTGTGTTAAAATATACGGAAAAGATGGGTGTAAGAAAGTTCCTACTGAGAAGACTCAGAAAACACTTGGGGTTCAAGAGAATCAAACATTTAAACACAGTAAGTCAATTTCGACACAACATAGTAATTGTCAAAATGCTAGTGAAATTCCGATACTTATCATGTTGTTGATAAAATGCAGAGAAGTGTAAACAGCTGAGGTGTGAAAATAGTGGCAAGGATGCTACTAAGATGACTTTAAGGACAAGGGTTCCAACGGCAGTTGAAGAGCCTTATAATGATAGCAAAGATGCCGCCAATATCGTCTCTGAACATCCTTTCTTTGAAGTTGCTTTGACGCCATCTTATGTGGCACGCGGTTTTTTGGTAAAATCTTAAACCCAACAATTTTGTACAAACATTTGTACTATCCGACGATTCTCTTGTCGGATGTTTACAATCAATCAAATCATTAAAGAAACAAAAACAGTGTAGAGTTGGGAGTCTGGTGAGAGATTTCCTTTGGTTAGGCCAGTTTTGGTCAGCTTAGGATATTCTTAATGAATAAACTTATGTGGAGTTGGGGACACATCAATTTACATGTAACTAAGTTAGCTTTCAAGTTCATAAAGGGTAGGAGACGTGTCTTTCCCAAATTGAGCGTGACTAAAGTCGCACCTTACCTGTTGTGAACCAATGACCGGAGGGAGCTAGATGGGATTGCAAGGAAGGGGACTACATATGCCCCCTCATGTCATGACTCATGAGCCATAGCCTGACCCTGGCCGAACGATTTGGTAGCACGGTGATAATCCCAAACGCTGCCCATTGTGAGCTTCGACTCACCAAACCCACAGATCACCATCACTGGTGGTTTAGTAGATTAGGTTCTAACATTTGTGGGAAGAGGATGTTGAAAAGCATTTACTGGTGCAAAATCAGCGTAACCTTTACTTGCTCCTTATCGTGATTGCCCTAGTTGTTGCATGGCTCAAGATTCGTCTGTTATGTAGAAAAGGACTTCTAATATTCTACTCAGAATCGTGTTATCGTCATTACAAATAATCAGGTAATATTATAACATACAAACTTCTTCTTTGTGCAGAATGTACCTTTACACTTCTTCAGGAGGAATGCAAATTTACGTATAAAGAAAATTCTTCTACGAGTTTCAGATAAGTTGTGGCCTGTGAAATTGGTTACCTGTGGAAATCGAGCGAGGTTTTCCGAAGGTTGGCTCTCATTTGCACGAGAACACAATCTCGAAGTAGGAGATGTTTGTGTCTTTGAGCTAATTCAGAGAGAAGAATATTTGGAGTTTTATGTTAAAATATGTGGAAAAGATGGGTGTCTGAAAATTCCTACTGCAAAGCCTCTAAAACATAGTAAGTTACTTTCTATGGAATATAGTAATTGTCAAAATGCTAGGACAAAATTTCATGTACTTGTCATGTTATTTGATCAATTGCAGGGAAGTTTAAACAGCTGAGGTTTGAAGATAGTGGTAATGGTGTTAATAAGATGACTTCAAGGCCGAGGGTTCCAGTGGCAATTAAAGAGCCCAGTAAAGATATTAGCAATTTTGTCTCTACAAATCCTTTCTTCAAAGTTGCTATGACACCGTCTGTTGTTGCAATTGGGCGTTTGGTAAAATCTTAAACTAAATCTGACAAACATCATATTGTCCTTTCAGATGTTAGTGATTGATTATCTTGTTGAGCATCAATCAAATTTAAAAAAGAAAATAATAAGAGACAATCAGGAGTCCGATCATTGATTTCCTCTTTAGTTAGCCAATTTGTGGTCAACTTTGGATACTCTTAATGGCAGTCCGGATCTTAAACGAACCATAAAAAACGGACTTAAAAGAAGGACCGTGTAAAAAGTGAGAATTTCTCACAAAAAAAGTGAAAATTAAAAGACGGACCGTGTAAAAAGTGAGGATTTCTCACAAAAAAGTGAGAAGCGTGCAAAAAGTGAGAAATTTAAGATGTGAGAATTTCACCTTTTTTGTGAGAAATCCTCACTTTTTACACAGTCCGTCTTTTAAGTCCGTTTTTTAAGATCCACTTAAGATTCAGATTGTTCTTAATGGGTACTTGTAGACACCCCAATTTTGACCAAACGTCGAGTTAAGGGGAGTGATACCTCTAAGATCCGATGATGACAATGTCCGGCTAATCTAGGACTTCCAAAGATGATTCAAGCTTTTCGAAAGACTCTCCAACATAAACAAAAAGTAGAAAAAAATGATGATGAAAGAAGAAAAGAAAAAAAGAGGCAGAACGGCACTTGAGCAAATTTACGGCAGTCACGGGCTGCCGCTACGGCAGTCTATGGACTACCGGACGGCATTCTGTGAATGCCGCAAATTTCAACAAGTGCCGCAAAAAATGAATTTTTACAAAAAAACATCAGTTCCTGTAGTTTTCCGAGGCATTCATTGAGTGCCGCATCGGCATTCAGTGAATGCCGCAACGGCAATCACTGAGTGTCGTTCCGGCATTCAGTGAGTGCCGCTTCCATCTCCATAGAGTGCCACATTTTTTGTAACAGACAGCTGTAATATAGCACGTTTTGTACTATCAAAAGGATGCCTGAATTAGGGTTTTCTGCTCTGAAATGACTGAAATACCCCTCTAAAATTGTCTATAAATAGAGGATGAATATCCTCTTGCAAAGGATTGGATTTTTTTGGAATTTAGAGGTTACATTAGTGTTCTCTTTATCTTAAACTTCAAAAAAGCTTTCTTAAGCATAATTAGAAGTAGATTTTGAGAAGGTTTAAGGGATATTTAAGTAGAATTAGAGTGGAAGAGCTTGATTAGTCTTTGGAAATTCTCCAAAATCACCAAGTTGAGGATACTTTGGAGGTAAAACTCTAGAATAATTAGTCTTTGTTCAAATTTAATTATAGCATGCATTGAGTTCTTTAATTTCCCTTTTCACTTGTTGTGTTCATCCCTTGGGTTCATAAGGCTTTCAATGCCTTACTTGAATCTCTTGGTTTGAAACCCCTTAATCTCTTTGTAATCTTATGATTTATGAGGGGATTAAGGTTGGTGCTAGAATATTTAGCTAATGGACCCAAACCTATCTTCATGGTTTGAGGTTTGTCATGACTAAGTTTCATGAAGTTCTTCCATACTTCTTTGAAATTTACAAGTATGAATATCTTTAGTCTCCAATGACCATCAAATGGTAGGAGAGTTAGCTTTAGATAAGCCCAATTCCATGGCTTGCTTGCCTAAGTTGATAAGAATAAAGTGAATTAACCCAATGTGCAGTGAGTTCACAATCCGTTTTTGATCATAGATTTTTAGTTGAACATCGAACCGTTGGAATCGAATGAAACCAATGGGAAAGTGTTTATAACTCAAAGTTCTACCACTGTAATTTTTGTTTTAAGGCGATTTCATGTTTAAAGTGGTTTGGTCATGAGTTTTGTGAAGTCACTACAATCTGTCCAGAGTTTCAGAACAGTAACACTCTTTTGAAATAAGCAAATCAGAACCTTAATCAAGCTTTCTTGATCCAAAATAAAATTTTATAGGTAGTTTAATGTGTTAGAAAGCTAACCTAAAAAGACCAAAGCATTTCTGATTTTTTTACTATTTTTAGAAAATCATACAAAAACTCTGGACGGGGAGTGGTAAGTCTCTGAGTGATGTCTAGTATTTGTCCAATTCCCGGAGATCTAACCATTGAAACCTTGATTTTTTTTTTTTTTGGGTTAGAAACTAGACACACAGACGCATCTTTTGTCCAAATATCATCAAGATCGAACCACGGGAACCATGCTTATTATTTCTTTGAAGTTCTGATCTACTCTCAGCAATTTTCAGAATTCTGTAACAACTTTGATCAATATTATAAATAATGGCTTAGATGATATTTTCACGAGCTAAGGTTCAAACCATGTTTTAATAATGATTAGTTAAGCTTGAATTCAAAGTTTAAATGACCTAAATCAATAAGTATTTCAAAATTTCTTCTTGTTTATGTTTATTCATCCATGTGACTTGATGTTCATAATTAGGATTTGTTTGCTTTAGGTTAATTACATTTGATAGATTTAGGTTAGAAGCCTAGGATCATTATTCAATTTTACATGTTGTATATCATGTGGACTAACCCTTGTTTTGTAGCGCTGATGAGGTATGATCTTTCGACTCTCCTTTAGTTTAGTTATTCTTCGATTTTATTGATTTTTCGACCTCATGTGCGACACCGTAGAATTAAGATTTGCCTTATGTGTATATATGTGTATTAGAGACCCTCTTCTTAGGTTTTTATCCTTTTGTATGCATTTCACATTTAAACATTCGCGACTGGATCCCGGGTAAGTTATTCCGTAGTTCCCTGTTTGCATATCATATCGCTTGCTATTTGAATTATGTGGTTTTTGAATGATATTTTATCACTTGCAATCTTACACCCTTTAGACATACTTTTGTAGTGTATATTTATACATACGTATTATTTGAGGACATGCTTAGATAATTAATTCGATTAAAAGGATGTCGAGTAGGGGCCTATCGCAAGATAGGATGAGAAGGGGTGTTTTAGTCCGATGGGCTCCTTCCCTTCTCATTCCATAATCCCCGGACCTAGTTTAATCTTTGGTTTCGCAAAAAGATCAGTTGTTTTAAAATGGTTTCTTAATTTTCCCTTTAAAAAATTAAGTGGCGACTCATTGTTTTGTATTTTAAATTGAAAAAGATTTTAAAAGAAAAGCTGTGGGTAAAAGAAGGAAAAAATTGCGATATCCACAGTACTATCCACAATTTTTTGGAGTTAGGACACGTATTCGTCAATTAGACTCGCTCCTAAAGAAAGTAGCACTCCACCTGCTGTGAACCAATGACAGGAGGGGGTTATACGGGCTAACAAAGCAGGGGACCACATGCCCCCTCAAATCATGATCCATAGCCTAAACCAAACTCATAGCGCGTTGATAATTTCAAGCACTACTCATTTGAGAATTGACCCAACATTGTTGGTGTAGTAGATATGTTGAATAGCATTTATTGCCAGAAAAATATCAATGTAACCTTACCTTGGTCCGTATTCTTGATTCCCCTAGTTGTTGCATGACTCAAAATTTTGATTGGAATGTAGAAAAAGGACTTCTAATATTATGGTCAGAATTGTGGTGTTGCTACGAATAATCAGGTTATAATGTTAATATACAAACTTCTTCTTTGTGCAGACTATACCATCAAGCTTCTACAGGAGTTACATAGATAAAAATATAAAGAGGGTTTTTCTACGGGTTTCGGATAAGTTGTGGCCCGTGAAATTTAATACTGGTAGATGTGGCGTAGCAAGATTTTCTCAAGGTTGGTGCTCGTTTGCAAGAGAATGCGCTCTACAAGTAGGAGACGTTTGCGTGTTTGAGCTAATTGAGAGAAATGAATTTGAAGTTCTTATTTTTAGATGCCTTGAGGAGTGATTGTAGATAATTGGTGCACAAAACTTGTTTTGAAGCACTTCATCTGATCAGGTTCATGTTGGAACTGGTTTATATCCTGACTTCAAATGCTTCTGATTGTCCCTATATTCTCTTTTCATTATGTTCTAATTTTGTAAAATGTTGTTATTGTCAAGAGCAGAACTCAAAATTAAGGGATTTGAATTCCAATATTCTTAAGGAAAGAGTTTTCATCACTTTTTTCGTGTAAGTCTACAAAACCTGCAAAACAAGCTGATCCTTAAGTTTAATGAATTCCAATATTTAGGCTTAATGAAATTATGAAATTGTAAGCAAACCATAGAAGTATTCGTGTTTGTCACTTGAATTCAAATATTCTTATGGAGTTTCAGTTGGTGTTTTAGGATAGGTTTCAACTCGGGGGCCTCTGGTTACCACTTGCCATCCCCAGTTACTCTTCCCTGTCCAAATCGAATCCCAATCTGAAGCCCTTTTTATTTTTATTTTTTGTTAGCTTACACTTGTTTTGACAAGGACAAAATTGGAGAGAGAGCTATCATCAGGCTTTTAGTCTTTGCATGAAGTCTCATTTTAACAGGCTCCTTAATATAAATTATTTTTTCTGCCCTTAGTTGTCGACATGCATCAAAATTAATTTTCTTTTTTTAAAAAAAAAAAATTTATAACATTTGGTGTGGTGGTCTCATGCAAGCAACGGTGGAACCAGGATTTTGTCTCTGAGGGTGCCAAAATTTAAACAACTGCGTATATAATTGTTACCTACTTACCTATTTTTTTTTTTTTTTTTAAATCAGGTTTGGTTACCTTGCTTTGTTCCGTTTAAGCAAAACTTAGCTTAAGTTTGTTCTATATGTTGAGGGTGTTTGTAATGGTATTATAACCAAACTGTACTCTCAAAGCCATTTGGGAAGAAACAACACCGTTTTAACCAGAGAGAGAGAGAGAGAGAGAGAAGGCCCAAACGGCACACACTGTGCCGTTTGGGCTCTCATGGCACAGTGTGTGCTATATGGCTTGTACAGTAGTGAAATTTAAATGTACACTAACTTTAGGTTCTACAAAATTTCACTCCTTAAGTTTGTTGCATAGCCTACACCATTGTTAGCGTCTCAATGCCAAGTTCCACAAATTTTATTGTATTAATGTACCCATTGCTGATGCTCTTATGTCAAGTGCCACTAGGGAAGCAACGAGATAGTACATTCTGTTGGAATTAAGAGTTAATCACAGGATTTTATTCTTATATTTATGGGTCATGTTGACCAAGCTTTATTATCTTTTTTTTCTTTTATTTCTTTTATTCTCTTTCCTTTTCTTTTTCATTCTTGTAACCTTTATATATTAAGGATGTAAATAATATGAACTACATTTTCCCAAATTCTATTTGGTATTAGAGCCAATAACCTAACCCTAACCTAAACCATCACCATCAGAACCTCTTATGCCACGGCTGCCACACCACTACAGCCACCTCCTACGCCACACTACCCTCCAGCCTTCATCCCACTAGTGCCGAGCCACCAACCCAGCGGTGACCTCCCCTGTCCCACAGCCCAGAGCCTCTTGGCTCTGTTGTTTTGCCCCTGTTGGGCCCTCCTTTCGGTGATGTATTAGAGCTACTTTTGTGCTCTTTTTCATTTATTTGGTAAGCTAAGTGTCTGGCTGCCCAATTGTTCTTTAGCCGAGTGTCCGACTGTGTTTAGTTCCCTTCTCTTCCATTTGTTGTGTGGATTGCTGTTCATACTTTTTTGTGTTACCATGAAAAATACTAGTAAAGATAGGGATCCTGCTGTAACTCCCGTTACTACGACCCCTCGCCATGATCTCTCTCTTTCCCATACTACACTGGTGTCACACCCGTTCCAAAATTTTATGGTTTTAAAATGCATAACTTGAGATTTTGTGAAATTATTAATGTTATTAATAATTGAGATGAGGTTGACTGTGGGTCAACGGTAAGGTGTCAGTGAGGACACGGGAACATGGTAGCTCATTTTGCTTTGGCACAATTACATGACATTTATGTGAATTAAATGTTATTTGTGATATCTGGTACCTTATGAATAGTGAATTATACCTATGTAGTATAATTTTTGGTAATTTTAACATCGCTGAATATTATTTTGAAAACTGTGGTGAGAACGTGAGTGACACGTTAAATAAAAGGTAGGTTGTGTAGAGATTTCACAGGATTTAGTTTTCGGACATAAATTTTGGACCCAAACAAAACTTAGTCAGAAACTTTTGTAAATTATAATTTTCACTTGTAAAGGTATAAAATGGACGTGTGCGACGTTTCATGGGTCAATTAGAAGTTTGAGAAACTCGCGGGGAGGTAAACGTAATTCCCGAAGAGTTGTTCTATAAATAGATGAGGGTGAGATTGTATTTGTTAAAAACTTCATATAATATCTTGAGAGAGGAGAGTATCCAGAATGGATCGCCAATATTGTGCATGTCCTGAAAAAGGACTATCGTGTTAGGGTCTGTGTCGACTTCCGGGATCTGAACAAGGCCAGCCCTAAGGATGATTTCCCTTTACCTCACATTGATGTGTTAGTAGACAATACACCGGGACATGAACTCCTATCTTTTATGGATGGGTTCTCAGAGTACAACCAGATTTTAATGGCGCCCGAGGATAGGGAGAAAACCACTTTCTTCATGCCATGGGGCACATACTGCTATAGGGTGATGCCATTTGGGCTCAAAAATGAGCGCGAAACTTACCAGCGGGCCGCTACAACGTTGTTGCACGATATGATCCACAAAGAGGTAGAAGTGTATGTGGACGATATGATTGTGAAATCCAAAGAGAGGAAAGGACACTTGGATGCGTTGAGAAAGTTCTTCGGAAGGTTAAGAGAGTTTAGAATGAGGTTGAACCCTCAGAAGTGCACCTTCGGGGTCACTACCGAAAAGTTATTGGGGTTTCTCATCGATCAGAGAGGGATGGAGGTGGACCCGACCAAAATAAAGGCCATAGTCGAAATGCAGTCGCCCAAGAATGAGAAAAAGCTAAGGACATTTCTGGGTAGAATACAGTTCATAAGCCGTTTCATCTCAAAACTCACATGAACCTATGACCTGTTGTTTAGGGTACTCAGAAAAGGAGAGAAGTTCGAGTGGGATCCCTTTTGCCAACAAGCCTTCGATAAGATCAAAGCCTACCTCCAAAACGAACCTGTCCTATCACCACCCTCACCCACAAAGCCCTTATAGCTATACCTTTCCGTGTCCGAAGATTCAATGGGGTATATATTGGCCCAAGAAGAAGAAGAAGGCATGCAGAAAGAGCCATTTATTACTTGAGCAAAAGGATGACTGGATACGAGTTGAAATACTCGCCCTTAGAAAAAGCCTATTGGGCTTTGGTCTGGTGCCCTCGTCGCCTTAGGCACTACATGTTAGCCTTCCCTGTAACCCTGATATCCTGAATAGAACCACTCAAATACCTGTTCAAAAAACCCGTGTTGACCAGCAGGATTTCCAGGTGGACCATGATGCTAGCTGAGTTCGATATCAAGCATGTTACCGCCAAATCCGTGAAAGGAAGAGCTGTCGCTGAGTATTTGGGTGACCTTGCAATTGAATTAGAAGAAAAGGGTGAATTTCGGTTTCTAGATGAAGGAGTAATGGGGATAGAGAAGAATTTGTGGAGAATGTACTTTGACGGAGCGGCTAATCAGTTAGGCTATGGGGTCGGAGTCATCCTTGTGGCACCAAATGGAACTCCTACACCATTAGCTATCAAGCTTAGGTACAATTCAACCAATAACACAGCGGAGTATGAAGCATGCATAATAGGAATGGAAGCGGCATTGACTTTGAAAGTCGAAAGAATTGATGTTTTTGGAGATTCTAACTTGATCATATCTCAAGTCCGAGGTGAATGGAGGGTGAAGCACGAGAAATTAAGACCTTACCATAACTATCTGGAAAGTTTAAAAGTGCAGTTCGAGAAAATATCGTTCTATTACCTCCCCCGCGAAGAGAACCAATTGGCAAATTTCCTAGCAACTTTAGCCTCGATAATACAAATTCCCTCGGGAGTCACCATGATCCCACTATCCATAGAAATAAGGAATCAACCCTTATTTGAGATGATCGCAGCTCTAGAAAATGAAGATGAAGTGCCATAGTATACAGATGTCTGGAATTTCATTGAGGAGGGAGAATACCCCGATGGAGCCTCAGAAAAGGACAAGAAAGTGGTGCGATGATTCTCCGCTCAGTTTGTGATCTATGCGGATAAGCTATGGAAGAAATCCTACACCGGGTATAATTTGGAATGCTTATACGGGAGGGAGGCCAAGAGAATGATGGAAGAAATACATGAAGGAGCATGTGGGCCCTACATAAACGGGCACATGCTGGCGAAGAAGATAATCCGGCAAGGGTATTATTGGACGACCTTGGACAAAGACTGCTACGAATATGTTCGGAGGTGCCATAAATGCCAAATCCATGCGAACCTGATGCACACCCCCCCCCCCATCTCAGCTCTATAGCATGACTACGCCTTAGCCGTTTTCTGTCTAGGGCATTGATATTATTGGTGAGATAGTTCTGAAGGCCTCCAATGGACATTGATACATAATTGTAGCCATCGATTACTTCACTAAGTGGGTGGAAGCCGCATCGTATGCGACTTTGAAGGCTAAGGATATGGTGAGCTTCATTGAAAAGAAACATAATTTGTAGATACGAGGTTCTAAATTGAGTTTATTTCAGATCACGGCAGTCATTTCCAAGGGGAAGTCATCCCGCTGTTAGAAAAGTATAAGATCTCCCGTCACTAGTCATCTCTGTATAGACCGCAAACGAATGGGCGGTAGAGGCAGCAAATAAGAACGTCAAAGAAATCTTGGGGAAAATGATGGACACGTATAAGGATTGGCATGAGAAGCTACCATTTGCACTATGGGGATACCGGACTTCCGTGAGAACTTCTACAAGAGCTACACTGTATTCGCTGGTTTACGGGATGGAAAACGTCCTTCGCATCGAGGTAGAGATACCCTCTCTAAGGGTTTTGGCCGAATATGAGATAACTGAGTTAGAATGGACATAGGGAAGATATGAGGAATTGATGTTACTCGATGAGAAAAGGTTGGCTGCAATAAATCATACTCGGGGATATCAGAAGAGGATAGCTCGTGCTTTCAACAAAAAGGTCCGCCCAAGGAAGCTTGCTGAGGAAGACCTGGTCCTCAAAGAACTGAAAGTGCCTGTTTATGAATCCAGAGGAAAATTCAAACCCAACTGGGTCGGGCCATACATCATCAAGACTCTCCTCTCTGGAGGAGCGGCCTATCATATGGACCTAGACGGGGTTGAATTTAAACAACCAATTAACCTAGATCGCCTCAAAAAATACTTTGCTTGAAACCCCTTTTCTTTCAAAACCTTCTACGTTGATGAACTACGCTTGACCTGATTCCCGCTAGGGGATACGTAGGCAACCTGCTCGGTTCGGTCACTAATACTTGCCTAAAAAGGCACTTTCCGTCAAGCCTTGAACCGAACTACTGCAAATTTGATACCCATTCGGGGATAAGTAAGCGGGCTCTCAAAAAGCCTTCAGTCCAAGAAAACCTAAAGAAAAACCCTGTGTTAAACTAGGGGCAAACTAGCGTTTGTCCGAAACCACTTCGAAGCCCCAAAATCAGGGGCAAACTTTGTTTGCTATCCGAAGAACCCAGATATCTACTTTAAACCCGTCTCTGAATCTCCTGGCTATTAAAATAAGTACTGTAAAAGAACAAACAGAAATTCATGGTATAGAATGATTAAAACTTTAGGCAAAAGCAAAGTAAAGAGCCAAGAAAAGACATTAAAAGAAAAACTTTCATAACTCAAAAGATTAATCGGAAGAATGAACACTTTGATTAAACATGTTTAAACATTTCCTAAAAATGAAAACACTCTTTGGGAAGAGAAATAACAAAAGTCAAATTCAAAAGCGTAAAAGGATAGGCAGGACTTGATAGAAATTTTGTAAAATAAAGCTTTGTCCTGTTGTTTTACTTTCATCCATGGATGTCTATGAAGTCTGTCTCTGGATCAGAGTCTGGATCTGAAGAAGGTACTCAGTAGTAGGCACGATCAAAGCACGGACCCTCTGGAAATGAGCTGATACTCTGTCATACCAAGTCTCAATGAAAGCCTTCACAATGGAAGGGCGCATGATCGAACCCCTCGTGAAATCAGCAGTAATAGCCTCAATAATATCCTGGAGGAGCCCGTACTGACGAACCACCCGACCAGGAATATAGAAAGTGGTATCATGCAAGCCAGGCAACCAGATACCAGATCGCCCAAGAAGTCGTACAGCAACAGAAAGGTAAGACCACTGCGGGCAGACCCAACAGATATCACCAGCAGAAAGGCCTTGGAGCCAACCAAGCCAAGCATCGGCAGAGTAAAATAGGCAATGAACCTCCATATGGTCGTAGGGAAGTAGCCCACGAAGATGTGAGGGGTATATGAAGAGATCAAGGTGCTCCATAAGCCAAACCTATAAGACGAAGGGTGCCCCTGAAGATAACATAGCCCTGGCAGTATGGGCACAATCCAAACCAATCAAGGTTTCACCAAGGATCAGCATAACAACACTCTTCATCTCCCGCAGACCGCAATCAATAGGAATGAGAACATCAGAAGATGACAGAAAGAGGAAGTAAGAAAGCATGGCTATCGATAAAGCACTACGCCGAATGAGTTAATACCCACCGTCGTAAGGATCCCCCATCGGTGAGTAGACGGAAGAAAGGTGTTCAAAGTTCATTTATCGATTTTGAACAAAAGAGCCTGCTGCATTTCGAGATGTGTGAAGAAGAGCAGCGAGGTCCCGGACATACCCGGCCTGCGCTAGAGGAACTATTGGATTCGCAGAAGGATTAGTGTGCAGAATGACACTAAACTCCTCAAACAAGGGGCAGATCTCCTAGGAGCCAAAACAAAATACGTGGAGAGAGGGATCCCAGCACCGAATGGCAGCTTGAAGCAAACCTTCATTTAGAATCATCCATCGGAAAGAGAAGAGGTCATTTAGTCTGAAACACTCAAAGTTGAGCCTGTTAATGCCAGAGAGAGTATCCATCCATGGGAAGAGGATTTGGGAGCTAATGGGGGCCATTTGAGAAAGAAGTGGAGACAAGGAGAAAGTGTTTTGTAGAGTATTGATGAAAGGAGGCTATAAATAGGAGTAGATCTGCCCAGAACACTGGGCAACACTCGATAAAGTAGAATGGCACTTGAGTAAGTGTCGCGCAGCGGTCCGTAACTGCCATCACGGTAGTCACTGACTGCCGCTTCGGCATTCTCTGAGTGCTGCAGAAGCCTAGCTGAGTGCCGCGTGGAGTTTATTTTTGGCCAGAGTTTGTTTGTAATGTTTTCAGACCACCTACAAACAAAATTGAATAAAAACAATAAAAACATGCGCATCATGCAGCATGTAGAACAAGACCTAACTTTGGTCACAATCATTCATCCATTCATTCACACAAATAAGCGATAAAAACAAAATAATGATCGCAAGCATTCATAAAAAGAGATAAAGGTCCAAGCTATGGCACGCATATGGTGAGTAGTAATAAGAAGCGTAAAGGATTAAAAGCAATCATAGTGAAGTTATGCAGATGCCTATCCTAAAGCAGCTATCTGAAAGCTGTCAGCAAAATATGTGTGTATGTGAGATACAGTCATCCAAATAAAAAGTGTGTCCTCCCTGAAAACACGCATGAAAAAAATAGAAAAGAGAGAGAAAGAAGCCTAAGTCAACCCCAGCCCCGGCCTCGAGTCTAACACGTAACGCATCTGAGGGGCTCCTCCTCTGACTCTGTGCCGCTCCTGCCAAGTCCGCCACCACCTTTGCCACCGCCTCGACCTCCACCTCGGCCGCCGCTGGTACCTTCGTCGCTGCCTCCGCCTCGTCCAGCACCACTACCCCTAGGGGCATCTCTAAAGCTGATGCCGAACTGCTGAAGCCGCTGCTGAAGCTCTCCTACGTGCCGAGACAAAGCCCCAACTTGTTCCTTCTGAACGGAGAAAACAGATCGAATTACCAAGTTGTACCTAAAGGCTGAAATGCTAAAAGCAAGACTAAGTAAAAAAGGAGCATTTGTTTTTTTTTACTAGAGCTCTCGTATAAGCCTCAGCAGCCGCTCGCGTCCCGTCAGCCTAAGTCAAGGGAAGAAAGGTTAAAATGTCAGAATGAGAATGCAAAATTTAAACCAAAAAGGCAAGTTTCAGAGATTACCCTCCACTCTCGGCCATAGATCCACTCTCTCACGCTATGAGCATAGAGTAAGCCCTCCTCCGCATAGTCCCGCGGGACATGGTCGTACTGGAGTGGAATGGTGGGAGCACCCGTCTGGTACCTGGGGAGTGTAGTCATGGTCTGCTCGCCATTGGAGACCGTCCTGAGGGTCCAGTCCGAAGGCGGTAGAGCTGGGGCCCGAGCTGCAGCAGGGATGGGTTGTAAAGAAGAAAAAATGAATTCAGTAAGGAGATATGCATGCATGATCAGGAACTAAAGGAAAGACTAGAAAGGCTAAAAGAAACTCACCTGGATCACTTCCATCAAAGGGAAGTTCCTCATCAGCCTTCAGCGCAGAAAGCTGCGTATCCATCGGGAGGCTCCACGAAACCTTGAATAGAGTACCCAGCTAAGGCAACCGTGAGTGCGGAACCTTGGAGGGTCACCGTAGCTCTCATCGACTCAAGTGGGGGACGCGACACGAAGAATGACTCGGCCACCAGTGACTGCCTAGTCACCCTCTCCCCCAGATACCATACCCGAGCATCTGGACCGTCCAGTAGAATCCTCTGAGGGTCGTACCCAACCGACTCCCGTATCCCTAGGGAAGTCTCGGGAAGCACCTCGAGCCAGGGCTGCCATCGAACGTGTGGCTCTCGTAGATTCGTCAGAAAATTCCTGAACGAGATAAAATCATGAGCCCCGTCTTCAGCTCGACTGGCTCCTTCGCCCATTTCAGTCCCTGGGGCATGATGAGGGCATCTACTGGTCGCGTCTCAGGCGACATCATGTATAGATACTCGTGGGACCAAATCTGCATGGAAAAAAGAAAAATCATGAGTTTCAGGATTCATAATTAAGAAACTAAAAGAAAAGTGCAAGGTTTAAGTAAGAATCAGCAAAGTGGAGAAGTGTACCTCCCACGCCCTCTAGAAGCCACCAGTGGAGGCTGGCCGATCTCCGAAAATGTCCCCCATGTGCTTGTACAGGATGGCTAATCGTACACCATCCCAGTCATACTGGTAAATCTCTCCCATCTGCTCCAGGGATCCTAACAGCGCCACAGAGATCCAATCACCCTTGGTGCTCAGCAGAGAGCACCCCAGCATGTACATGATAAATCCCCGGGCCATCTGCTCATCCGTAAAGACCTACTGGCCCCTGAATGTATCCATGAACCACTTGGCTGTGACCAAGGGTTCCTCTGGGGCGACTCCTAGAAGCGGCTCGACCCGGTACTACTCTGTCACCATGTCCATGCAACGGAGGCACTCCCCCCCGAAAGGGATCCCAGTGATCATAGAAAAGTCCAACGTGGTCATCGTCATCTCCCCAAACGAGAAGTGGAATGTGTTGTTGGTGTCCCACCACCGCTCGGAGAGAGCGTGAATCTGCCTCAAATCATTGGAGCTCTTCGTTAGGAGTTTGAAGAAGTCCCCAAAACCAGCGGCGTTTACGAGCCCCTTCACGGTCTCGCTCAACTCCTCATACCAGGAAAAGCTGTGAGCTAGGCTATCGTGTCCTTTCAGCACGTCGGGCTGAAGCTGCAAAAATTTGCAAGGTTCAAATGTCAGCAAGTGAATGAAAGAATGAAAGGAAATAAAAAAACAAAGAGTGATAAAAAATAACAAAAAATAATTATAATAATGAAAGAGCAGTGATAATAAAAGAGGAATGAATAAGGAAAGGAGTGAAGACAAAAGCGCTTAAGTGCTTGGGAGATTTCACGGGTTTAATTTCTTGAGAAAACGTGTGTAGTCCTGATAAATATGACTAACGCCCACAAACCTTGTGTGAGAAGGCTTGAAAGGAGCGTAGTTTCAAAAGAAATATCAATTCACAAGCATTCAAATCGATTTTGAAAGGGCGTTCGTAACACTCGAAAAATTCACAAGCATAATGGTCATTATTCATGAGGAATGTTTTGAAATTTTAGTTAACATGCATCTCCTTCAAAAGTCTTTGAGAAAAGTTGAAGGAAAAATAACGAAATTGATACAAGTGAAACATTCGAAGAATTCACAGGCATAACATTCATTTTCATATGAAGTTTTGTCCGTACATTCATAAAGTTCATAGAAAATTAGATAAAGAATACAAAAATTGAATAAACATGGAATAAAGCATTTGGAACGCTCGAGAGCACTACAAGCACAACAATTGCATTCACAAAAGGCATTTTGAAGTTGTGTTGATCACGTATTGCATTCATAAAAGTTTATAAGGAAGACGAATTGCAAAAAGGGGAACTAGAGGAGGCGTGTATACCTGTCGATGGAACGCCCGTGCAGATAGATGCTCGTCCGGATCCCGGAGCAAGACTGTAGGATCGGAATAAGGAGTGGCCTCATACTTGGCATTCTTTTACTCCGCGAGCCGCTAGCCATAACCTGTTTAGAAGAGAGGGTGAACTGAGAGTTAAACTTCGGAATAAATCGAGAAAACAACCAAAATAAAGAAAATTTTGAGATTTTGATCGAGAGGAAATGACCTGTAGACCCTCTAGATCAATGCAAGAGAAATGGGAAAAATCTCCAGAGGATTTTGGATTAGAGAGATTATGGAGATTGAAATGAAAATGGGTTGAAAACATACGTTTAAGCAATCTGCCGCTTAAACGCGGCACTCGGTTTTTGTGCCCGGTATTTGGTTGAGTGTAGTGCGGCACTCAACTTGAGTGCCGCAACGGCATTCCGTGAGTGCTGTCCGGCAGTTACGGACTGCCGTATTTTTTGAGCGTGTGTCGCATTTAAGGCAGTTAGAAAATATTTTGTTTCCCCCCAAAATTCAAAATTGGGTCTCGAAAATTGAATTTGGACCCCAGAATTTGCCCTCGTTATGCTTTTTGCCTAAAAGATGATTCTCAGGACCAAATTGGTTTCCGAATTTTGAAAATTGAAATAAATTTGAGTCTGTTGACTCCAAAACTTTGAGAATTTGAGTTTGTATGACTCCAGACTTTGAAAATTAAAATGAATTTGAGTTTGTTCGACTCCAGGCTTTGAAAATTAAAATGAATTTGAGTCTGTTCGACTCCAGGTCTTGAAATTAAAGTGAATTTGAGTCTGTTCGACTCCAGGTTTAATCTGAATATGATTAACTTCTAAAAAATTTTGGGAATATAACAGATTTATATTCTCGGTCCTCACAACAGATTTGCGTCGGTCCCGCTTTTGGGAATATAACAGATTTGCATCGGTCCCGCTTTTGGGAATATAACAGATTTACATTCTCGATCCTCGCAATAGATTTGCGTCAGTCCCGCTTTTGGGAATATAACAGATTTTTATTCTCGATCCTCGTAACATATTTGCGTCGGTCCCGCTTTTGGGAATATAACAGATTTATATTCTCGGTCATCACAACAGATTTGCATCGATCCCGTATTTTGGGAACATAACAGATTTATATTCTTGGTCCTCACAACAGATTTGCATCGGTCCCGTATTTTGGGAACATAACAGATTTATATTCTCGGCCCTCACAACAGATTTGCATCAGTCTCGCATTTTGGGAATATAACAGATTTATATTCTCGGTCTTCGCAACAAATTTGCGTCGGTCCCGCTTTTGGGAATATAGCAGATTTATATTCTCGGTCCTCATAACAGATTTGCGTCGGTCCCACTTTTGGGAATATAACATATTTATATTCTCGGTCCTCGCAACAGATTTACTTCGGACAAGTCTTAGAGAAATTTCCCTATGATTGCCACACCATACCTCATATAATAAAATACATGACATAGAGCAAACAACGTCCAACAAGGTCGAGCGGCTGCGGACTTTCAGAGCAAACTCGCATTGACACCGGGGTTTAAGTCGCGAAGCGCCGCCTAGTCAATTGCATTCGTCCTTTGGCCGGAATGGCCGCGTATCTTAAAGAGAATTGACATGAGCATTAAGTAGCATAGGGCATGAATTGCTTCTAGATACGTCGGGATCGCACGATTTCGAAATCACATCATAGAACATGAAACTGCTTGGACCACCGTCATTTGCATGAGTACGTGCATCACGATGGGATAGGTGCATTCATTCGCATGACTACGTCTTGGTCTGATTCCTGAACGGATACGTAGGCAGCTCACCGTTGAGCAGTGATCTTGTCAAAATCAAGATATAAAAGTATGCTTAACTTATGCTTTACTTTCAAAAGATTTGCAGGAACCTAGGATTGCAAATCTACCACTAGCTTCATAATAAGGGTATTTACGAATTACTTTAGCTTCTTTTCCTCCTCGTTGCTTTTGAAACGAATATTCAATAAATAACAAGGCAACCACCCCAAACATTATCTTATTTTCTTCTTCTTCTCAATCACACATCGCCTTAACACCACTAAAAATTGATCAATCTTTCAGGGGTAAACTCCAAGTTGGCCAAATTGGAGCAAAAATAGCATAATGGTGATTAAAGAAAAAGGCATTTTAATGGCTCAAAGGGCGAACTAAGGAAATTTATCATTTAACTGGATAGGACAAAGGTCAAAAGGGTGGAAAACAAAGAAGGCCTAAAATCATGTCCTAGGTTAATAAAATTTTTCAACGTTTACGACGAAAGATTATTTAGCATGGTAACAAAAATTTAAACTTGACTATCAACCAAAATAAGAATAATGAAACTAAACAACGAGTTAATGCGCTATTTTAATGAAATTTGACAAACACAATGTATTTATAACCCTCTATAAAGAAAAGATAGGCTCAGAAGCTCACTGGGTCTAATCTCCACCATGTGTTATCTAGAAATCTGAATCATATTATAGTTCACATCAAACATGTATTCACGCGACTACGTGCAGTGCATAGGTTTGTGTGCAAATCTATGATATAAAACTACGATTCAAACGATACATGACCTAAAACGTCATATCATGACTTCAGCAAATATTTAATTACATCTTCTCTTGTTTACCATTCTATAACAATCCAAGTTACATAACAAGATGTATCGACTAGAGATTACAAAACCGTAGGTGACATCGTTTATTTAAGCACAAGTATCGAAAAGTTTTCAAAATTTTGGTGTATATAATAATGTGCATGTGAGTGCATACCCCCAAACCTAAACCTTTCATTGCCCCCAATGAAACAATAAAACGAAAGAAAGGAAAGTATGTAGAGAAGGAACGATAGTACCTTGATTTCGACAACCACAAACCAGGTGAACATATATAAATATAGCAATACAGTTCAAATGCTCCAAATGGAGACACTAATTCACCTGGCAATACTTAACAAACAAATAAATAATAAAAGCTAATATGTAATACATATGTTTTTTTTTTCTTTTTATTTTGTTATTTATTTTTTTTATTTTTTTTGTAAACAATAGAAACTAAACTAGAATTAAAAGAACGTAAAGGAAATACAGAAAAACAAAATTAGAACTATGGAAACAAAGATAAACTTAAACGAAAAGAACTGAAAAGAACAAACAGAAATGAAAAACAACTAGATAGGTTAGGGAAACAGAAGGTCAAAGAACAAAGAGAAAAATTGATAAATCCCGACCTCGCGCAAGCGACCCTCGCTCGCGCAAATTCCTCCGCGAGGTAAACCTGAGGCCTGTTATTATTTTATTTAGAAAAATTTCTAAGTGTCAGAATCGCACGAGCAAGCCGCGCGAGCGAACCCCTCGGCGCACGATTCTAGGAGCGAGATGTAACAGATAGCTCATATAATAAAAAGTTGAAAAAAAATGTCTAAGGGAGAATATCACGCAGGCGGGCCGCGCGAGCGATGCATCGCGCGAGCAGGCCGCGCGCGCGATGTGGTCTTTTTCCCTTTTTTCTTTATTTCAAGGTAAATAAGTTTATTCCGACCTCCAAACCTGTCCAGAATGACCCAAAAAGGACTCAAAACTGACCCAAAATGACCAAAAACACTCAAAATTAAAAGAAACGGATGAAATAAAGCTTGGGTTGCCTCCCAAGAAGCGCTATCTTTTACGTCTTTAGCTAGACCGTTCTAGCTCAAGACTCAAAGAGGTCGTAAATAAGAGTTTGTACCCTTTAGGGCGTTAGGGAGATTTCGGTGCTATTCATTAATTCCTTTAATGACTCTCCTTTATCGTGTTCAAATCGATTCCTAACCTTTCGAGTAAATTCGTCATTAGGGTCCGTATTATTCAAATTCATTCGCTCATTTTCCATGATATTATTCTCCTCACTCACGTTTATGTCTTGATTAAGTTCAACTGTTCTTCTAACCTCACTACCCTCCATATATTGATAATCATCGTCTTTAGGAGGTTGATCAATTGCATTAAACACGTTTAATTTAAGGTTCATGTTCCCGAACGACACTTTCATTACACCTGTTCGACAGTTGACACGCGCATTAGCGGTGGCTAAGAATGGATGACCAAGAATGATAGGAGTGTATTTCCTAGCATCTAAAACAGGTTCAGTATCAAGGACCATAAAATCGACAGGATAATAGCATTTGTCAACTTTAACTAAGACTTCCTCGACGATTCCTCTAGGTACTTTCACAGAACGATCCGCTAATTGAATAGTAGCAGTCGTAGGTTTAAGTTCACCTAAACCTAGTTGTTTATAGACGTGATAAGGTAAGAGGTTAACACTAGCTCCTAAGTTAAGGACAGCCCGATGAATGATAGTGTCACCTATGACACATGAAATAATAGGCGTACCGGGATCTTTATACTTTGGAGGTGCGTTTTGAAAAATAGAACTTACTTTTTCAGTGAAGAAAACCTTTTTAGGAGTATGACTACGTATTTTGCGCTTTTGCGTGAAAAGGTCTTGTAGACATTTACCGTAAACGGGAATTTGTTTTATCGCATCGAGGAATGGAATATTAATTTTTACTTGTTTAAACACCTCGAGTATATCTTCCATTTTTGGATTTTTCTTTGATAAATTAGACGGTTCGTCGACATTTGGTGGATATGGCATTCTCGGAATATAATTCGTTGGGACCGGTTCATTCTCTTTCCTAACTCTATCCACATCATTTTCTTTATTCGAGTTAATGTGTACCTCTTTTTCTCTCGCATTCGGAATTTCAACAATTTCCTCCCCACGAATAGTCGTCCTAGTCGACACGGCATTAACTTGCTCACTCGTACCCCCACCCTCATACTGTCCCTTAGGATTTTGTATAGTTTGACTAGGCAGCTTACCCTCGTTTCTACGGCTCATTGTATTAGCTATTTGTCCCATTTGGGACTCAAGCTTTGCAATGGATTGTATGTGAGAGTGCACTATTTATGCTTGTGCCTGTACTTGTGTTTCAATGTTCTTAAGGGATACCAACACCATATCCTCAAAAGCGTTAACCCTTGGAGGGTTAGGATTAGGAGGAGGGTGTTGGTATTGGTTTTGTTGAAACTGGGGTCGATAAGTATTAGAAAAATTATTCGACATAGGATTATAACTATTTCGTGGGAATTGTTGAATCGAGTTTATGTGTTGCTCCACAAATTCTGGAAATTGAGATGCTGATGGGCAAGAAAGTATAGAATGTGAAGTATCGGAACATAATACACAACTTTCATAAGAGGGTGAACCCGACATTTGATTCATTGTCAAATGTCGGTCAAGTTTTTTAGATAGTTCCTGAAATTCAATTGAATGACTTGACTCAAACTTTACCTCACGTTTAGGTTGCGAAAGATATCCCTCAGAACGTACCGACACAGCCTGATGCATCGAGTTCTCGCTTAATGTTTCAAAAAATTTCCAGGCCTCGTCGGCGCTTTTGTATAGGAATGCACCCGCACAAACGGCATCGACGGTATTATGAACAGAGGGAATAAGTCCCTCGTAAAAGACCTGTACCAACTGCCACTTAGGAACCTGATGATGTGGGCAGGAACGTAATAATTATTTTAATTTCTCCCATGTGTCATAAAGTGCTTCCCCATCTTGCATCACAAAATTTGTTATGGATTTCCTTATCTGATTTGTACGCATAATAGGGAAAAACTTTTGTAAAAATGCGGTGTGTAAGGCTTCCCAGGTTTTAATTGTATTCGGCTCCAAAGATTAGAGCCAATACTTCACTTTATCTTTTAAAGAGAATGGAAAGAGATGCAGTTTTAATTCATCATCAGTGAAATTTTGGATTTTTAACGTAGAACAAATATCTTGAAAATCTCCTAAGTGTTGATAAGGGTCTTCATTAATGCAGCCATGGAAAGAAGGAAGTAGCGAGATGGTAGATGACTTTATCTCAAAGTGAGATGTCGTCGCCTCCGGTAATTCGATACCTGCTTAAGGCGTGTAAGTCATAGGAATAAAATAATCTTTAAGCGGAGGAGGTGACGGTATATTAGGGTTATTTCCATTGTTTCCGTTGTTTCCAATGTCGGCCATTGGAATAGATTCTATGTTCAAAGTTTGAGTTCTTCTTAAACGTTTACGGGTGCTTTGAATTTCGGCCTGAAACAATGACGATGGTTTTGGAGTCGACTCGTCGACTATTTTCAACTGAGCTCTCGGAGCTTGGGTTGAAGACTTACTAATTCTAAGGGTATGTTCAAGTTCAAGATCGAAAGATTTTAATTCTGGTTTATTTGAACGTGTGCCAAACATAAACTAAAAAGAAAATAAACTAAAATAAAGACTGACTAAAATAAAAACAAAAAATAATCACGCAAGTAAGACAACAAGCAAGCACACAGTGCTACTATGATGCATGAATATTATCCTGTAATGCAATGACCGCGTCAAGCCCAGCGCCCCGGGTTTCCTAGATAATGCACGTGAACAATCACTCCTAAACTAATGCAAATAGTGCGTCTCAGCGCCCTGACTTACAGTGGTTGGAAGCAAATTTCAAAGGAAGCGATTTAGTTTATTTATTATTTTTTATTTTCGCGTAAGCTCCTTTGACGTGTACAGCTGCTCCACTCAAAATGCTAGAATTTGATTACTTTGAGAAACTACAAAACAAAAAAGAAAAGTTAGTAACTTAAAACAAAAATGAAAAATAAGAAGAAAAAAAAAAACCTAATCTAGTATTTACGAATTAACTAAACTAAGATTCTAAAACTAATTGGCTAGTAATGCAATCCCCGGTAACGGCGCCAAAAATTGATCTTGTCAAAATCAAGATATAAAAGTATGCTTAACTTATGCTTTACTTTCAAAAGATTTTCAGTGTGGAAGTAAAGGTCGAACCCACATAGATTGAATACTACGCACTTTAATTTTTAAAACCTAAATTTAGTTAATTAAGATAAACGGATTTTGGATTTAATTTGAATTAAACTAATAACAATAAAAGTAAATCTAAATTATGAAAGTAATTAAATATTTATTTTTATAATAAGTTTAAGGAACCTAGGATTGCAAATCTACCACTAGCTTCATAATAAGGGTATTTACGAATTACTTTAGCTTATTAAGTTGGATGATAATGGGGAATTGTAGCTACAAGCCCAATTCCTCCATCAAGAAAATAACTATGGTTCAAGCACCAACATAATCCATCTTCGGTTAGCACGAATTATCCCACACTAAACTAGGGTTGTGGTATAATCCGTATAATCTAGGCATGGACTATTCGGATACTTGATAGCACAATTCAATTTAAGCACCATTACATGTAAATAATCTAAACAAGCACAGCAAGCATAGATCATTGAGCACACCACCATCAAAATAGATCTAAGACAAGAGTAAACTTTGAAAGTAATGATTTAATAAATAAAAGCACGATTTATTTATAAAAATTCTCGGAACATGTAACTGTCATCCATACATAATAAAACTAAAATAAAAACATAAAAATACACCTATTACTTGGCTAGGGTTTTATTGAAACCCTAGATCTAGGTTTAAACGGTCATAGAATTGAAGATTGACAAGAGGTTGATGGAGGAGGCCATGGGAATCCTTGGTCTTCTTCTTCGTTTCCTTGTTTTCCTCCCTTCAATGGCTGAAATTTTTGTTGTATATGGATGTATCTAATGTTTTGTAATGATGTGTAACCACAAAATTGATTTAGAATAGGATTTATATAGAGTTTGGAAGGATTTAGGAAGCTTTCCTAAGGCAAATCGCACTAAAAAAGTTGTTTTTACGTTTCTAGACGTATTCAGACAATTCGGATTGCACAGGGCTCTTTAGGACCTCGAAATACGCAACTTTGACTTTTTCAACGGGTCGCTCGCGCGGGTTGCTCCAGTGACCAGGCCATTTTCTAACTTTTCTCAGATTTTCCGCTGCTCTGTGCACCGATCGTAGAATTGAGATAACTTTTGACTCAGACCTCGTATTGACTCTCTGTTTGTGACCACGCGTCCGTAACTCAAAGATCTAGATTTTATATCTCTTGAGAAATTTCTCAAATCTGAAGTATTCCTTGTCAAAAATGAGATTTTCCGAGGCTGCTACTGCATTCAACTTTCATCGGAATCACCGTTTGAGCCCAGAATGACTTCCAAAGCCACTAATCATTGGATTTTTGTGCATTTTCAAGTTAAAGCTCCAAATCCTACAAAATTTAGAATACTTATTAAAAAATAACTAATAACTACATGAAATGGGCTAACAAAGGGTATTTGTAAGATTATAAAGGGCAACTATTCATCGCCGATCAAGCACGACCAATTTGAACCTTGCTACGTGCTTGTTTTCTTTTACAACACATTTTTCTTTTACCTAAATCTGACAGTTTGGTCAAAGGCTTGTCTCCACAAGCTCTGTCAAAGAGGGGCAAACTATAGACACTCCAATTTTGACCAAACGTCAGGTTAAGGGGAGTATTACCTCTAAGGTCCGATGATGATAATGACCGACTAATCTAGGACTTCCAAAAGGTGATTCAAGCTCTTCAAAAGGCTCGTCAATCCAAACAACAGGAAAGAAAGAGAAAAAAGGGAAAACAGATAAGAACGACATATGGTGAAATATGCGGCAGTCACGGGTTGCCGTACGACACTCAATTAAGTGCCGGAATGGCATTCTACGAATGCCACAAATTTCACCAAATGCCGCAAAAAAATGGATTTCTAGAATAAATAAATAAATAAATAATAAAAAAAATGACAGTTCCTGGAGTTGTCCGCGGCAGTCATTGAATGCCGGCGCGGCAATCATTGAATGCCACAACGGCATTCATCAAGTGCCGTTCCGGCACTCACCAAGTGCCGCTTCCATCTCCAATAAGTGCCGCGTCTTTGGACAAACAGCTGTAAAACAGCACGTTTTGTACCACCAAAAGGACAATCTGAATTAGGGTTTTCTGCTATGAAAATACTAAAATACCCTTTTAAAATTGCCTATAAATAGAGGGTTAATATCCCATTATAAGGGATGAGCTTTTTTAATCTCCCAATATCATTTTGATTCTTCTTCTCTTAAAATTCTAAGAAAATTTCCTAAATATACTTAAGAATTGTTCTTTTTTAGCTTGAAAAGGAAGTTTGTGTGTTAGAGTTGAAGAGCTTAATTACTTTGTGGAGTTCCTCAAAACCACTAAGTTGAGGATATTTAGAGGTATACTCTAGACGAAATCATCCTTTAAAAATACATGTTAACTTAGCTAATGTTTTAATATTGAGTCCCTTTTCTTTTATTTTGGTTATGGACATCTCTTGGGATTTATGAGACTTTCAATGTCTCATTCAAATCCTTTGATTTGAAATCTCTTGGCCTTCTTATGAGTTCTTAGTTCATAAGAAGATTAGGATTGATAATGAGCATTTTGGTTGGCAAGTTCAAACCCATCTCCATGGTTTGATTATGTTATTCTAAGGCTTCATGAAGTTTCTTCATACTTCATTGAAGTCTATCAATTATGATAGTCATTAGTCTCCTATGACCATCAAATGGTAGGAGGATTAGTTTAACTAAGGCCAAGTTCAATGGCTTTATAGTTAAAGTTAGTAAGTGAAAGATGAACTAGACAAAAGATGCAGTGAGTTCATCGACCACTTTTCATCAAAGATTTTTAGTTAAACATTGAACCATTGGAGCTGAATGAAACCAAGAGGAAAGTGTCTATAACTCAAAATTCTACCACTGAAATTTTTTTTAATAAGATTTTATGGTTAAGAGTGGTTTGGTCATGGGTTTTGGGTAACAACAACAATCTGTCCATAGTTTCAGAGCAGCAACTCCCTTTTGAAATGAGTAATCAGAACCCTAATCAAGTATTGATGACCCCAAATACTTTTTTCTATGAAGTTTAATGTGTTAATAAGATTTTATAAAAAGATTAGAGCCTTTTAGATTTTCTTACTATTTTTAAAAAATCATACAAATTCTCTGGACAGAGAGTTGAAAATTCCTAAGTGATGACTGGTATTTGCTTGATTCCCGGAGATCTAACCATTGGAACTTTGATTTTCTTCTTGGATTAAAAACTAGACTCACAGAGGCAATTTGTGTCTAAAAATCATCAAGATCAAACCACGGGAACCATGCCTTTTATTTCTTTGAAATTCTGATCTGCTCTCAGCAAATTTCAGAATTCTGTCATAGCTTTGATCAATCTTGTAAATAATAGCTCAAATGATATTTTTCATGAGTTAAGGCTTTAACCATGCTTCAATAATGATTAGTTAATCTTGAATTCAAAGTTTAAGTGATCTAAATTAATGAGTACTTCAATAATTTACTCTTATTCATGTACATATTCATCCATATGGCTTAATGTTCGTAATTAGGATTCGCTTACTTTAGATTTTATTACATTTGATAGATCTAAGCTAGAAGTTTAGGATCATCATCTAATTTTATATCTTGTATGTCAAGTGTACTAACCTTTGTTTTGTAGCGCCGATGAGGTATGATCTTTCGACTCTTCCTTAGTTTAATTACTTCTTTAATTTAATTGATTTTTGACTACTTGTACGACACCTTAGAATTAAGTTTTGACTTATGTGTATATATGTGATTAGAGACCCCCCCCCCCCCCCCCCCCCCCCCCCTTTCTTAGGATTTCTATTTTGCATGCATTGCATGTTTCCAATTTTGCAGCTGGATCCCGGGTAAGTTCTCTTGTTCTTATTGCATATCACTTTGCTTGCTAATTGAATTACGTGATTTTGAATGATATTTTACCATTTGCAATCTTACACCCTTTTAGACATGCTTTTGTAATGTATATATATATATATATATATTAGTTGAGGGCATTCTTAGATTAATAATTCGATTAAAAGCATGTTGAGTAGAGGCTTATCACGAGATAGGATGAGAGAGGATGTTTTAGTCTGGCAGACTCTTTCCTCTCTCATTCCATAATCCTCGAACCTAGTTAATCTCTAGTTTCAAAAAGATCGGTTCCCTTTAAAAATGGTTTCATAATTTTCCTTTTTTCAAAAATTAAGTGGCGACTCGTGTTTTGTATTTTTGAAACTGAAAATATTTTAAAATAAGAAAAGCTGTGGGTAGGAAAAATTGCGATATCCACAGCTGCAGAATTGGGCTTTTCTGAGAGAAAACAGTCGACTGGTCCGTGTTTCAGCCAACTGGATTAGCAGGTTTCAGTCGACTGGAGAGGTTTTCAGTCAACTGGTTTCTGCACGAAAATACCATGTTCTGCATGCATAGTGTCCAGTCGACTGGACAAGGCCCTAGTCGACTGATAAATTGAGGCTCCAATCGACTGAGTCCCCGACACTGTCGACTAGAATGGGTCTTGAACTTTTTAAACTTTCTGCTTCAGGTATCCAGTCGACTGGACCCTTGTTCAGTCGATTGGACCTCTGTTTTCAAAACTTATTTTCTTTGGACGTGTTCCAATTGGTCAAAACTTTTTATAACCCTGATTTTAAATGGATTTGACTTATATTTTTTTTTTCGCTGCTATTTTACTTTAAATGAACTAGATAAGCCTTGATGGCATGCCACGTGTCCTATTTTCACGCGTAGTGGGATGGGTCGTGACATTTATTGGAATCAAAGCTATAGGTAACAAAACTTTGGGAACGTTCGACGATGAGTGGAGTGTTGAACGAATTGTCACACATTCTAGAGTGCATCCATACATTGTAGAGATGTTTGATGCATATGTATGTTATTTTTACATACATGATATTGTTATTGTTGTACATGTATAGTGTTTATGCATTGAGATTGATAGGACTCTAATCATGAGTGACGAAGAGCGAGATCTATCACCACACACTCGACGTATGAATGAAATGGCAGAAATGATGGAGAATATGGGGGATATGATACAAAATATAGCAGAGTGGTTACCTCCAACACCTCCATTCGAGCCAGCACCAATAGCGGTAATGCATGTGCCTGATAGTAGGGTTATGAGATCGTTATCTGAACAGTTTCCAAGGAAGAAATCGACTGAGTTTCACGGGACATCTGACACAATGCTAGCAGAGCATTGGGTCATGGATATGGAGAGAATTTTTTGATTAATTCCGATGACCGATAAGGAGAAATTTGAGAATGCTAGTGATATACTCAGGGGTGAGGCTCAGAACTAGTGGGTGAACGTCCTAGACCAAGGAGCACCGATAACTTGGGAAGGATTCAAAGCGGAGTTCAATCGCAGATTCTTTCCAAGGGTGGCTCTCAATGCAAAGAAGAGAGAATTTGATCATCTTTGACAAGGGGAGATGATAGTGACAGAGTACACCTCAAAGTATAATGCTTTGCTGAGATTGGAAAGGGGTCTGTGTTGACCGAGGAAGATAGAGTAAGAAAATTTGAAGGAGGTTTAAGAGAAAATATTCATTTGAGGGTGAAGACCTATGAGCACTCAACTGTGGTAGCAGTGCAACAAACAGCGCTTGTGGTCGAGAGTGAAATAGAAAGGTCAAGGCAAAATCAGCAAGGCAAACGGGGAAACGAGGGTGGTGATAGGCACCAAGGTGGATCTTTCAAGAGACCGTTTCAAAGAGGATCTGGTTCTAGTTTCAGTGATTTCAGGAGGACGCCAAGTAACATACCGTTGTGTTCACTTTATAATAGACCCCACTCAGGTCGATGCTTCATGACCAAACCCCATAACAGGAACCAAGGAAGAGGTAGTGCTAATTCTACACTTGATATGAGAGGTAAGTGTTACGATTGTGGAGTATTTGGACATCAAGTCAAGGATTGTCCGAGAAAGCATTCTCAGCAAGGAGCTAGTTCTATGGCTTGCAGTGGGTCGAAGCCTAGACAATCCAATGACGGGGGACAAAGGACTGAACAACGTCAAGGAAGAGCATATCAGATGAACCCAGGAGATATGACTGCTTCAGAGACAGTGGTCTCAGGTATTGTGCTTGTATGTTCGCACTTAGCACGCATACTTGTCGACTCGGGATCTACGCATTCATTTGTATCACATGCCTTTATTAAATATTTGAATGTTAAATCGGCATTGTTAGGATATGAATTGTCTATTACTGTACCACTTAGTAAATCGATAATGATGTCTACTATATATAAGAACTGTGAGATCAAATAAGGCGAGAAGTTGATGACCGTAGACCTTATACCGATTGTGGTAAACCATTTCGATGTGATACTGGGAATGGATTGGTTAGCTCTTAACCAAGCCACGATAGATTGTGAACGGAAAGAGGTTAATTTTCGATCACCGGTACATGGGAACTTTTATTTCCAAGGAAGTGAGGTTATATCGTCGCTGCATTTGATTTCAGCTATCCGAGCAGGAAGGTTATTGAAAAAGGGATGTCAAGGATATCTATGTTCAGTGATTGATACTTCGGCAACTGAGTTGAAGGTAGAAGATATTCCAATAGTGCGAGAATATTTAGATGTATTTCCATATGACTTGCCAAATGTCTTGATTGAGAGGGAGATTGAGTTTACTATTGAGATAATACCAGACGCAAGACCTGTATCCAAGGCACCATATAGAATGGCACCCATAGAACTGAAAGAGTTGAAAGTTCAACTACAAGAATTACTTGACAAAGGTTTTATTCGACCTAGCATATCACCGTGGGGATCTCCAATGTTATTTGTGAAGAAGAAAGACGGTTCAATGAGAATGTGTGTGGACTACCGAGAGTTGAACAAATTGACAATCAAGAATAAATATCCGTTACCTAGAATTGACGATCTATTTTATCAACTTCGTGGAGAAGAAGTATTTTCAAAGATAGATTTGAGATCGGGTTATCATCAGTTGAAAGTAAAGGCCGAAGATATTGAGAAGACAGCCTTCAGAACGCGCTGCGGACACTACGAGTTCTTAGTCATGCCATTCGGAGTTACCAATGCACCAACCGCGATCTTGTGAACCGAGTCTTCAAGGACTACTTGGATGATTTCGTAATAGTATTCATCGATGATATTCTTATCTATTCACCGAGTGAGATAGAACACGAGAACCACTTGAGGTTGATTCTTCAGAGATTGCGAGAGAAGCAACTGTTTGGAAAATTCAAGAAATGTGAATTCTGGCTACCTAGAATTACTTTTCTTGGTCATGTGATTGACAAGAATAGAGTTTCAGTTGATCCTCACAAAGTAGAAGCTGTGTCTAATTGGCAAAGACCGACATCCGTATCCGAAATTTGAATTTTCTTAGGATTAGCAGGATATTACCGCCGTTTTATTGAGCACTTCTCGAAGATTTCTTTACGTATGACAAGGTTGATGAGGAAAGGGATTACATTTGAATGGAGTCAAGAGTGTGAAGACAGTTTTCAAAGAGTTAAAAGCACGACTAACGAGAGCACCTATTCTGACAATACCGATGAGAACTAAAGGGTTTGGAATCTATAGCGATGCTTCACACCAAGGGTTGGGATGTGTGCTTATGCAAGGGGGTAAGGTGATTACTTATGCTTCTAGATAGCTAAAGACACATGAGGTTAACTATTTGACTCACGATCTCGAATTAGCTACGGTAATTCATGCTTTGAAGATATGGAGGCATTATTTGTACAGGGAGAAATGTGAGATCTTCACAGACCACAAGAGTTTGAAATACCTATTTACACAACGAGACCTGAACATGAGACAGAGAAGATGGTTAGAGCTGATGAAGGATTACGATCTTTCTATTGAATGTCATCTGGGGAAGGCTAATGTAGTAGCCGATGCATTAAGCCGGAAGACGCCAAAGAACTTAGTCGACGAACTAACTCAACAAAAAGAATTGATAAAGAAAATGGAACGATTAGAATTGGATGTAATTCCAGAGACTAGTGGTGGCTAATGATGGCGATTATAGCACACCCAGATATTATTGATGAGATCAAGAAAGAATAATTTAATGATGTCTATTTGTGTAAAATGAGAGGCGAGATACCTTTGGAAAAATGACCTGGTTTTACCTTGGAACAAGGAGTATTGATGCTTGGGAACCGATTGTGTGTAACAAACGTGAAAGATTTGAAAGAGAGAATTCTATAAGAAGCCCATAGTACGAAATATTCAGTGCACCAGGGAAGTAATAAAATGTACAGAAACTTGAGGGAAAACTTCTGGTGAAAGGGTATGAAGCATGAAGTCGCTAAATTTGTATCTGAATTTCGACATGTCAACAGGTCAAAGCGGAGAGACAAGTACATACGGGGTTATTACAACCATTACCTGTGTCAGAATGGAAATGGGATAAAATTATGATGGACATTGTTTCGGGATTTCCACGATCGTTCCACAAGAATGACAAGATTTGGGTTATAGTCGACATATTAACAAAGTCAACTCATTTTCTACCGATCAAGACGACTAAACCGTCCAAGTTAGTAGTATTGTACGTGAGAGAGATTGTAAGACTACATGGGGTTCCAACAATGATTGTATCAAACCGAGATAGTAGTTTTACATCAAGGTTTTAGGGAAGTCTACAGAAGGCTATGGGTACAAAATTGAGTTTCAGTACTGCATTTCATCCTCAGACCGATGGACAGTCAGAGCGTATGATTCATACGTTAGAGGATATGCTTCGATTGTGTGTAACTTTGGGAGCGACTAGGCGAAGCACTTGCCATTAATTGAGTTTGCTTATAACAAAGGGTTTCAATCGAGTATTGGAATGGCACCGTATGAAGCTTTATATGGGCGTAAATGTTGATCACCGGTCTGTTGGACCGAGGTTTGAGAAAGGAAGTTACTAGGACCTGAGTTAATACAAGTGACTACTGAGAAGGTAAAGTTGATTTAGGAATGACTTAAGGTAGCTCAAAGCCGTTATAAGAGTTATGCAGACTCGAAGCGACGACTGATGACCTTTAAAGTGGGAGACTTTGTCTACTTACGAGTATCACCTTTGAAGGGCATTGTCCGATTTGGTAAACGGGGAAAGCTTAACCCGAGATTTATAGGACCTTTTGAGATCCTAGAGAAAATAGGACCAGTAGCTTACCAATTGACCTTGTCATCAGGGTTGGAATATGTACACAATGTTTTTTATGTATCAATGTTGAGACGATGTATAATAGATACGAATAAGATCATAGTGCCAGAACCGTTGCAAATTCAGGGAGACTTGACTTATGTGGAGCAACCGGTAGAGATTCTAGATCGAAAGGAATAGGTCTTGAGAACTAAGATGATTCTGATGGTAAAAGTATTATAGCGTAATCATTCAGTTGAGGAGGCTACGTGGGAGAATGAAGAAGAAATGAGGAATGAGTATTCGTACCTGTTCGACGTATGAGGTATAAGTTTGGGGACACACTTCCTTTTTGGAGGGGAGAGTTGTCACACCCGTTCCAAAATTTTATGGTTTTAAAATGCATAACTTGAGATTTTGTGAAATTATTAGTGTTATTAATAATTGAGATGAGGTTGACTGTGTGTCAGCGATAAGGTGTCACTGAGGACACAGGAACATGGTAGTTCATTCTGCTTTAGCACGATTACATGATATTTATGTGAATTAAATGTTATTTGTGATATCTGGTACCTTATGAATAGTGAATTATACATGTGTAGTATAATTTTTGGTAATTTTAACATCGCTGGATATTATTTTGAAAACTGTGGTAAGAACGTGAGTGACACGTTAAATAAAAGTTAGGTTGTGTAGAGATTTCGCAGGATTTAGTTTTCGGACGTAAATTTTTGACCCAAACAAGACTTAGTCAGAAACTTTTGTAAATTATAATTTTCTCTCGTAAAGGTATAAAATAGACGTGTGCGACGTTTCATGGATTAATTAGAAGTTTGAGAAACTCGCGGGGAGGTAAATGCAATTCCCGAAGAGTTGGTCTATAAATAGATGAGGGTGAGACTGTAATTGTTAAAAACTTCATATGATATCTTGAGAGAGAAGAGAGAAAAGGGGATTTGATCCTACGGGCTTTGCGACAACGATCGGCGACTGTTCGTCCGTCAGATTTTCACCAGATTTTAGATTTGAACTCGTGGAGGTAAGACCTACGCTTTGATAGTCATTAGGCCATGTTTGGCAAACTTTGTAAATATCTAATTTCTAGACTTTTGGGGAAAACCCAGTAGAACTTGTAGGAATCACCTGAGATTCGAGATCCGACGATTAATCGGCCCTCTCGTCGTTCCTTTAAAGTTTGAGAGGAATCGCACGAGATATGAAAACCTAACCTATGAAATATAGGAATATACATGTTTTAGATGTCGACGACAAATTGTGATCCGGGCAAAATCCACATATTAATCTTAGGCCCGTTAATTATGCACGCGATTAAATATGAAAAGCATGTCTACTTTTATGCGAGCACCTTGAGTTGTCTATGTGGGTCAAAGGGGAGTCTTATACAAATTCATACCGGGGTAAGCTTCTCGATGTTTGAGAATTTGAGTAGCGATGACTACTGTGCATGGTTTAAGGCTTGGACATGCCAGGGCACATGGGGGGGTAATGGTTGTAGGCTTGGACTAGCCATTGACATCGCGGTTTAAGGCTTAGACTTGCCGCTACCAGATGAAGGCGTATTTTTCTCCCTAGAGACTATTGATGTGTTTTGTGAGATTAAAGCATGCTTTATCATATATTTGAATATGTTAGAAATTGTGCACTCAGCATATAGCTGAGCAGTGGAGATTTACTCCACTGCAGGTATGAAGAAAGACAAGAAGAAGAGTGAGGTGTGAGGTCGAAGAACACCGGGGAATCACCTTGTTTATATTTTTGTTCATTTTTCCTAAACTTGTCTAAGGTTTTGGGAAGGGTAGTACGTGTAATGGAATCTTGGGTTAGTTGTAGTACTTGTAATCCTTAGTAAACGCTTTGTATATATATGTTGAATCGTGAATTATTATCGTGTTATTGTTGGAATTTGGTTTGGAGACCCTTGGTTTTGAGTGCTGAAGAATAGGGCTTTTCTGAGATAAAACAGTCGACTGGTTCGTGTTTCAGTCGACTGGATTAGCAGGTTTCAGTCGACTGGAGGGGTTTTCAGTCGACTGGTTTCTGCACGAAAAACACCATGTTCTGCATGCATAGTGTCCAGTCGATTGGACAAGGCCCCAATCGACTGATAAATTGAGGCTCCAGTCGACTGACCGATACAGTCGACTAGAATGGGTCTTGAACTTTTTAAACTTTCTGCTTCAGGTATCCAGTCGACCGGACCCTTATTCAGTCGACTGGACCTTTGTTTTCAAAACTTTTTTTTTTTGGACGCGTTCCAATTGGTCAAAACTTTTTATAATCCTAATTTTAAATGGATTTGACTTATATTTTTTTCTACTGCTATTTTACTTTAAACGAACTGGATAAGCCTTGATGGCATGCCACGTGTCCTATTTTCACGCTTAGTGGGATGGGTCGTGACAACTGGCCCAACGTATTACTAGTGTATTGTTAACTGGGAAAAATTTTCATGCCTGGTCCAATTCTCTTTGTCTTTTTCTCGGTGGCAATCGCAAGATTGGGTGGCTACTTGGCAAGGAAAAATCACTAAGCGAATTTGATCCTAAGAATGAAGAATGGTATACTAATAATTGTATTATTTTCAGATGGATGTTTAATTCTATGGAAGAACGAGTTTACAATATGTTCATATATCATCGCAATGTTATTGATCTCTGGATGGCCCTGAATAAAATGTATGCACATGCTCATAGTGATTCTCGTATTTTTAAGCTCTATCAGGACATTTCACATTCCTAGTCAACCTTGGGTTTCTCTATTTCAGATTACTTTGAGTACCTACAGACCCACTGGGAGGAGCTCTCTCAGTATGAGCCTATTAATGACTTCCCTAATGATGGTGTTGTTGAGACCACGTGCCTTGATCACCATCATACCTACCAGTTCTTGATGGGCCAAAAGCCCGAGTTTGGGGCTCTTCATACCCAGATCCTTAATATTGTCCCTCTACCCTCTTTATTTGAGGCTTTTGCTACTATGGAGGGTGATGAGCGACAGCGTCGCATTACACCTATTTCTCCTGTTACCGAGCCACCTTTACCTACTCCTGTTCGGGATCAGATGGCATGTGCTGCACTGTCTGGCTCTTGTTCTATGGGTTCACTTTTCTTTTGCCAACAATGTCGTAAGCCCAGCCATACATTGGATCATTGTATTGATCTTCACCCAGAGTTGAAACAACAATTTGCTATGAGTAGGCCCCCTGTTGGTCGTGGGAGAGGTGCTCCCCGTACGAGTGCTGTGGTTGAAGTCACTCCACCTTTACCAAATTTTGAACAGCTTCAATCATATATTGCCTAGTTGCAGTCCCACTTGGGCCTAGGGTCTTTCCTCTTCTTCTTCCGGACCCACCTCTACTATTACCACAAGTAATCCTACTGCACTTCATGTTAAGTCCACTCACCCCACATAGATTCTGGACTCTGGTGTCAATAATCATATAACTGGTGAGTTCTTGTCACGACCCCAAAATCCATCCGTGGATTTTGAGTGCGTGACCGACCTTGTGGGTCACCTATAACCTGTACAGAGTCTAGCAGAAGCATACAAACATTTATTCAATATTTAAATGAGGTTAGTAGAACCTCCAAACCATACTTGATAATTTTACAAATAAGGTTCTAGGCTTATACTGCCTTCAAATACAGTACTAGAAAGAAATTTATTCTAGGAATACTTAAAATACAGTAAGGGGACTTTCTAAAACAGGGATCCTTCAAGGGCATCTAGAAGAGGGTCCTCTTCTTCTATAGCTATCTCTTGTTCGTCATTTGGATCAGCATAGGGCATGTCCTTGTCATCTGAAATGGTTTTAAAATAATTTGGAGAGTGTGAGCGTAAGGCTCAGTGAATGAACATAACATGTTTAAAAGATCTCAAAAGGAGTTGTACATACATATATATTGAAAGGGAGTTATAACAAAAGCAATGGAATTTATATAAGGAAAATGGAGTAAATGAGAAGTCAACGATATGGAAATGAAACCATTTAAAGTGAATGTCAAATTACCAACTACCCACTCACGCACACATTCATTAATTTCATTACATGGCTCAATGATCAAAGGGCAACCCTGATAGGCGGGTTCATTACGTGGACCCAATAGGGTCGCTTGGTACAAGCTATACTTTATAATTTGTTGCAGTGGTAATTGACCAGATGGCATATAAAATCTGATTAACAATGTACATGGATAAAGGAATACATTGTATGATAACATAGAAAGTCTGGGTTATGACATACAATGAGCATAAACCTGTTTCAGTGGAACCAAGCGACAATGTTCCCAATTAAATAATAGCAATTTCATAATATTAGTAATCGAAGATAGAATCAAATTCACTCGAGAGGAGTAGAATCAGCAATAGGAATATGAATCACTCACCTTGATAACTTAGGGATTTGATGTTGAGATAGTTCCTACATCAACAGGGGTAAAAGAGCTAAGCATATAAGAAAAGGTGTAGGTGTAGGGTAAAATAGTAATTAAAGTTTTCTAGGGTATTTTGGTAATTTTTTTTCCTAAAATTATATAAAACCTTCACTATTGATATTCTTATACTATTCTGACTCCAACGCCACTGACTAGGCTCAATTTGGAGTTCGTGGCAGTTTCGGACTCTAAAGCGGTGTTTTCTGCATAACGTGTGCCCCACAATTAAGCTGTATTTTAGACAGTGTCGGGTCATCTCCAAACTTTTAAATAAAATACTAGACATTATTTTAAGACTATAGAAATTGGCGGCGTATTTTTCTGAGTTGTAGATAATTAGCTATAAATTATTGAAGTTAAAACACTAATTTTAAATTGGTTATATCAAGACTATAAATTCTAAATCTATGCCCAAATACAAGGCTTTAAATCCGAAACTAATTTTAATAGTTGTATTATGCCATAATAATATTTTTGTAATTTTCCTATATTTATAGAAATATACTATATTTGAAATGGTTAAATCTCTATTTAAATCGATTGGTTATAAATAGTGAAATAATATTGATATTCTATGGTTTTATAATTAACAAATTTATAAAACAGTATATATTATCATAATATCATTATAGAATATATAAATGATTTATAATGAGTTCACAAAATCCCAGAATGACCAAAAAATACCCTTTTTAAAAGTTTAGGGGTCATTCTGTAAATATACCAAAATATGAGAATTACCGGAAACTGAAAAATTAATATTTCAGATGAGAATAAACATAATTAGAAGTACTAAGCTTGAAACCGTGACCAAATCCGATATCGGTAGATCTTTATATGTTCATTTAAAGTTTTCAGGGGTGTAAATGAAATTTTCGGAAATAAACTGGGCAGAATGCCCTGTTTGGGCAGATTGTAATTTCAAACTTCTAATGGTCATAACTCACTCATTTCTTAACGAAATCAAGCAAACTCTATATGAAAATTGATCATCTCGACGAGCTCTATCCATCTATATCAGTTTGGGATCCCAGTTTTGAGTTAATATCGCGAAAAACCGCGAAGTGGGTCTATGGAAAATTGCAAATTCGTGATGATTAGCTAAGGCTATGGAAAAACTGTTCTTGGGGGATTATAAGGGAGTTAATACGAATAGTTTGGCATAGGTTTCATGAGTTTTGGTGATGGTTGAAAAATCAAGCTCAAACAGAGCTTTAATAGTGGGCAGCCATGGCAGAGGCTTAAGACTTCTATTTGGTTCATCTAGTGTGCAATATAAATCTGTGTGTATATATATATAAGTGTGTGTGTGTATATGTGCTTGCATAATTAAAAAGACATGGAAGAAAATTACCTCTTCTTCCTTTATGAATGCATAAACCTTTGTGTGTGTGTATATATGTAATAATATGTGTGTGTATATATATTGATCTGAGAGGGAGAGACAGTGGGGAGAGAATTGAGAGTATAGAGAGAGTTGGGCAATATCTTTTCATATCTTTTCTGAGCAGAAGGACTGGCTATATATAGCCTTACAATTACCCATACATGTGCCTATTTACAAGGAAAGCATGAACTACTAATGCATGAACCACTACAACAAAGTGGATACCACTAATGCCTAAATTAATGCTATATATGGAGGTAGTGGAGCTACCAAGTTAACCCAATTGCATGGCTCAGCTAGTGGGTTACACATATCAATTTTTTTTTTTTAAATACGGGTTATTACAGTCTCTCCTACTTAAAGAAGTTTGGTCCCCAAACTTATCGTACCTTAAGAAGTGAATAGATGGGGGTACTTTGCGCGCATTTCGTCCTCACGTTCCCAAGTTGCTTCTTCCACTGCGTGGTTCCTCCATAGAACTTTGACTAACGGTATGATCTTGGTCCTCAGCACTTGATCGCGTCGATCCATGATCTGAACTGGTTGTTCAACGTAGGTAAGATCTTCGCGGACATCTAATGGTTCATAAGATAAAACGTGACTGGAGTCTGAGACATAAGGTCGAAGCATAGAAACGTGGAATACATTGTGAACATTTGACAGATCTGGCGGTAAAGCTAAACGATAGGCTACTGCTCCTACTCTGTCGATGACGTCAAAAGGTCCAATGAAGCGAGGATGAAGTTTTCCTCTCTTTCCAAAACGAACAATACCCTTCGAAGGTGAAACCTTGAGAAATACGTGATCACCTACTTGAAACTCTAGCTCCCGGCGTCTAGCATCCGCGTAGCTTTTGTTTCAACTTTGAGCAGTATGAATTCGTTATTGGATGAGTTGTATCTTATCAGTTGTTAACTGTACAATCTCAGGCCCAATAATTTTCCTCTCTCCTACTTCGGTCCAACATACCGGGGATCGACATTTCCTCCCATACAATGCCTCATATGGAGCCATGCCGATACTAGCTTGGAAACTATTATTGTAGGCGAACTCAACGAGAGGTAAGTGTTCTTCCCAATTACCTTGGAAGTCCAGAATTGTAAGTCGTAGCATGTCTTCCAAAATCTGAATAACACGCTCGGACTGACCGTCCGTCTGTGGATGAAAAGTTGTACTGAAGTTAAGAGTAGTGCCCATAGCCTCTTGGAAGCCCTTCCAAAAACGTGACACAAACTTAGTGTCTCGATCCGAAATAATAGAAACCGGCGTACCATGAAGTCGAACGATCTCTGCGATGTATAACCTTGCCAATCTTTCAGATGAAAAGGTGATTCTGACCGGTAAGAAGTGAGCAGACTTCGTCAATCTATCCACAATTACCCAAATAGCATCATTTTTCTTCACCGATTGGGGTAATCCAACAACAAAGTCCATGGTGATGTGTTCCCACTTCCATTCAGGAATAGAAAGTGACTATAAAGTTCCACCAGGACGTTGATGCTCTATTTTTACCCTTTGACAATGCAAGCAACGTGAAACAGCTTCGGCAATATCTCTTTTGATATTTGGCCACCAGAAAGACCTCTTCATGTCATGGTACATCTTAGTACCACCTGGATGAACAGTGAACTTAGACGAATGTGCCTTATCCAAAACTTTCCTCTTGACTTCAACAATATTTGGAACACAAATTCTGCCCTGGTATCTTAGCACTCCATCTTTCAAATGGAACTCGGGCCTCTTTCCTTCGGCTATTTCTTCACTCACCTTCTTTAAGAATTCATCGGACATCTGCGACCTCTTAATCTCTTCAAGAATAGTCGGTTCTGCGATGAGAGCTGTCAGAAAACCTTGAGATTGATGAGGGGTGACGTCAATCTCCATTTTCTCGAAGTCGTTAATCAACTGATGTTGTGACGTGATTATGGAAGCCATACTTCCAGAAGATTTTCGATTTAAAGCATCAGCCTCAACATTAGCTTTTCCAGGGTGATATTGAATATCAAGGTCATAATCTTTCATGAACTCTAACCACCTGCGTTGCCTCATATTCAGTTCCTTTTGTGAGAACAAATATTTTAAACTTTTATGATCGGTAAAAATTTCACATCTTTCACCGTAGAGATAGTGACGCCATATCTTTAGCGCAAAAATTACTGCGGCTAACTCTAAATCATGGGTGGGATAGTTCTTCTCATGAATCTTCAGTTGTCGAGATGCATAAGCAATAACCTTGTCATGCTGCATTAAAACACATCCTAACCCTTGATAAGAAGCGTCACTGTAAATTACAAATCCTCCTTCTCCGATAGGTATGTTCAAGATAGGTGCTGAAATCAAACGATTCTTCAACTCTTGAAACCACTTATCTCTAATTTCAGTCCATTTAAATGCAACTCCTTTCTGTGTTAACTGCGTCATAGGTCCTGCGATTTTGGAGAAGTTCTCAACAAATCTCCGATAATAGCCAGCCAAACCTAGAAAACTACGCACTTCAGATACAGTTGTTGGCTTGGGCCATGACTTCACCGCTTCAATTTTTTGTGGGTCCACCATTATGCCTTCTTTAGATATCACATGCCCCAAGAATGAGATCTTGGGAAGCCAGAACTCACACTTCTTGAATTTTCCATATAATTGGCGATCTCTTAGTGTTTGCAACACTGTTCTCAGATGACGTTCATGATCCTCAAGGCTCTTTGAATATATAAGAATATCATCAATGAATACGATTACGAAATTATCGAGATAAGGCTTGAATACTCGATTCATTAGATCCATGAATGCTGCAGGAGCATTAGTAACGTCGAAGGGCATTACCAAGAATTCATAATGACCATAACGAGTGCGGAAAGCCGTCTTCCCTACGTCTTCTTCTTTAACCCTCAATTGATGATAACCCGATCTCAGATCAATCTTAGAGAAAACTTGTGCTCCTTGCAGTTGATCGAACAAATCGTCTATCCTTGGGAGAGGATAACGATTCTTGATTGTTACTTTGTTCAACTCACGATAGTCGATGCACAGTCTCATAGTTCCATCCTTCTTCTTTACAAAAAGGACCAGTGCACCCCAGGGAGAGGTACTTGGTCTGATGAAACCCTTGTCCAATAATTCTTGCAGTTGCGTCTTCAACTCTTTCAATTCCACGGGGGCCATACGATAAGGAGTCTTCGATATAGGTTGAGTACCAAGAATAAGACTGATGGTGAATTCAATCTCTCTATCTATGAGAGTGCTGGGTAGATCTTCAGGAAAGACATCCTGAAATTCTCTCACCACATCAACGTCTTCCAAGGTTACTTCCTTTACTTCCATAGATGAGACAAGATAGGGTGGCGATGCGACACCCTTCCCCTTGAAACAGAAACTAGCTCGACCAGGAATTTGGAAGTTGACTTGCTTTGCAGCACAATCAATATGAGCGTGAACTGAAGATAACCAGTCCATACCCAAGATAACATCAAAACCTCGAATTTTGAGTGGTATAAGATCGACGAGTAAGGATACATCACCAATCATAATCGTACATGATCGGTATACTTGGTCACTAATCAATGAAGTACCAGAAGGTATGGCAACTGATAGTTCATTTTTCAAATGTTCCGGAGATTTAGCAAATTTTAACGCAAAGAACGGTGATACAAATGAATGTGTAGCTCCAGAATCTATAAGTGTGTGAGCATTAATATTACATATAGAGATAGTACCTTCTACTACCGTATCAGCTTCCTTATTATTCTCCTCGGAAACAAGTGCAAACACACGTCCTTGGTGTTGTTGGTTTCTTCCTTGGCCTTCTTGATTTTGCAGCGGATGTTGATTGATAGGAACATGCGCTTAAACAATTGCCTTATTCATAGGACAGTCTTTAACCATGTGGTTTAGATTACCACACCTATAACACAACCCAGAGTTATATCGGCAGACGCCTCCATGTATTTTTCCACAATCCTTGCATGGAACCCCGTTGGTTGATGGAGCTCTTCCAACTTGATTGTTAACATTAGATCCAGTTGCAGAGAACGGACTTTTCACACCTGTTGGGGCCTTTCCCCTGATTTCCTACTGGCCTATTTGGAACATTCCGCTTCTGTTGAAACTCGGCATTTGTCTTCTCAGCCTTGAGAGCACGGTCATAAACTTGTCTGTATGTTGGAAATTCAAACATCTCCACCTTGCTGCGAAGATGACGTTGTTAGGGATGTATACTAAAAGCCATGCTTTATGTAGTTAATTTATTATTTTAATAAAATCAGTTATTCCATTTTTATGAGAATCTGTGTGGGCAATGTTTTTATTATATTATTTATTTAATATTATGCATGTGTGTCTCTCATTCTACATAGTAGGTGGTTTGGTGTGTAGAGTTCGGCTTACACACGGAAGATCAGACCACCAGATATTGTAGAATGTAAGATTTTGGTTTACAGTCTTAGATGGGATTGGACACACCATCGGTAGGACTGCAGCATGGTGTTGTAGTAGGTTTGTCTTGACTGCGGGAAATGGTACAATTTCAACTCACTATGCTGGTACACTTTGTGTATTAAACAGGACCGACTTGGGGTAATTATCTTTATACTAACTTGTAAGATAATTAATACCTCATGTCTATTATGAGTGCTTATGCTCTAAATCCTAAGTTAGTTTATAGACACGTATATTTGATATTTACACTTTGATCCCTAAAAGGGTGAGATCCTTAAATGGGTCAATATCTCATTGGATTGGGTGACAATATTAATTGTATGGTGGATATTAATTAATGATGGAATCCATGTCTCAATTTTGGGATTGATGATATCCCCTTGAGAAAGCTTATAAGTTTTGATTATGTCAAACCCTGCAGGTGGATTTTGTATCCGACATATCAGATAAGTTAAGCAGAGGATCTCAAGGAATTTTAAGAGATTATTTAAATATGATTGTCAGTAATTATATTTAATTAATGGATATCTGTAATCTTAACATGGGGAGATAATAAGCATTTAATAACATGGAGCTCGAAATATATTTTGAGATAAGGATAGGAGTGCAATTATAATTCTTTAGTGGTATGAATTATAATTTATGAAAATAGGAATTTGATTCAGTTCGAATTAGGGTTTCCTAATTCCATAAGGAAGCCTATTCCTTATTGACTTCTTATGGTCCCTATCGTAGCCTATATATATGCTGCCTTGGCTCTTCTCTCAGGTTGCATGATTTCACATTCTAAACTTCCCTTGACCTCCTAGCTTTCTTCTAGAAGGGTTTTCATCAAACCCTAGTCTCTGTGAGCATTCAAGAGACATAGGAGTGAAGATCGCTAGCGTCGGACAACGCTCACTAAAAGAACTTCGGACTGCTCGATACTGATCGAAAGTTGCTAAATTTTTTACACGAAGTTCCTGACGTCGAGACGGAGCTGCTGTAAAAAATTCAAGTAAATCGGAGATCGTTTAGTCCTCTTGACGAACACATCTTTGTCGGATCAATGTGATCGGGAATGAATCGTCACAGCAATCAAAGAGAGTGTTATAACTGGGATTAGAAAATAGAACGTAAAGAGGGAAGAGTAGAAAACATAAAGGATTTCAAAAGAGCCCACACTCAGTTCGATATTCTGGCAGCAAAGGAATACGGTAGAAGATCGTGAGCTGTTATCGAGCCCGTGTTCTCGATTCGTCTACTACAGCAATCCGTTTTTGCAGTTCAAGGTAACCCTAGTTTCCGCCCTTGTAGGGTTATTGTAGCTCTCACCTAATTTTTTTGCAATACCAACTTCTACGCACTGTCAACTGATTCTGGGAACGCAGTTTCCTAACAGAAGTGATAACCCGTTCTCAAATTTCCTTGCCTTTTTCTCTTCCGTTGGAATGAGATAGGAAGCAAAACGTGATAAGGAAGTGAATTCTGTGGCATATTGGAGAACTGTCATGTTCCCCTGTTTAAGATGCATGAAATCTTTCTCTTTCTGATCTTTCACAGATTTGGGATAGTACATCCCATCAAAGAGAACCAAAAATTGTTCCCATGTTATGCCTTCCACACTATTCTCCAAGGTACTCCACCAGTGATCTGCTTCTTCAATGAAGGTATAGGTGGCATAGCCCACCTTTTCCTCCTCAGTGCACGGAAAGTGCTTGAATATCCTTTCCATCTTTCGAACCCACGTTTCAGCTGCAGTAAGGTCAGCTTTTCCGTAGAACGACGGAGGTTTGAGTTTTTGAAATCGTTTTATATCAAGAAGTGTCCCTCCTCGTCTGTCCACATGCATATTGCCATCTCCATTGCCATCATTCCTTGTTCCACTTTCTTGGGCAGCAATAGCTAGTCCTTCTATGATTCTTTCAACGCGATCAAAACGTTCGTTGGTGGCTTGATCCATTAGCTACAGTAGTGCGATGTTGTTAGTATAACTAAACTATACATGAAAAGAAATGTTAGTATTCCATATTTTAATAATTCCTAATATGAGGGTTCTAGTCAATACCTATGGTTCCTAATAGTCTCTAGAACTACCTTACGCTCTGATACCAACTGTCACGACCCCAAAATCCATCCGTGGATTTTGAGTGCGTGACCGACCTTGTGGGTCACCTATAACCTATACAGAGTCTAGCAGAAGCATACAAACATTTATTTAATATTTAAATGAGGTTAGTAGAACCTCCAAACCATACTTGATAATTTTACAAATAAGGTTCTAGGCTTATACTGCCTACAAATACAGTACTAGAAAGAAATTTATTCTAGGAATACTTAAAATACAGTAAGGGGACTTTCTAAAACAGGGATCCTTCAAGGGCATCTAGAAGAGGGTCCTCTTCTTCTATAGCTATCTCTTGTTCGTCATTTGGATCAGCATAGGGCATGTCCTTGTCATCTGAAATGGTTTTAAAATAATTTGGAGAGTGTGAGCGTAAGGCTCAGTGAATGAACATAACATGTTTAAAAGATCTCAAAAGGAGTTGTACATACATATATATTGAAAGGGAGTTATAACAAAAGCAATGGAATTTATATAAGGAAAATGTAGTAAATGAGAAGTCAACGATATGGAAATGAAACCATTTAAAGTGAATGTCAAATTACCAACTACCCACTCACGCACACATTCATTAATTTCATTACATGGCTCAATGATCAAAGCGCAACCCTGATAGGCGGGTTCATTACGTGGACCCAATAGGGTCGCTTGGTACAAGCTATACTTTATAATTTGTTGCAGTGGTAATTGACCAGATGGCATATAAAATCTGATTAACAATGTACATGGATAAAGGAATACATTGTATGATAACATAGAAAGTCTGGGTTATGACATACAATGAGCATAAACCTGTTTCAGTGGAACCAAGCGACAATGTTCCCAATTAAATAATAGCAATTTCATAATATTAGTAATCGAAGATAGAATCAAATTCACTCGAGAGGAGTAGAATCAGCAATAGGAATATGAATCACTCACCTTGATAACTTAGGGATTTGATGTTGAGATAGTTCCTACATCAACAGGGGTAAAAGAGCTAAGCATATAAGAAAAGGTGTAGGTGTAGGGTAAAATAGTAATTAAAGTTTTCTAGGGTATTTTGGTAATTTTTTTTCCTAAAATTATATAAAACCTTCACTATTGATATTCTTATACTATTCTGACTCCAACGCCACTGACTAGGCTCAATTTGGAGTTCGTGGCAGTTTCGGACTCTAAAGCGGTGTTTTCTGCATAACGTGTGCCCCACAATTAAGCTGTATTTTAGACAGTGTCGGGTCATCTCCAAACTTTTAAATAAAATACTAGACATTATTTTAAGACTATAGAAATTGGCGGCGTATTTTTCTGAGTTGTAGATAATTAGTTATAAATTATTGAAGTTAAAACACTAATTTTAAATTGGTTATATCAAGACTATAAATTCTAAATCTATGCCCAATTACAAGGCTTTAAATCCGAAACTAATTTTAATAGTTGTATTATGCCATAATAATATTTTTGTAATTTTCCTATATTTATAGAAATATACTATATTTGAAATGGTTAAATCTCTATTTAAATCGATTGGTTATAAATAGTGAAATACTATTGATATTCTATGGTTTTATAATTAACAAATTTATAAAACAGTATATATTATCATAATATCATTATAGAATATATAAATGATTTATAATGAGTTCACAAAATCCCAGAATGACCAAAAAATACCCTTTTTAAAAGTTTAGGGGTCATTCTGTAAATATACCAAAATATGAGAATTATAAAAATTAATATTTCAGATGAGAATAAACATAATTAGAAGTACTAAGCTTGAAACTGTGACCAAATCCGATATCGGTAGATCTTTATATGTTCATTCAAAGTTTTCAGGAGTGTAAATGAAATTTTCGGAAATAAACTGGGCAGAATGCCCTGTTTGGGCATATTGTAATTTCAAACTTCTAATGGCCATAACTCACTCATTTCTTAACGAAATCAAGCAAACTCTATATGAAAATTGATCATCTCGACGAGCTCTATCCATCTATATCAGTTTGGGATCCCAGTTTTGAGTTAATATCGCGAAAAACAGCGAAGTGGGTCTATGGAAAAATTGCAAATTCGTGATGATTAGCTAAGGCTATGGAAAAACTGTTCTTGGGGGATTATAAGGGAGTTAATACGAATAGTTTGACATAGGTTTCATGAGTTTTGGCGATGGTTGAAAAATCAAGCTCAAACAGAGCTTTAATAGTGGGCAGCCATGGCAGAGGCTTAAGACTTCTATTTGGTTCATCTAGTGTGCAATATAAATCTGTGTGTATATATATATAAGTGTGTGTGTATATGTGCTTGCATAATTAAAAAGACATGGAAGAAAATTACCTCTTCTTCCTTTATGAATGCATAAACCTTTGTGTGTGTGTATATATGTAATAATATGTGTGTATATATATATTGATTTGAGAGGGATAGACAGTGGGGAGAGAATTGAGAGTATAGAGAGAGTTGGGCAATATCTTTTCATATCTTTTCCGAGCACAAGGACTGGCTATATATAGCCTTACAATTACCCATACATGTGCCTATTTACAAGGAAAGCATGAACTACTAATGCATGAACCACTACAAGAAAGTGGATACCACTAATGCCTAAATTAATGCTATATATAGAGGTAGTGGAGCTACCAAGTTAACCCAATTGCATGGCTCAGCTAGTGGGTTACACATATCAATTTTTTTTTTTTTTTTTAAATACGGGTTATTACAGTTCTCTATTTTTATTTCTCCTTTTACCTATATTAATCAGTCAATTTGTATTGCTGATGAGTCCTTTATTCTCATTCATAGTCAGGGTGATGTTTATTTGTCACCCAATATTACTCTTTTGTCTGTCTACTATGTCAACTTTGCCTATAACCTTTTTTCAATTAATCGCCTCATCAAAGATCATAATTGTGTTGTTGTGTTCTTACCCCAGTTGTTGTTATTTGTAGGACCTAACTTTGAAGAATATTTTTAGCAGAGGGCATGAGCGTGACGGTCTATACTACTTTGGTGCTCCTTCATTTTTCGGGATGCAAGCTACTAGTTTACCTATTTCTATGAATTTTGTCTTACTGAATTCTAATAACTATATTTTTGGCCTTAAGACTTTAGATTTGTGGCATGCTCGTCTAGGCCATGCAAACTTTTAATACTTGTGTTGGTTATGTCCTCCTTTGAATAAAGCTTGTAAGGATTTTTTATTTTAATTGTGTGGTTTGTGAATTGTCTAAACAAACTAGCACTTCTTATATTCCACGTATGCATAGAACACCCAGTGCCTTTGATCTCATTCACTCAGATGTTTGGGGTCCTTCACTTGTCACAACCTTGTCCCAGCACCGCTATTATGTCACGTTTATTGATGATTATACTCGTTGTACTTGGATATACCTTATGAAGAAAAAATCTGAAGTTTTTATGCACTTTAGAAATTTTCTACAAATGAATAAATCTCAATTTTTATCTGTTGTGCGTAATATACAGTCAGATAATGGTCGCGAGTATATCACTGATGATTTTAGGGCCGCCGTTACCAAAGATGGAATACTTCAACAACTTACATGTCCTTATACTCCTTAACATAATGGTGTGGCGGAATATAAAAACCGTCACATCATATCTGTGATAAGATGTCTCATGTGTGGTATGAATGTTCCGAAATATTTTTGGCATATGGTCGTTCTCACTGCCACTTATCTTATTAATCGTACTCCCAGTCGTGTTCTTGGAGGAAAGGCACCTCTTCATTGTCTTAAGCCTGATGTCACTCTCTTTCCTATTTTACCACATGTGTTTGAATGCACTTGTTTCGTTTAAAATAGGAGTCCTACTCGGACAAAACTTGATAACAAGGCTATTCGTTATATTTTCTTGGGATGCTCATCCATGTCAAAGGGGTATCGATGTTATGATCATGTTACTTGTCATTTATATCTTTCTTTGGATCATTGGATGCTACTTTTCTGGAAACTATCCCTTTTTTTTCAGGTTCTTCTTCTTCTGCAGTGCAGGCGTCGATGGAGCCAGTTGTGATCGATGAGTCTATCCTACCCCATTATGTCCCTATTTTAGACTCAACCTATAACTTTCTGCCTCCGGTTATCACCAGTGATCCTTCGCAGGTTTACTCTCGCCGCCCACGCTCCTCTGATCCCCTGCCAGCGTCTTATCCGAATTCAAGTATTCCTTCTCCTTTACCTCCTGTTGTTACTCATGAAATGTTTCTCCCCGTTATACTACTTGTGTTCATGCCCCCCCCCGGTAGTACTAACCATCTTATTTCCAAGTATGTTTCCTATCAGGGTTTGTCTTCTTCTTATTAGTTATTTCTTAGTCACGTGGATTCGATCACCATTCCTCGTTTGTTCATGAGCCCTCCAGAATCCTAAGTGGATGGCTGCTATGAAAACAGAAATGGATGCTCTTCAGGGTAATTAGACTTGGGAGCTTGTTCCTCTTCTAGCGGGTGAGCGTACAATGGGTTGTAACTAGGTTTTTAGCCTGAAGTATTTGGCCAATGGGACTATTGATCGATATAAGGCTCGTTTGGTTGCTAAAGGCTTTACTCAGATTCCTAGTAAAGATTTTGGTGCCACTTTTGCTCCTGTGGCCAAGTTAACTACTGTTCATCTTCTGGTCTCTTTAGCAGCTTCTTATTTATGGCCTCTTCACCAACTCGATGTTAAGAATGCTTTCCTTAATGGTGACTTAACTGAGACATTAATATGGATCCCCCACCAGGTTTTCGGGCTCAAGGGGAGTGTTCTGGGAAGGTTTGTCGCCTCCACAAGTCTCTCTATGGCCTAAAGCAATCTCTTCGTGCTTGGTTTAGTCAATTCAGTGGCGTCGTCCTCGGTATGGGGTTTATTTAGTGTCATTCAGATCACACGTGTTTTATTTGTCGCTAGCAGGGAATGTGTATTATTGTTTCAGTATATGTGGATGATATTATCATTACTGACAATGATGCATCTGGTATCATTCAAGTGAAACACGATCTTGGTATGTCGTTTGATGTTAGGGATTTGGGCCCTCTTCGTTATTTTCTTGGTATTGTGGTTGCTAGGTCTCGTTAAGGTATCTCTTTGTCTCAGAGAAAGTACTCCCTTGATCTTCTTTCAAGACACGAGAGTGCTTGGGTGTAGGCCTGCCTCCTCGCCTATGGATCCAAACCTTAAGTTAACTTCGGAGATGGGAGAACCTTTGCCCGGTCCTTGTGTGTATCAGCAGCATCTTGTGGGTCGTCTCATCTATCTGATGAACACAAGACCAGATCATACTTTTGATGTCAGTGTTGTGAGCCAATTTATGCATTCACCGCGTACTTCTCATTTGGATGCTATTTATCATATTCTTCGGTATCTCAAGACTTGTCCTGATCTTGGGCTTTCTTTAAAGCAGGAACACAGTCAAGTCTCTCCTGCTTTACAGATGCAGATTATGCAGGCTCTAAGAATGACAAGCGCTCTACTTATGACTATTGTACTTTTTATGGTAGTCATCTTATATCTTGGAAGAGTAAGAAGCAAGTTGTTGTTTCACGTTCTTCTACTAAAACTGAGTATCGTGATATGGCTCAGGGCACTTGTGAGCTTTTATGGCTTCGATCTCTTCTAGGTGAGTTGGGTTTTCCAGTTACGGAATTATGTACATTGTTTTGTGATAATGAATCTGCCATTATGTTGTCCTCTAATTTTGTTCTTCATGAGAGGACTAAGCATGTAGAGGTTGATATCCACTTCATTTGGGAGAAGGTTCGATATGGTGTTATTGTACCGAGCTTTGTTCCCTCATCAGATCAAATTGTTGATATGTTTATTAAATCTTCTGGTCCAACGCTTCCTCAATCTTCTCTTAGCAAGCTTGGGTTCATCAATATCTTCGCTTCAACTTGAGGGGGAGTGTTGAAATTAAGAGTTAATCACGAGATTTGATTCTTATATGTATGAGTCGTGTTGACCAAGTTTTATTATCTTTATTTTCTTTTATTTCTTTTATTCTCTTTCATTTTCTCTTTCATTCTTGTAACCTTTATATATTGATGATGTAAATAATATAAAACTATCGTTTTCCAAATTCTATTCATTCGGAACATGGTATAACTCTAATAGAAGATTGAAGCAAAATTTGTCATTCAAATTTGACAAACATAACATTTTATGAAAGATATTGGCTTTTTATTTTTTATTTTTTTAACTACGAGGACAAATCTCGTAGCATGTACTCCACGACTTTAGAATGCTACCAATATTTTGGATGATTTACTTAGTATCCGTTTATTAGAAAAGAAAAGTTGTCAAATCCTAAATACATGTATCGACCTCACAGGTCGCAGCACGCACACTAATTAAAACAAGACGACAAATTAACTATAGGACCAAATTAGACGAAACATGTAGCTCAAAGAAATAGAGTCATGGCGTTCGGAGATTCAAATCCCTCCTCGCCACCATGGTGATTTCGAAGCCCTGACCTCTCACGAAAGCCAAAGGCTCTCATCAAGTTGGTCAATAAAACTGGAATTACTCTTGGAAAAAAAAAGATTTAAAAAAAAAAAAAGTGAAATGCAAAATTAACTTACATCGGAGGAGATTGCGTTAGCTGATTCTGGTTGTTTGAAGTTGTGCGAATGATCAATGGACACTTCAAATCTTAATTACTGTAACAAAGTGGAAAAAAAGATGAGGGGCGAAGGGTCAATTTTGTCCAAGAAAGACAGACCAGTACAGTACAGTCCCATGTTTATTTTCTCAAAATCTAACCTTGTGGACCACAAAAACCCAATCAAGGCTGGGGTCTATAGCATTCTCTTTTTTTTTTTTCCTTTTCTTTCTCCGATGCGAAACGATGGTGAAATCGAAACCTACCAGAAAGTTCCATTTCTCTGACGAGTGCGCTCAATTCTTCAAAATTTATTTCCCTGATCAATCCTCTCAACGACTGGTATCATTTTCTTTCTTTTGTTCTATTAATTAACAGCTCGTCTGCTTCATTAACACCTTCAGTTTAAATCAGCTATGGCCTATATAGTATTCACACCTAATTGGCTATTTATTTGATTTTTCCTTTTTGCAAATTCTACATTCTTTTTCACTAAACCCATGTCATTCTATGAATGGTTTATAGCACAGCAGACTACTATAGCTAAATTACCCAATTTTACATTTTCCTCTCTTAGTCTGTGACCAATTTATGCTATGACAATAGTAAAAATCTCACATTTATTTGCTTAATTTGTTTAATTTCTGCTTTGGGATTAGCGTATTCCACCAGCATTTGTTAAGGAATTCAGTGGGGTTTTACCAAACAGATCTGTAATTACAAGTCCTTCAAAATCTTGGGCGGTTGATGTGAACTGGGTTGGCCACAATCTGTATTTTCAAAAGGGTTGGCATGACTTTGTTGAAGGCAATGATCTTGAATTGGGAGATTTTTTGATTTTCTACTATGATGGTGATTCAGAGTTCTATGTTAAACTATATGGAAAAGATGGGTGTAAGAAAATTCCTACTGAGAAGACTCAGAAAACATTTGCAGTTCAAGAGAATCAAACATGTAAACACAGTAAGCCATTATTTCTATGAAGAAAGATTTAAACACAGTAAGGCTAATTTCTAGGAACATAGTAATTGTGAAAATGGTAAAACAACATTTCACATACTTATCGTGTTGTTGATAAAATGCAGAGAAGTGTAATCAGCCGAGGTGTGAAAATAGTGGCTATGGTATTAATAAGAGGACTTTAAGGCCAAGGGTTCCAGTGGCAATTGAAGAGCCTGATAAAGATTGCAAAGATGCCGGCAATATCGTCTCTTCATATCCTTTCTTCAAAGTTTCTTTGACGCCGTCTTATGTGGCAAATGGGCCTTTGGTAAAATCTTAAACCCAACAAATTTATGAAAATTCAACAAACATTTTTATTGTCATTCTTTTATAACTTGGTAATTGATTCTCTTGTCAACAATCAATCAAAGAATTAGAGAAACAAAAAGAAGCAACAGAGTTGGGAGTAGTATGGTGACTGATGAGAGATTTCTTCTTCGGTTAGGCCACTTCTGGTCAGCTTTGGATATTCTTAATGGCAGGTAGTATCTAGAAACTTATGTGGAGTTAGGGACACATCACTTACATGTAATTAAGTTAACTTTCAAGTTCATAAGTCAACAAATTTCTCTCTCAATTTTTTCCTTAGCTGAGCATAAAGTGTAGGAGAAGTGGGTTTCCCTAACTGGGCATGACCAAAGTACCGCCCTACCCGTTGTGAACCAATGATCGGAGGGGGCTAGATGGGATTGCAAGGAAGGGGACCACATATGCCCCCTCAAGTCGTGAGCCATAGCGGCATAGCCTGTCCCAGACCCAGACGCAGACCCAGACCCAGACCCAGACCTAGACTCACCGAGCTGGTAGTATGGTAATAATCCCAAGCGTTGCCCATTGTTGTAAAATGTAATCTTCAACCAACCAAACAAATAGATCACTACCATTGGTGGTGTGGTAGATTGGGTTGTAACATGATAACATCAGTGGGTAGAGGATAAAAAAGGGCAGCCCAGTGCATGAGGCTCCCCTCAGTAGAGGATGTTGAAAAGAATTTATTGGTTTACTTGGTCCTTATCTTGATTGATTTAGTTGTTGCATGCCTCAAAATTGGTTATTATATCGAAAAAGGACTTCTAATAGCATGCTCAGAATTGTGTTATCGTCATTAGGAATAATCAGGTTATTGGCCGAATTCATTCTTGCCAATTACAGTACATCATCATCTTCATTTTCAAAAAAACAAGTCTTACTTTCTTCTGCTTTTAAGTTGGAAGAGGTGTTCCACATATAGGGACATGAGTTGGGGGTTAATGGAACCCCATACTCCTTCACTTTATAACAAAGAACTATCACTCTATAATGGTTTCATCTTCATCTCTACCATTTTTTTTTTTTTTTTTTTTTATCTCTCTATATTAATGTACATAATAAATTATACAAATGCTGCGAATAAAAAAAGTTACTTTCATACCAAACAGAGCATTGTATTTTTAATAGACAAATTTCTTCTTTGTGCAGAATGTACCATTTAGCTTCTTCAAGAGCAATGTAGATTTAGGTAGAAAGAGTGTTCTTTTACGGGTTTCAGATAAGTGTTGGCCTGTGACATTGGTTACTTATCCAGATGGCATAGCAAAGTTTTCTCAAGGTTGGTATTCATTTGTGAGAGAATGCGCTCTTCAAGTAGAAGATGTTTGTGTCTTTGAGCTTATTGAGAGAGAAGAATATCCGGAGTTTTATGTTAAAATATACGGAAAAGATGGGTGTCTGAAAGTTCCTACTGAGAAGACTGAAAAAACACTTGAAGTTCAAGAGAAACAAACTTTTAAACACACTAGTAAGTTAATTTATGTTGAACATAGTGATTGTCAAAATGCTAGAACAAAGTTTCACATACTTGTTATGTTGATAAAATGCAGGGCAGTTTAAACAGATGAGGTGTGAAGGTAGCGGCAATGGTGTTACTAAGATGACTTCAAGGCCGAAGGTTCCAATGGCAATCGAAGAGCACGGTAAAGATATTAGCAATTTCGTCTCTGCACATCCTTTCTTCAAAGTTACTGTGACGCCGTCTTTTCTTGCAAGTGGACTTTTGGTAAAATCTTCAACCCACCGAATGTGTGCAAATTTGACAAACAATATATTTTAGTTCTTTTAGATATTGGTGATTGACTCTCTTGTCGACAGTCAATCGAACTGTTAAAAAGTAAAAAGAAAAGAAAAGGAAAGAGTTGGGAGTCTGATGAGAGACTTCCTCTTTGGTCAGTTGTGGGCATTTTTGATGGGTATTATGTGCATATTTTTGTTGAGTTAGGGACACGTTGCTTTCCAATTAACTGTCCATTTTTAAGTTCATTAGTGCGAGCTAGACATGCTTGCAAAGCAAGCGACCACATGTGCCACCTCAAATCGTGATCCATAGCCTGACCTAAACCCAAACCCATAGCGAGGTGATAATTTCAAGCGCTGCCCATTGTGAGCTTCGACCCACCAAACCAATAGATCACCACCACTGTTGGGGGTGTGGATATGTTGAAAAGCATTTACTGCTAAACAAATCATTTTTAACTTAACTTGATCCTTATCTTGAGTTCCCTAGTTGTTACATGCCTCAAAATGTATAGTTAAAAAGGACTTCTAATATCATGAATCATGATCAGAATTGTGTTTGTCGTCATTACAAATAATCAGATTATAATTTTTATATACAAACTTCTTCTTGGTGCAGGGTATACCACCAAGCTTCCACAGGAAGTACTTAAATAAAGGTATAAAGAGTGTTTTTCTATGGGTTTCGGATAAGCTGTGGCCTGTGAAATTCATTCTGAGTGGATGTCGCGTAGCAAGGTTTTCTCAAGGTTGGGACTCATTTGCGAGAGATGAGAATACGCTCTACAAGTAGGAGATATTTGCGTGTTTGAGCTAATTGTGCGAAATGAATTTGTGCTAAAAGTTCTTATTTTTAGATGCCTTGAGAAGTGATTATTGATAATTGCTGCACAAAACATGTTTTAAAGCTTTTCATCTGACCGGATTCGTGTTGGGAATGTTTTATATTATCGCTTCAAATACTTCTGATTCTCCCTACATAAAATCTCTTTTAATTGTGTTCTGTACTATTTTTTAAATGTTGTTACTGCTGAGAACCAACTCAAAATTGAGGGATTTTAATTCCAATATTCTTAGGCTCCGTTTGGTTCATGGATTTGGCGAGGGAAAAGATAGGAAAACGTTTTTCCTTGTTTGGTTTACGAGGAAAACTGTGGGGAAAATAAGGAGAGAAAATAGTGTGAGCAATAAGTTATAAATTCTTTGAATTTTGTGAGTAATTTCCCTTCATTTTTCCTTAAGTTACTAATATATTTTAAACTTTTTTTTTAGTTTGTTATGCCATTTAAACTTTCATTTATCATATCCTTCTCTAAATCCACGACTGAAACGCAGCCTTAGGAAAGCGATTTCCTTTCTTTCTTTAGTTGCAATTACATTTAATTTTTTATTTTTATTTTTTTACTTGTAATGTTATTTAAGCATGGAGGAAACACAGTATAACTATATTTCCCTCTTGCTAAACTCTCCCTTTTCTTTTCCTTCATTGAATTCACAAGCCAATAAAAGCCTTAAGTTGTTTGGTTCATTGACTTTTTGAGGGAAAAGAAATGAGAGCACAAAGGGAACCCTTTCCTTTGTTTGGTTTGTGAGAAAATAACAACGAAAAGAAACTAGTGTAAATACAAATTAAGCTGTCAATTTTCTTCCTCTTTTCTTTATTTAATACATATATATATATATATAAATATTATTTTAGCATGGAAAAAAAATTAGGGAAACCATTGAGGTTTTGTTTGGGTCTTGGATTTAGTGAGGGAAAAGAACAGAACGCATGGAGGAAATATTTTCTTTTGTTTGGTTAATAAATAAAACAATGGGGAGAATAGGAAAGAAAAGAGAAGAAATAGAGAAATAAATGAAACATGTTTTGGGTCATTTTCTTCCTTTATTAGGTATAATACAATTATATTTAAAAAATCTAACATTTTATGCTATTTAATTACAAAGAAAACACACAAAAGAATTTTTTTTAACATTTCTTTCCTTTTTTCTCCACACTAAAAATCCACAAACCAGACACAATCTTAAAAACCAGCTCGCTAGCCGAGTTGGCCAGGACCCATTCCCCTATTGGGGTATTGGGGTGGTTGTGGGTTCGATTCTCCCCTCAGAGAGAATTTTCAAGGGAGATTTTGTCTTTAAAGTGGGGTATGCCGTGCGTGTGTTACTAACCTGCTAACTCCACTCATGTCACAGATATGGTTTATTTATGAAGAGTAATACTACACCCACACCAAAACACTATACCAAAAAAAGACACAACCTTAAATTTTTTTAATTTTATATTTTTTATGTAACACCCTTAATATTTCAAAGTAAATAATTTAAGGGTAATGCTATTGCTATGCTTCCCAAATGCTTCTCAAATACATATGACTGTAGGGCCACCGTCCATCCAATTGTGGCCACTTCAGCATCCTCAAATCAAAATCTAATGGATACACTATCACATATACTATATAGTAAGCATTTGGAATTAATTTGGTAATCATAGCATTACTCTAGGAGTAATACTATGCTTCCCAAATTTCTATTCAAAAAGTAATTCCCAAATGATGTGATAATAGAATCAGATTAAATACAGTAAAATTAGTTGAATTTTGATTGAAAATTAATTTACCTGACCCACTACCACATTTGGTATAAAAATTTGAAAAATATAGCATTAATGTTACTCCCGTGTATATACAGGCGATTAGTTGGATAGGATTGGACCATAGATTAGATGTTATTAATTGGCGGAATTGAAGTCTTTTAGTCTTCACCCACCGTCCCCACTTCTCTGAGGTACTACACAAAAGCTTCAACTCCGATGGTCAACAGTCGCCGCAGCCGAAGTGAAGTGGGTTCAGGCCGGTCGAGTTTCTCGGCGAGGGGTCCACATTTTTTCAAGTTAATACACTCTGTCATTGCTCGTGATTGTAAGCTTGTAAGCATGTTTCCAACATACAATATTTCTTCTGTTTTTTGCTTTATATGTCTTTTTGTACGTATCTGTGCTACTGCTGGTGTATGTATTTATGCATTCCAGATTGTTAAGAGCATATGACTCTAGATTGCCATTTTCTTTTCTTTTTAATCCTTCTGATTTACAAAATATTGTGACTCATGTGATTTTAGTTAGAACATATGTATATATATATATATATATGTATATATACGGAATCCCTTTCTCATGAGGGAGTAAGTCCTCACTTAAAGCGAGGACTTCTGTTTCAAGCCGTTGATCCATTTTTCATTAGCAACCCATTTGATACGTGGATTATTTTAGGTGGATTCTAATTATCCGGAATTGCCAGTAATCAATTTATTTGGAATCTGAATTCTTGCAAAGTGTTTGATTCACGAGCGGAATCCTAGGTGGATTTAGAATCCATGTTTGGTTGGGTCAAGGAAAATGAAATAGGAATGATGTTAAATATATAAACTACCCTTGAAGGTTATCCATAATAGGAATGTTGTTAACTTATACCTTCCACAAATATAAGGGCTAATTTAGGTAGTATGAAATTAGAAAATCAAAACTCCGGTAATATTTTAGAATACCACTTCCAAGCTAGGATTTAGAATCCACCATATTTTGCAACTTTGGGTAGATTTTAAATCCAATGGAACCCACAATTCAATGAATAATTCATGAACCAAACAAAGATCCACCCTAAGCACTGGCGAACCTAAGTGCATGGTAGGGGTGGCACAGGCACCCCCTGAACTTTTGGAAATTATAAAATAACATGTAATATTTTATAAATTTTACAAATAGGCCCTCCTAAAATTCACACAGCCCCTCCTGAACTTTTAAAAATTCAAGATTTACATACAATATTTTATTTAAGCATACGCCCCCCTGGACTTTGAAAATTCTAGATTTATATGTAATATATTACAGGTTATTGAGTTTGGAGTTTCAGACAACAATTAATTTCTATTCCGCCAATTCAGGTTTGTTCAATACTGAATGTTGATGGCATCTATTCAAAACAATCGTTTGTACCCATGACCTATCAGTAGATAATTTCAATCCAAATTTAAAAGTGGATTGCTCATGCATGAGGTTGAAAAAAAAAAAAAAAAAAAAAAAAAAAGGAAAAAGAAAAAAGAAAAAGGCAACATAGAACATTAAGCTACGGTTTGCTCGTTTATTTTGCAACAACGAGCAAACTTCCTATCAGGCCAATTTCCATCCAAACTTGAGTAGGTTATTAACTTATTATGATAGAATATAAAATATTAGCAAGGACGAAATTGAAAACCCCAATTGGTAGTAGATGAGGAGGAGATCACTTCAACGTGTAGGTTCAAGGTTTTGATTTTAAGTCACTCCCTTCTGTAACTGACTAAGCACGTAAAACAAACGGAGTACATGTGTACGGGAAAAAAATAGATAGATTTTCAAAGAGGCCAATCCCCCCAATACACCTCTTTGTTAGTATTTTGGGAATAAAAAGAAAGATAAAAAAAACTTATAAACATGTTTCCAGCTTGATAAGCGCATTAGAGAGCTTTAACACAGGCCTTCCATAAGCTTGTAGCTTTATTTGTCTTACAGCCTTGTGAATGATGTATGTGTAAACCTTAGAAAGTGAAAATAAAAGTAGTAGAAATAGCAAGACTAGAATTATGTGAATGAACTTTTGGAGTGATGCTTATTGCTTGTCGCACTGTAATGGAAGTAAACTAAAATGTTTGTTTACGCCATTTTTTTCAAACCGTCTTCTACGTATGTGACGATTTTACTTCTAGAGTGTTTTGTTTTGTTTTTTTTTTTCTCCAGATAATTCCAACAAAATTTGTGAAAAAACATGGAAATGATCTGTCAAACTGTGCGATCCTCAAGGTTCCCAGTGGTGCAGTATGGCAAGTTGAGATGATAAACTCTAATGGTAAGGTTTGGCTACACAATGAAGGTTGGAAAAAGTTCAAAGAGTATTATTCTATACGGTACGGGCACTTTCTTGTGTTCAGATATGATGGGAATTCCCAATTCCAAGTCTTTATATTCGATAAGAGTGCAACGGAAATAGAATATCCCTCCAGAGTTATCCATGGTGGACAAGCCAAACTTAATGGAGAATTCAGAGTGCCTAAAAAAGAATGCATTGATATGGATGATTTTCCCTCTGGTAAGGCGCAAATGAAGAAAGACTTTTCTGTTGATAAAGGTTTTCCAGCATGTAGAGGCAAGAACACTTGCATTCCCAAAGGTTGGTGTACTAACTTTCAATCTATGGGATGTTCTATGATACATCCTAGTGGTTTGCGATGCATCATACATCCAAGTTACAACAGGCTGGCACCTTTTGGTGCCAATATATTATAACTTAGTGCCAAATGGTTGTAACTTTGAAAACCACTTTATTTTTTTTAAAAGGCACCTTATTTTTTTGAAACCAAATATTTTTTTTCGATTGGTATTACATTCTAGCTCAAGTTAACACATTTTAGCACCGAAATCACTAGGACATATGATAATATGATACATCCTAAACCACTAACTAGGATGTATCGTAGAATTTTCCTCAATCTCGAGGCATTGATAGTAGTAGATTGAAGCCTGAATAGTCGGGCAGAAATTTGGATTCCAATGGTTTGAAACAGGAAATAATTAGAAGCAAGAACCATTATTTCTTTTCACAAAACTATTTTTCTTAGGGAAAAATTAAGGCTTTGTTCGGTTTTTGAATTTAGAGAAGGAAAAGGAAAGGAAAATAAGAAGAAAAACTATTTCCCTTGTGTTTCACTAATGTTTTCAAAATATAATAGTAACTCGAGAAAAGAGGAAGGGAAATGACTCACTAAAAATAAAGTTTTTGATTTTGATTTTACCCTTATTTCTTTCCCTTTTCTATTTGTCTTGTTAACTAAACACAAAAAGGTGCTTTTCTCAGCGTTTCTATCCTTTTCCGCACCAAATAAACAAAGCCTAAACTGATAATGTCTTGCTTCTGATATCCTTTAATATTTTGATCACACGTGTTATAACTGTGGATGATCTTCATTTCCTGCAGAAGAATGCAGTGGAGGCATGCCTATTGCCACTGGACACTTGAAATCTATGGTTCCTTGTTGTAAATCAGTGGCTGCCAATAAAAAATTTAGAGCCTTTCAAAGAGCCGATAGTTTTAAATCTAACAACCCATTTGCTATGGTTTATATGCAACCATCCTATGTTTTTAACAATTTTAATATGGTAAGTTACAATTGCAAAAAAAAAAAATCTTGGATCATTAGAGTATTTTATCATTCACTCTTTAGTTGGATCCTTGTCTATTGAGTTTAAGACAAGTACTCTCTCTCTCTCTCTCTCTCTCTCTCTCTCTCTCTCTCTCTCTCTCTCTCTCTCTCTCTCTCTCTCTCTCTCTCTTGGGACTTATTTTCCCTGAATTTTCCGCAGAATATACCATTATCTTTTATGAAGGAACATTTCACTAATAGGCAGAACATTGTACTATGGGTTTCGGATGGAAGAACATGGTCAGTTAAGTGCAATCTTGGAACAAGGAATGCAAAAATCTATTCTGTAGGCTGGAAATCATTTGTAAAGGACAACAACGTAAAAGTAGGCGATGTATGCGTTTTTGAGCTGGTTAAGAAGATTTTGCCTACCCTCAAAGTTGTGATATTCCGAGCAGTAGAAGATGCAAAAAGCTTCTAGCCACTACAGGATTGAAAAATCTTAGCTTCATGAAGAGCTATGTGTGTGTTAGTTTGTATAATGTGAATAGAAAGATGTAAATAAGTATTTTGGTTTTTTGGGTTTTTTTTTTTTTTGATCAAGCTATGATTGTCTTGATGCTTAAATCTTACATACACTACGAACTGAGCCAACAACACATATTGTTGTTTTGTGTATTTAATCAAAGTACATTATTTTGGTGCCCATTCAAGTCCACTTCTTGGATTGTTTTCCTGTTTTGCTACAAGTTGCATTTTGAGTGAGTACTCGATCACCAGAAAGCCAAAATGACAGAATGAAGTTTGTGATGATGCATTACAGAAAGTTTTGCTTATATTAACCCTGGAGAGATTTTTAGGTACCTTGAGTGTTCCACGTAATACCATCTGGCCAATGAAAAGAATAATTTGGGTGAGATTTTGGGGGTGCAACGTGGAACAGAAATTCCGATTCCGACTGGAAAATTCTGATTTTAGAAACTAAAAATGCATTCCGAATTCCGAAAAATAATCGGATTGGAATTGGAATTATTTTGAGAATTCCGAAAATTCTTAAAATATGCCGAAAGTATTCCGAAAATTTTCCGAATTATTCCGAAAATTTTCCGAAATATTCCGAAAATTTCGGAACTTACTTTACATTTTGTCCCACATCGGTTCCAAGGAAGCAAGATGAGAAAGGTGAGTCTATAAATTAGCTCCAAGCTAGTAGCTTGCATTGAAAAATTCCAAAAAAAATTGAAATTTTCTGAATTCCAAAAATTTTGATAATTTCGAAAAAAATTCTGAATCGAAATGGAAAATGAAAATTCCAAATTTTTGGAATCGAAATCAGAACACATTTTGGAATTCCAAAATTTTTGGAATTTTTTTCGATGCACTGTTTTCCGTTCCGGCCGAAACACACCCTTAGGTGCGATCCATGCCTCTACACATAGGGTATCATTATTTGTGGGACCCAAAATGTAAGTCCCACCCAAAGAACACACTCTCATTGACTGAGATACTATATTAGCATGCCACGTAATACCCCAAAGTACCTAAAAATTTGCTTGTGTGCCTTGAGCCACGGGCGAAAATATTATTCCAAGCACCATCTATTATGGGCTTTGACCATGTGACCTACCAAATGGCAAATCAATTGACACTAAGGGCCTCCATAATAAAACTGAAAAACTGTTTACTGAAAAATTATAAGCTAGTAAATTTGCTCTATGAAAAATAAGGTTTCAAAGTATTGAAATAGACTACGTAGAATAACATTTTTTTTACTTGAAGTTTTTACTTTTTAGTAGGTTTTTTTTTTATTTATTATTATACTATTTTTCAATTAAGTAATACATTATCAAACGCACTGAAAATAAAGTCAAGTTCCATTAGACCACCAACATGGTTGTAGTATTTTGGAGTATAATGGGTGAGAAAGATAATGGGAATTTCTACCTATAAAAAGGATTTGGGGAAAAAAAAGAACCCTCCTATTTGATTATTTGAGTTTAATGAACAACTCGTTTTTTTACTTTGGCTAAAAGTCTTTGATTAGTGAAACTTAATCAAATCATTCTTATGTTACAGAGTTTTTACATAATTAGTTATATGAAATTACAAAAAATTAACTTTCACGTAACTAGTTAAATAAAATTTGAGAGACTAAAGATTATTTTGATATGGGCCCAAATTAAAACTTTACTAAAACTATAGGTTCCATTTTGAAGACAGGCAACCTTAGGTGACCTATCTCCCTGGGCGTGACCATGGGAGCCTCGTACCTGCGTGACCAGGTTTCCTCAGCGCGACACCTCCCGTGAAAGGCACACTAACTAAAGAGTCTGCTTGACCAAATCTGTACCCCCACCACACTGAGGCACCACAGTGGGAGTCCTTAAGCTTAGTTTCGCCCCCATTTTGGTGCTTCTCCTTTTTTAAAGCACAATTTCATATTAATTCATTTGGTAACTAGTTTATGAGCTTTACAAAAATTGAACTTAGGGCTTTTTTGGGATAAACATTGTAAAAGCTCTAGAATGGAGCTTTTAAAAGCTCAAGGTTGTTTGTTGGTTTCTTGATGTTTTTTTGAAGAGTGATGTGTCACTTGTACAAAATTATCAAACAAATTAATAATAAATTTCATAAGCTGCTTTCTAAAAAAGCCACGTGGGGGCTAGACTAAGCCTTAATGTGTAAAACCAATCACAATGAAACTAGAGTTTAACTATGCAAGCACAGTTCGGTAACAACAAAGCCTCTGCCTTGTATCCCCCAGCTCGAATTCGTGATCTATCTGGCCATAAGAAGGCCCCATCCACTGGGCCACCCACCTCGGTGATAAAGTTATAGATTTTAGCTTATGCAACCATAGAAAAAAAGGAGGGGGGGGGGGGGGGGGGGGCCTTCAACCATAGCCCCCTTAAAATAAACCTTTCCAAGTTAAAACTCATTGTAACACCCGTACCCGGAAAAGAAGATTAAGGTGATAATAATATGTGTTAATTAAAGATAATTAATACATGAAATGAATTAAGGTGGGGATATGAACCCACACGTGAAAAGGTGTTCAAATGCGGACACAGATGAAAGTCCTGTGAAAGGCGGGACTGGTATAAAAGTGGGGCCCAACGAGGGTTTAATTAAAATAATTTGCATTTTGATGTCATTATGTGCTTATATGATTACTTGTTTAAATGCTTATTAATATTATTATGTCTTATGATAGGAAATGGGACCAATTTGGGTACCCATGTGAGGGCGTATTTGAATAAAGTTGATAATTGGTAGGTTTTATAGCAACCTCATAATTTATGTGGGACCACATTTGGGACCCACGCGGGTCTTAGTTTAAATCTATTTAGAAGAGGTGGGTAATTAATGTAATTAGCATGAGGGTTTCATAATAAGACTTAAGGAAAGTTGGGGAGGTAAATGAAAATAAGGGGAAATGGTGACAACACATATGCATGGTAGCATATGTGTCTCTCCATTTGTTAACACAGCTGGGAATTAGAAGCTTGGAGAGAACGAGAGCTCGGGTCGGCGACAGAAATTCTCGACGACGTTTCTTGCCGTTTCTTTGCCGTCCAGCGTCGGATTTACGATCCGAGACCACTTTTGGATTCGTGGAGGTAAGAGGATCACATGCATGTAATTTATTTTCATTTTCGGCAACGTTTTTACGGCAACCGTTTTTAATAGACGATGTTCTTGATACCAAACTTGTGTAGGATTATCACCAACTAGGAATTGAGCTAAACTTGGGAAGGAATTGGGGAAATCTAAGCTTAGTTGTGTATAAATCAAAGAGGTGAGTGTCCTAATCTCTCAATTGGGTGTTTAGCTATGATAATGTGATAATTGTGGTTCATAGTTGTTAAGCTTATGCTCATGTATGTATATGTTGTTGAATTTGGGCAAAAAGCATGCCAATAAGGTGAAATTGTGATGCTTATGTGCTAAGTTGCTTAAATGTTTATATGGATCAAAAGGAAGTCAAGTAGTGGTCACCATTTATAGGTCCCATATGTAAGGGATAGGAAGTCCTCAATGAGTAGAACGTGGTGACGACCACAATGAAATGCCGGTGACGCCTTCGGGGTCACAAGAGAGTGTGTGTTGCGCTATATGCGCCAAAAGTGATAAAGATCCGGGGTGAGAAGGACCCGGGGGTGGTGGCTGGAATGACTTGACTTCCCGGAGATCAATTTGTTGTCATTTATAATGATTGTTGCATTTACATACTTTGCATTCCAATGGCATGATTAGTTCCCTCACTAAGCGAAAGCTTAAACGAATATATATTTTCTGTTGTGGTTATTGAATAACCATCGCAGGTACCAAGCGAGACGAGGAGAGGAAATGATACGCACGACGGGTTGGGCGTGGGAGTTGTCCTTGTGTATATGTGTTCATATGCCTAGTTAGTTTGTGTCTAGAACGTATCTTTTGGTTAGCAATGCAAATGTATCTTGGGTTCTTTGAAAACTTGTAATTATGTTTATAACTTGTAATATAATGTAACTTATGGGTTAGTATCCTTGACTTGAGGATTTAAGACTTGACTCGTGGTTGTGTCCATGGAGATAGTTTTTGAATTCTATGACTCATGTGGTTAATGTAATTTGGAGAAACTAATGTAAATTTCTATGCAAAAGTTGTAGGGTGTATGTTTGAAATATTCCGGCAAGTTCGTAAACATGGGTTGTAGAATTTAGTTAAGTTCCTTTCGTAAACAAATGTTTTGTGAGATTTGATCCTCTTGTTGGATGGTTTATGTAAATGGTTTCTTGAGAATGGTTTTGGTATAGTTCTTTAATGTTTTATGTTGTTGGTTATAACTTGGGTTCATTCCCAAGAAGTTTCATGAGACCTTATCTTTTGCCAAGAGTTAAACTTCAACCACACTTGATTTGATTCAAAGAATGTGTCTATGGTTTAACTTGATTCAAATAAAGTGATGTTTATGTTTTGAATGTTGGAAGAACTTAAATTGGTGTTGGGAATGTTCCAATGTGTTTTCAAATGGATTAAAAATGGTTGGTTAATGTTCCATGAGGTTTGGGTTGGCTTTGGATATGTTTGAGCTTGTTAAACAGAGGTTTTTCTGCTAAAAATTGAACTCTGCAGAAACCGGATCGATCCGGGCCTTGAGCGGATCGATCCGGAGCAGCTGGAACTGCAGAAAATGAAGTTCTGTTAAATCCGGATCGATCCGGATTTGGGGCGGATCGATCCGCTTGTCCAGTTTCAGCCTCGACGGCTTTTACGGAAACGCGCATAACTCTCTCTAGAAAACTCGGATTCGCGCACCGTTTTTTGCGTTGGAACCGGGACTCAAAGAGCTATCTTTCCATATAAAATTTGCTATACTTTATTAAAGACCATTTTGCCCTTGGGTCTGTTTTGTGTCAACGGAGTTGTTTTAGTAGGTCTAATTCATGTGTTTCTTAAGGAATTAAGGGTGTTTTGAACGTGTGGGCTTGTTACACGTGTCCCAACTTGCCCGAGGCGGGTTGGGGTGTGACACTCATGCTACTTTTCTTTAACTCATTAGGACTTTTTTATGCTTAAACAACTTCAAATTGCTATAACTTTTGTTCTACAAGTTTATTTTGCGTAAAATTAATATAACAAAAACATATTCCTTTCATAAAATTGGCACTATAGGTGCATAAATCTCGGGAAAAAAATAGGAAAAAAAATCACCCAAAAAGCCAAAAATTTGAGAAAGCTATCGTTAATATAAACAGATAAAATCTCAAAATCATGCTGCAACTTATTTTTTTTTGTAAAATTTTCATGCTCATTGGGTAAATCTCGAAGAAATACATTAAATAAAAAAAATATCATCCCAAAAGGCCAAAAAATAAGAAAATTATGATTGTTTAACTGAATATTATCTGTCACAACATATGATTATATCTATTTTGACAGATAAAAAAAGTGAGGTGCCGAATTACTTTCTTTTGTACAATTTTTAACTCAATTGCATAGATCTCGAAGAAATACATGAAATTAAATATATAATAATAATAATAATAATAAAAAAAAAAGAGGCTAAGAAACGAGTGAGTTATGGTGGTTTAAAGTTGACAGATAACAGATAATATTATCTGTTAAAACAAATAAAATCAAAAAATGAGATTTCAAATTACTTTCTTTTGTACAATTTTTAACTCCATTTCGTAGATCTCGAAGAAATACATGATATAAAAAAAAATCACTTAAAACGGCTAAAAAAATGAGTGAGAAGTTGATAGATAATATTCCCTTCGTTCCAAAATAAGTGTCCACATTTCGTTTTCTGGATGTCTCAAAATAAGTATCCACTTTTCTAAATTGATATATAATTTTTACTTAGGGTGCGTTTGATAAAACTAAAAATTAAGTGCTGAATTTAAGTACTAAAAATTTTAAGTGATTTATATTTGCAATACTGAAAATAGTATTTCATGAACTAAAATAGACTGCATTCAGTGATTAATTTCAGTAGAAAATTTTCACTTAACGTTTTCAGTGAATTTTTTGCTGTTTTTTCAATTAAGTGGTACATTATCACACGCACTAAAAAAATTAAGTGCTGAAAATTTTCACTTTCACCACTTAATTGGATTATCAAACACACATTTACTTTCCAAAACTTTTATTATAAAGACAAACTAGCATTTATGTGTAGTCCCAAAATAAGTAAAAAGTCAAATATCCATCACATCCAAGGGTAAAATTGAAAAATGATTCTTTAATGAATCAAAAGAATTAATATAATACAATGTTCTTAAACAATGTGCAAAATGGAAGTGTACACTTATTTTGGGACGGACGGAGTTTTAATATTATCTGTCAAAACAAATAATATCACATGTTTGACAAATAAAAAAAAAATGAGGTTCTTAATTCCTTTTTTTTTTTAAACCCAAAGTTCTTAATTACTTTCTTTTGTATAATTTTCAATTTCATTGCGTAAATCTCGAAGAAATACATGAAATAAAATAAAATAAAATCACTCAAAAGGCTAAAAAAAAACGAGTGAATTATGGTGCTTTAAAATTAACAGATAATATTGTCTTAGCCATTTTTCTATTCCAGGAAGGGCTTTTTACCAAATTCAAAAAATAGCCAGGAGCTTTATAAAAAATATTCCCTCCTTCCCAATTATATGTCCCTCTTGGGGAATCCAAATTTTAAGGGAACACAATGATTATAGCTCACATGGGCATAAATAAGGCAATTTTTCCAAAACTGCCCTCCACTTTGTTAAGAAAATAGTTGGGTGTTTTAACCTAATAAGGGTAGCTTTGGAAAGTACCTAAAAATTTATGCTTTTAAACCCTAAGGGGGCATTAGTTTTGGGACGTCCCAAAATAGAAGAGAGACACGTAAAATAAGATGGAGGGAGTAACCAAATAGTATAGATTTTTTACTTAACACTTAATTTGAAGGGGCCTATCACCAAATATTCCAAAAAAGAAAGAAGAACATATCATTTTGTTTAAAAGGTGCATAGAATAACTTTTTCCCAACTGCAAATTTCTACGATTTTATTATATTTTAGCTTTTAAAATTCTTTAATCACTGACATACTTTAGAAAGTGCTGCCAAGACAGATTATAACTAAGGAGAATTAAAAATTAGTCAATAATTCGCTGATAATTTAAAAGTTAATTATGCGCTTTTTGAAATTTAAATACACAGCCACTTTTGTGTAAACTGTCAAAACTACCCTCTCTTCTCTCTCTTCTCACCAGCCACCACCGCCACCTGCTGCCTCCACTACCACCACCTGCCACTGCCACCACCACCCTCAAAGGGCCACCACCACCCTCAAAGGGAAACCACTACCACTACCACTACCAAACCAAAACCAAACCCCAATCTCTCTCTTTGATCTCCTCTCTCTCTCTACCTCTTTCTCTCTCTAGGAAGAAGAGAAAGTCATTGCCAACCACCACCACCACTGGTCACTGCTACCACCACCCTCAAATGGCCACCACCAAACCCAACTCAAACCCCAACCTTTCTCATCTCATCTCTCTCTTTGATCTCCTCTCTCTCTCTCCCTCTAGGAGGAAGAGAATGCCATAGCCGACCACCACCACCACTGACCGCCGCCATTGCAGGAAAAAAATTTGCAGGTTGTTGGAGCAACTGTCCAATCGTAAGGAGCAACTCACCAAATGGTATTGGGAGCAACTATCCAAACGTATGAAACAACTCACCAAACGGTACGGGAGCGACTATCCAAACGTAAGGAGCAACTCTCCAAACATAAGGAGCAACTATCCAAACGGTTTAGGGAATTGCTCCCGATACAGTTTGGTTAATTGCTCCTGATACCGTTTGGTGAGTTGCCCCTTACGTTTAGAAAGTTTTTCCTTACGTTTGGACAGTTGCCGATACCGTTTGGTGAGTTGCTCCTTACATTTGGATAGTTGCTCCCAATACTATTTGGTGAGTTGCTCTAGAAACCTGCAACTTTTTTTTTTCTTAAATGGCGGCAATCAGTGGTGGTGGTGGTTGGCTATGGCATCCTCATCCTCCTAGAGAGAGAGAGATAGAGAGAGGAGATCAAAGAGAAAGAGAGAGGTTAGGGTTTGGTGGTGGTGGTAGTGATGGTAGTGGTGGCCCTTTGAGGATGGTGGCGGTGGTGGCCAATGGTGGTAGTAACCGGCTATTGCTTGCTCTTCCTCATAAAGGGAGAGAAAGAGAGAAAAAAGAGATCAAAGAGAGAAGATATAGAGAGTTTGGGGTTGGGTTAGGGTTTGGCGGTAGTGGTGGCCCTTTTTGAGAATGGTGATGGTGGTGGCCAATGGCGGACCCAGAACTTTAATTCAGTGGGGGCGAAGTTTTACGGGGGTTAGAGGACAGCGCCCCTAACCAAATTTTTTTTTTTTTGTAAAAATAGTATAAATTATGGGATTTTTCCCATAAGTTTCGTATATTTATAGGCGGTTGAAAATTCTCTGTGATTTTTTTGTCTATCTCATGAAAAATGAGCAAGAGGAGGGTCCTTTTTTTTTTCGTTAAACTGGACCAAGTGGAGGTTAATGGTGGATATGAAGTCTTTGACTTTTTCAAGGGCTTCTGCGAAACTTCAAACTTCATTTGCGTCGGAATAATTTTTTAATTTTTTTTATTATTATTTTAGAAAATGCCTTGTGGGACACTAGGGGACTCTAGGTGGTCTTTTTTTTTTTTTTTGCTTTTTGGTCTTTTATTCTATAACATATACATATACACACACAATACAGATAGTGTAAAAATAAGAGTGAGAACAAATTGTCAATCAAAACTATGTCAAAGTTCTAAAATTTATAAAAGAGTAATGTTATGCTTCCCAAAATTCTATTTCCAAAGTACTTCCCAAATGACCTAGCAGTAGAACGAGGTAAACAACTTCCAATGCAATGGTCCCACTGTATTTGAGTTGGCCCCACTGCCACATTATTTAGGAAGCACTTTTGGGATAGAAATTTGGAAAGTATATCATTACTCTTTACAAAAAGCCCCCGAATCAGAAAATCTTCATAAAAGTATACATATTTTTTAAAACTATCATATATAACCTGTTTTTTCCCAAAAGTTCAGTGGGGGCAGCTACCCCCGTTCGCCCCCACTATGGATACATCCCTGGTGGAGGTGATAGGTGGTGGTGGTGGTGGTGGTGGTGGCGGTGGCGGCGGCAAGCGACAGCAGTGTTGGTGGCCATGTAAGGAGAGAGAAGAGACCAGAGAGAGAGAGAGGGAGAGAGAGGCGGTTTAGATATTTTAGAAAAAAAAAGTTGACTGATTTCTAATTTATATACTTTAAATAGATTTTCTTTCATTTTTTAAAAAATATATTACTGACTTTTAAAATATCAATAAATTATTGACTGATTTTTAATTTTCTCGTAACCAAAGAAAGATTTCCAAACTCAAGTTAACTTCCACTACTCCTAGATTCCCACCTTTTTAGGAAAAGCTACGTAGGTTTTATCAAAATCTAAATTTTTTGGTCTCCACAACCCCAAAAAGTTCTTTCCCAATCAATATTAGGGTTATAGCATCATTTTCTCAAGGCTTTTTGAGTGTGAAAAATAATGGTGAAATCTACCAGCAAGTTCCCTTTCTCTGACGAGTTCCCTCAGTTCTTTAAAATTTATGTCCCTCGTCAATGCTCTCACCAACTGGTACTATTTACTTCTCTGCTTCATTAAATGACTTCACATTTATTGGCTAATTAGTTTATTAGTTAGCACATTAGTACCTTTTGTTTTCTATTTTTCAAATAATAAGTACAATATTTGACTAAACCCATGTTATATTATGTACTAGCACTTAGTATATGGCATATCATACTATTTATTAATTGGTTCTCCATGGGTTCAGTCACAGCTATATAATCAAACACTTATCTTGTACGATGGCCAATTTATCATAATTAAAGCAGTAGATCAATCCCAAATTAATTCATTTATTTGTTTAATTTTTTTGGCTTTAAACCAGAGAATTCCACCAGCATTTGTTAAGGAACTCAATGGGGATTTAAGAAACAACTTTGTAATTACAAGTCCTTCGAAGGGATCGTGGCGGGTGGATTTGAACAAGGTTGATCACAATCTGTATTTTCAAAAGGGTTGGCATGAGTTTGTGCTAAGCAATGGATTACAACATGGAGATTTTTTAATTTTCTGCTATGATGGCAATTCAGAGTTTTATGTTAAAATATTTGGAAAAGATGGGTGTCAGAAAGTTCCTAATAGTAATGAGAAGACTCAGAAAACACTTGCAGTTGTTCAGGAGAATCAAACATTTGAACAAAGTAAGTAAATGTTCTATGGAACATAGTTATTGTCAAAATGATAAAACAATAATTCAAAGACCTAAGAGCATGTTGTTGATAAAATGCAGGGAAGTGTAAACAGAAGAGGTTTGGAGATAGTGGCAATGGTGTTAATAAGATGACTTCAAGGCCAAGGGTTCCATTGGCAATTGAAGAGCCTCAGAGAGATAATAAAGAAGCCAGCAATTTTGTCTCTGCACATCCTTTCTTCAAAGTTGTTATAACTCCGGCTTACGCGAATAATGGGTTTTTGGTAAAATTGTCAACCCTACTATTTTCATCTATAGTTTAATGATTCCCTTGCCTATAATCAATCAAATTATGCAACAAAAAAAACTAGAGAGAAAGAGAGAGAGAGGGAGTCGGGTAGAGACTTTCTCTTTGTATATTCAACAATTAGTCAGCCTTGTATTTCTGTTTACGGGTAGTATTTACAAAATTAGGTGGAAAAAAAAAAAAAAGACTTCACAAGTAATTATGTTAATTTTTTGAGCCAAGTAGAATAGTTTCTTCTTCCCTTTTTTTGTTAAATGCGGAGGAAAAAAAGGATAGGAGGGGACAACCAGAAATGGCTTTTTCTACTTGGTCGTGACCAGCGTCTACAACGAGGAATTAGGAAGACTTGCAAAGTAGGGGACTGTAGGCCCTTCCTAATTTGTTGAACCATAGCTTGAGCCAGCTCCACCAAGGAATTAGTGGACACCGTGCCTATGGCATTATAATAATCCCAACTCCCAAGCAAATGACCATTATGGGCTTCGACACCCCAAACCCCTCGGGAGTAAGCTAAGTGTCACCAGACCACCTCCACCACCACCATTGGATATGTGGATTAGGTTCTACATTATTGGGAAGAAAATTTTGAAAAGCATTTATTGGTTGAAAACTATATAACCTTTACTTGGTCCTTATCTAAATAAGTTTAACTAGTTGTAACATGCCACCAAATTGCGTATTTTGTCGAAAAAAAGGATTTTTAATGTCATGCTTAAAATTTTCTCATCATCAATGCCGATCTTAATATACAAATTTCTTCTTTGTGCAGCATATACCATCAAGCTTCTACAGGAGTTATGTAGATAAAGATATAAAGAGTGTTTTTCTTAGGGTTTCAGATAAGTTGTGGCCTGTGAAAGTAGTTGGCTCTAACATAGGAAGGCTTTCTGAAGGTTGGCGCTCATTTGCGCAAGAATACACTCTACAAGTAGGAGATGTTTGTGTCTTTGAGCTAATTGAGAGAAAAGAGTTTGTGCTGAAAGTTGCTATTTTTAGATGCCATGTGGAGTGATTGTTGATAATTGCTATACAAACCTTAATTTGCCATTCAAAAAAAAAAAAAAAAAAACAACTTAATTTGGTTCTATACATGTTGGAAATGGTTTGCTTCAAATGGTTGTGATTCTCTCTCTATTTTCTTCTAATTTAAGTTCTCTGTTTTTGTTGTGATTAATGTTGAGAACAAACCCAAAAATTGAGGGGTTTGAATTCCAATATTCTTAGTCTTTGTTCGGATCATCAATTTAGTGCGGGAAAAGAAAAGAAAACACTGAGGAGAATGCTTTTGATTGGTTGGTTGGTTAGTAAGAAAAGTAAAAGAAAATAGGCCAAAATTAAAATTAGAAGTTATAAATAGGAGCTCCTGTATTGGTTTCAATTCTGAGGTCAGGTTCTCTCCAACAAATCACCATTTTCCCTTGAGAAATCCAATTCCTATCTTTAGCCTAAATACTTTTTGTATTGATATGATTTTTGGGAGAGAGAGAGAGAGAGAGAGAGAGAGAGAGAGAGAGAGAGAGAGATAGAGAGAGAGAGAGAGAGAGAGAGAGAGAGTGTGTGTGTGTGTGTGTGTTGGTACATTCTTACACTGATTTAGAGATTCCAATCTTGACGTGTCTGAACTCATTTTATGTCACCTACAGATGGAAATAGTGCGAGCAATAGATCACAAAGATCTAGCTAAAATTGGCCGAAGTTCTAATCATATATCACTGTTAGACCTCCAACTCAAAATAAATGTAATTTAGCTATATCTTTCTTGAAATTTTGGGCAAAAAATATATAATGCTAGAATTCATCTAGCAAGATTTAGTCCAAAATAATGAATTTATTCACAATGGAGTTGTTTTGCTCCACCTCAAAATGTAATCACAAAGATAGGCTGAGGTTGTTTTTGAAGAAATTTTATCCCCCCCACCCCTTTTTTTTTGTTGGGTCTTGGGGGTGTTGAATTTTCTCTGGTCTAGAATCTCTAGATGGTAGGATGAGGCTCAATTTCTACCATTCAAATTTCTACCATTCACCAAGATAGGCAGACCAGAGCTATGTTACATGGACTCTTCTGAATAGGAGAAGTATCCGTGTCGACACGACTCTTTGCGGACATGGATATGACACTTGGGTAGGATCCTTCTAATGTAGTTTAGTGTAATTTTAAGACAAGAAAGGCAAAGTACTCGTGTCGGATATGGAATCCATACCCGTGTCCTCCGGACATTTTGAAGAGTCCGTGTAACATAGGACCAGAGAAAAGACACTCAAGGTATGAAAAGTAACAGAAAAAAGGAAATATAAAGAGTAAAAAGAACGACACGGGCCTTGAAAAAGGGGACAGATAAAGCTCATATTTTCACCAAATCAGATGCACTTTCATAGTATTACATTACACTTTGAATATAGTTTGAATTGAATCACCAGATAGCTCATCTACACAAACAAGTTACAAAGCGCACTCCTCCAAACAATAATACATCTATTACCGTAATTTCTGAAAATGTGCAAGAAATAAATGCCCTCATATGTACATCGGCATGCATTCACGATTGCTAAACAAGAATCTATAATCCATTTACATACACCTCTTCTCTTTAAGGACTTCAAGGAGAATACGAGCTTGCCTCGGTACTATAGATCGAATACTCACTCAGGCTGAAGTTGGGTCTCTCTTCGTCCCACTTCAGAATCTCCCTCGCATATTTAAGAGCTTCATCGACACTATCGGGCTCCAAACCCTTTACCATTGAAACAAACAATTTCCGATCAGTGAGAGACAAATAGAGCCTCTTGAACTTAACCGCAATATAATGGAAAGCTAGCTGAGCCAGGGAGGGCGTAGAATTGTTGCTGATGCTGTTCTTGTTGCTGGTGGTCCGATGACGGCTTATCACGGGATGGAAATCAGCGAACCAATCACATTGAGTCAGAGGTGAGCGGTCTATTTTTTCCTCTAAAAGATCAAATTTGTTGAGTATCAAAAGGAAGTCCATATGAGCAAAGGTTGGATTAGTGACAATGCTTTCAAAGAACTTCTTGCTCAGTAACATATTGTTCACTAAAGTCCCATCTCCATCAACAGCAAACTGGTCATAGTCACCCAAAGAAACACAAAATATGACAATGCCGACATCTTCAAACATCTCTAGCCACTTGCAGTTTTCTCCGAAACCTCTTGCTTGTACTCTAATTAGTTGGTATCTGAATACGAACAAAAGTGGAAAATTTTTGTTAAGAATTACTAAAAATCCACAAAAACGAAAATCTGATGTCAGTATTGTCATAATGTCGAGATGGGAATTAAAGAATTATTTATCACTCCTGTGTTTAATCTGTACAGAAATTTAAGATCATGAGTTTAGACTTGAACTGACAATTTTTTGCCTCGGGAGCATTATTTCATCAACTCAAAGTCTTCAGTCCTGATAATTCAGTAACAAATTTTCATTGCAAATTCTCAGTTTTACTTCAAGCCTGAGGTCATATCTACTATTCAGAGTTTGCCTCGATTTGGTACCGCTCTCGCGGCCCGCACTGAAACAATGCTTTACCCCAAAATATGGTGAGTGGAACATTCTTAGATCCATTATTTGATGAACCGTCAAAGAGAATTAAATACAATAAAAATGTTTGATCACCACATGAGTTGATAATAAGTTAATAACTTGTCAAATGAAACAATAATCAACATGGCAGAGGATGTAAAAATTTATGGAACAATCCTTTTTTTGGTAGTCCTGTAAAATTTTGCTGATTTTAAGAGAAAAAACAGATACACAAGCATGCGAGCGCGCTCACGCACTTACAAATATGCTCCAGTTACTAATGTTAGAGAATAGGAGTATTAAGGGTACAGGGCATTACAGCCTTGTTTGTGGGAGCTGTCAAGTTCGAGTCTCTACCTGTTGTTTGCATATTGCATTTTGTAGATTGTTACCATTATGATAGAGTTTTGTTTGTTGCCCCTCTACGGGTGCAACAGTGTCACCCGTGAGGGATGGGTGTTGAAGCTTGATATACACAATTGGGCCCATTCTCTAATTGCTTAGGCTTTTGGGGCAATTGTGACTCAAGTCACTCAACAATGAACAAATCTGAAGAAAAATGGTTACAGTTGTGATAAGAATGGCCAAATTTGGTCAAAGATCCATACCCACCTGAACAGAGAATCAAGCTGATCAGCAGTATCAAAGATATCATCAGGTGCTGGCTGGGGATATGAGAAGTCCACACAAGCAAGCCCATTGGATGAAGTAACTCCCTCAGCATATAGGATATCGACATCTGAAGGTTCATAGTCTGGTCTCAATATATCCACAGCCTGAAGAAAACGGTACTATATTAACATCGATAGTACTTAATAGACTTCAAATTATAGTCAATTTTCATCTAACGCAATTGTCACCACCTGTGGCCAATTTTCATTACAGGGTTATTCATTTTATGGATCAGTACAATCAGCTTTGCAAGACTCCACCCATATATATTACATATTCAGTTTTGTTGGCATGGTGTGAATTCACCTTTTTCTAATCACAAAAGACCAGGTGTAACATGAATAGTGTTTAACCACTCATGAAATCAATCCTAATAAACTAACAAGCAATAAATACCTGGAAACATTTTTTTAATCTAAGTTCCACATATTTTGAGGCGTGATCTTACCTTCTCTAAAAAATAACTAGCTACACTAGGTAGCATTTCCAACTCACTTCTCCGCTTATATGTGGCCTGGATGGCGGGGTCATTCCAAAACTCCTCAACTAATGGTGCATATTCCCGAGTAGCAGCTGGAAAAATGGCTTCCAAATTTCCCGAGACCATAACCTTCAGAAGCCAATCAGAGAATGCCTTCAGCCTTGGGCATATTGAATACATAGTTTTCTCATCCTTCCCATCAGTATTCCCTGTTTGTAACCAGAAATATTTTCAGATGTTTGATATCATATTTGAACTTGTATGACATGTTCCCGATTTTATTATAGATAAAAAGATCAGATACATCAGAAGAAATGTCAATATGTCCTTATGTCCATGCTCCATGTAAGCCGCTACACATTTTCCATAAGAAAGCTAGCGAAAACAACTTAAAAATTCAACCATAGGTATATACTTCAGAAAGCCTACAGATGCACACAGGTACCGATGTACAGTCCGGGTGCGTATCTAAGTGTTGGATTTTTCAAATTCCATGAGTATAAGGATACTGGGACACGAATATAGATCTATAATCTTCTTACATTTCTAAGAAAAGATAATGTTTTTCTTTATGTAGTAATAAGACTTTAGGATGAGCATGTCGTACATTTTGAAAGAACTTAGTCGGTGACAGGAACAAAATTAGAGACTTTAATATACTATTTTACAAGTAGCTAACATGCTTCTTTAGTGTGTCCAAACGTCAAACACATCCATCCCTCGTTCGAGTGTCGACATGGGTACTTCAATCTGTTAAATTGGAGCATCCAACCCAAAACCAATTGGCAATGGTTGGAGTAGCGCCTTGAACTTATATATTGAGTAGCTAGGTTATAAGTCCCCGATATGGGACAGACAATCTCAGCACGCCCCCGCACGCGTGACATGACTAAGAGCCAAACACGTGGATTACTGAGATAGGCTGACGTGGAGCACACGCGGCCAAACTGGGCCCAACAATAACCTGGCTCTGATACCATGTTAAGTTAACAACTACTCCAAAAGCTTAAGCTGTTAGAGAATGGGCCCAACAATGTATATCAAGCTTCAACACAACCTATTAAGAAGAGTCCATGGAACATAGCAGAAGCCCATTAGGAAATTCTCCCCTCGTCACGAATCAAGGGTCCATCTTTGGAATTCTAACTATTTAATGAAGCTTATTTTACTGTGGTCAAAATTTTCAACTTTCCATTATTGTCTTCTTTAAAAATAAATTTCAGTGTCACATCAAATCAATGTTCTAAAAATCGCTAGGCGCTAGTCGGGCGGCGGAGGGGGGCCTAGCGCCTAGGGGCCTAGGCGGACGCCTAAGCGGGGCCTAGGCGGATTTTTTTTTTATAAATAAAATTAATTATATAATAGATATATATACAAGTTATGTGGTATTAATTAAAATAATTATAGATTTCTGGTTCAAATAATATATATATATATAATATGTATATATATATAAAAGTTATGTGGTGTTTTTTTGGAAATAAGTAAAGATTATTAGAAGGTTTTAATATTTAAAAAACTATTAGGGATCTCTCCATAATTAACTTAAACCTTAAGTATATATATATACTAATGTTAGAGTTTTTTTTTCCAAAGAGTAAGACTCAAATAAGACTTTCTAGCATTCTCACCCTAGCCCGCCTAGCACCGCCTAGCCCGCCTAGGCCCCGCCTAGCACCGCCTAGCCCGCCTAGCACCGCCTAGGCCCCGCCTAGAGGCCGATTAATCCACTGGCCGATTTTCGCAAACGCCTAGGGAAAATCTCGGCGGCCGGGCACCGCCTAGCGCCTAGGCGCCGCCTAGGCGGCCGCCTAGGCCGATTTTTAGAACACTGCATCAAATGGAAAGTGAACAAGGTCTATATAATAAGGGGTCAACATGGAAAGTGTCTAGTTAAAAGTAGAGGACTCTTAAATTAGTTTGGGACATCTCAAAATGGAATAAAGGACTCTAAAATTGGGAGGGAGGGAGTAACATATGATGCCAATCAGCTATCACGCACTGAGTCCTACACATTTACTGTTTACACAACTTATGTGGTTAAGATCTTCAGGAATGCACTTATTACAACTAGTAGCCAATCACAAAACGATGAAACCACAACAAATATGATTGACTTGCCAAATACGTCTCTCATAGGAGTTCAATAACTATTTCTGCTCTACTCAATACGGTTATTTGAGAAAAAGGTAATTGATAATGTACAGGGATTAAAAGATACCAATAACTAACAATGCTCTTGCATATTAGACTTTCAACCTAGAAGTTCTCGCTCAAAGAAGTTCCAAATTTTTTTCTAGCAGCCTCAGAGTATCTTGCTTGGCACGCTAGAATCAACAATGTCAGAGTGGTAGTTCAAGCACGTATTAACATGATTTATTCGACGATACCCCAAAATCTTATTTTAGTTAAAGAAACAACACCACCAGCGCAGTTCAGGCTTGAGAAACTCTACACACTCCATTAGGGTTGCATCTCACTGGGTCTAAACTCAATCATTAGTTTCGAGTGCAGATTGGTAAAATGATTGCAGAACTTTTTAAAAGAAGAAAGGAAAAAAAAAAAAAAAAAGAAGGATTCCACATTGCTCATCTTCAATGCTAAACCAACATTTATAATCTCTGAGTTTGGAAGCATACATTTACGATAAGATTGGAGGCATAACAATTGATCAAAATGCATGAGATTATGTAGAATTTGCAGCCTAGAGACCGAGGGGTGCTAATCAACAGACATGTCCTCTCTTCTAAACAGGCATGTCTCTTGGAGTCTAAACCAAAACGAAACAGTGAAACACCCATACGTGTTGGCCTAGTTGGTGCACGCCCTTTGTGTTCTATACTTAAACCTGAAGCTAGTAAGTGACTTTAAGCACTATTATGATCGCAATTAGATTCCAATCCACATATCAAAGTAACAGTACTAATTAATGCACATACTAGTGAATTCAAGTGCTAAATTGAACCCCCAAAAAAAGAGAGATTAAAACCATATTAATACCTATGATATCAGATTCATCAGGAGAGTGGTTCTTCCGCATCTCATTCAAACATTCTTCTTCGAAGCGCTCACGGCCCTCAAGGAGTATACCAAGGTACCCATACACATTGGACTGGATCAATAACTTGATACTTTCACGCTCATCATCCAAGAACGGGACATCTTTATAAAGGATCTTGACCTAATAGAACAATTTAATTCATTGAACCCGCTATTTCGTTAGGTTACACAAAAAACCAGATTATTTGGAAGCTCACACCACAAGAACATAATGGATGCTACCATTGCTCCATGAAAGCAAAGGACGCATAAACAACATTTAAACATGTTTACCACAAATGGAACTTAGAGCCTTAATTAGGAAACTACCTGCTTAAATATGGTGCTTGTCCCAGATCCATTATATCCAATTAAAAGAAGTTTCTGTAGTGTTCTTTGCTCGAGGTAGTCAGGTACAGTTCGGGTAACTACACTATTCACTTGTTCGCCACTAGGATTTGCCGGTTTTGAAGGAACAGGAAGCGATAATACAGCACAAACCAACTTTGTTCCAGCCTGGAAAGTGAATTTAGTCTATGTAAACATCTAAAAATAGTTGTGGTAAAATATTTCCTTTTTCTAAGATACATACCTTGCCCCAGATATACCCTCTAGTATTTTTTTGTCCCTCTTCCTGGTATGAACCATCCTCATTCACCCAAAAGTGAGGGTTGCCTGCACATTGGACTCCCGCCAACTACAATGTTCACAAAGATAATATAAATACAAATGCAAGTGTACATATAAAAATAAATAAATAAATAAATAAAAAGTTTTAAGATGATTAAGAATATCAACCTGTAACATTCGTAGCTCTACTTTTGTGATCTCCCGACCATTTATAAACACTTGTGTGTTTCCATTGCTAGCGTCCGCCTTGATTGGGCCCCCAACATTAAGATGTGGACTGACAATTTTGGAAGGCTTCTGTCCTTCCTGTTAGGATTACCGAAATGATTAGGTTTTTGCAATATCCAAAAAAATATAAATATAAATATAAAAATAAAAATAAAAATAAAAATAAAAAAGGGCATCTTCAATCCTTACTCAGAAGTCAGATTCTGTACCAAATTTAAATTTGGATAAAAATCCTCAAAATGTTCCTCCAATCCTCAACTCAATTGCATTCTACTCAAACTTAAACCCAAATTGATATAATAATCTTCACATACTCATATTTTCGTTCGAGTAATGGATGGAGGGGCTTTTATAAAGATTTTTACTCAAATTTCAAACCCTATTGAGAACAAGTAATAATATTATATGAAAGTCTGAGTAAAACCATTGTTGAGCTCATATCAAATGAAGATGTCACTCAAATTTTTACTGAGTAAGAGAAAAAAATAACAAATGAGTGAAGAATGCTATAGTCACCTTTCCCCAAAGACCTGATACTTTATCATACCAGTAATCTCCCGGTTTCAACTTCTTGGGTGGGGTTGGGCAGCTCTGCAATATAGCCAGTTCCTCTTGGGAAAGAGGCTTACCATTCACATAAACATACTCTGGTGGCAATTGATTCGCTTCACACAATTTCTCACCCTTCATTATTTGTCGAATTTCTAAGTCATTAAGTAGTCGTTTGAGTGTTCGAGAGCACTTTCCCAAATTCCCTCGTTTCGACTCATCTATGGGACATCCTATGCAAGTGACACACTTTCTTCCTTCTGGCATAGACCCCATTGCTCTCAGCATGCAATTAGCACAATACTTTGCACCACAAACAAGACAGACCTCCTTTTCAGTAAATCTGTTTCCTTTGAAACATCTATAGCAAGCTCCTTTCTTTGGCTTGACCTCGGGTTCTCTCCTTGCTCGGATAATTTCAGGCTCGGGACGCCTAAATTCTTCTGAAACATCTTCATCTTCAGATGCTATATCACGAAAAGTCACAACGGGTATTCGTCTTCCATCACTGGCAAGTTCATTGTTGGAGTCCCCAATCTTAAGAGACGAAACCCGAGAAGACGGGTAATCCATGCTCAACACCGACTCATTGGATGCCCAATCTGGCTGGTTTAAATCACTAAAATCTAAGCTTTCCTTGAAAGCATTTGAAACCCTCAACACCCTTGAGCTTCCTGATAACTCTCTTGATTTATCAAAGCTATCAGAAAACCCCAACGTGCCGGAGCTTTCCAACCCGCCCAATAACTCATTAGAAGGCGCATCACTAACAGAGCCATGAATCAAATCAGACAATTCTCTAGACACACAATCACCATTCTGAAATTCTAAAGTACCAGAACAACTCAACTCACCCGAAGAAATTGCGCAATCGCAGTTACTCTGAGCTCGCTCCTCCTCCTCGATTGCACTCGCGGAAGCTAAATCGTTGGAAACAGATTGCTGCTCGAAGGCGATCACAGAAGTTGGAGAGACAGTGGATTCAGAACCTAGTAGTGTCAGCTCTTTCGAGAACTTTTTGGTAATATCAGTCGCCGATATGGGTTGAACAACCGGCAACGACAATTTATCTGATAAAGTGATCTGAGGGACCACCGCGGCCACCGGAATTCTCTCGACATTGATCGGAACAGCTCGGGGAAGATCATGGGTTATGGGTGGGCCATGGTATTCCATAGCAAACGAGTACTGAACTCCATCATCGACTACAGACGCCACTCCCGGCGGCATATCTCTCTCTCTCTCTATATATATATATATATATCTATATAGTTTTATACGTGTATATAGATGAGTTCAGCATAGAAAGAAAGCTAAGAAATTGTGGGGAAACAGTTAGGCCCACATGGAAAACCCTAACCCTAATTTGTGGAGCGAGCGAAAATTGGATGCTACAGTGTACAGTGAGGTGAGAAAATTGAAGGGAAAATGAAAATTTGGGGATGAGAGAGAGAGGGGGGTCTTACATGTTCGGAAAATGGTCCGAAGAAAGACAAGTAGTGGGAGAAATCCGAAGCAGTGGTGGGTGTGTCTGAATGTTGTTTGGGGCGGAGGAAAATTTGTTGGGAAAGTGAGGAGGACGAAGGAAAAAGACAGCTCAGAAAAAGCCAGTTAGTGTGGCGGACACTGTTGGCGTGGCGAGTGGCATCTCTTTTTCTTTCTTTTTTTTTGGTACAACTATTGGCGCATCCAAATCACTGCTTCCACGCATCCCCCAAAGGGAAAGGATTCTATTATCACAAACCAAAAAAAAAAACAGAGGAAAAATGTTTTGTAGTTTAGGTCATCCCTAATCACATGTGGACCCTATTACGAGCGTAGAACTAGAAATGACAAAATTCTTCACCCGTCCGTTAGGTAGCCATTAGCCCATTATTCGGCCTTAGTTTTACAAGGCTCTGGCAAAGATGTTGGCACGTAGAGTTGGGCTTAGTTGTAATTTTGAAGCTCGGTCATTTTTTGAGTCAAGCTTGGGTATAGCATTTGAGGTCTGATTTGGGTTTCTGTATTTATAATAAAACTGTTTTTGTGATGGCATTATAAGAGTAATGGTAGATTTGGTACTCCAAAATTGAAACTTTATCAGGTTAAGAGTTAGAGTTGGTAAAAAAGTTATCTAAATCCACTTCGCCCATGATTATGGGATTAATTTATAAGGGTGTGTTTGATAACCCCATTAAGTGCCGAAAATGAAAAGATTCAGCACTTATTCTATTTCAGTGCGTTTGATAACATACCACTTAATTGAAAAAGTAGCTCGAACACCACTGAAAACTTTAAGTGAAAAATTTCTATTGAAAATAATCACTGAATGCATTCTACTTCAATAGTTTAACCTCTGTTTCAAGGAATAAAACTTCAAGCACTTAAAATTTTCAGTAACTTACAAATCAGCACTTAATTTTCAGTTTTATCAAACGCACCCTAAGTATACCTTTTGTTTTTTGTTTATAAATAATTTATGTACATCTAACCTTTCGGTAGGACAATAAAATGTATGATTATTAAAATACATAGTTCCGGACTAATTTTTTTTTTTTTTTTGGGTTCTCTAACACATGTTTATATACATTTTAGAGATTGTATTTTGTTCATAAACATTTAAAATTTTATAACATTGGCAAATAAGATAAAATCATTAAAGTTGGACAAAATAGATTGGAGATGGATTGGCTATTAGTACTATTAAATAGAGTATGAGTTGGCATAACTCACAAAACAGACCGGGACAACATGAAGGCAAAAGATGGGGTAAAGTTTGTAAAGGGCAGCTCTAATCAATTATGTAGTGTTACCATTTTTAAGATAGTAATTTTGCTCACCTTATTTTGGTCATTTATTGTTCACTCAAATTTTCACTGGGTGATATGTACCTAATTCTAGTATTATATCGATAATAGAGGGGTAAAATGAGCATAAAAAGGAAAATACATATCACCCAGTAAAAATCTAGGTCAGCAAAATACGGTGATAAAAAATGCTCTCAATTCCTAAAGAGGATGGGGATTTGTAGACTTTTTGGCTGTGGAAATAGTAATCTTTTTAGTTTTTTTTACTAATTGTTGTAGTGTCTTTGTTCGTTGGAACTTGATAGAAAGGAGAATATTTTTGTGTGGGTTAGAGAGAGAGAGAGAGAGAGAGTCTCTCAGGGGTGACGTTGTTGGCATGTGGGATCTGGTGGAGGGGTTCTTTCTTATTTGTCTTTTACATCGTAATAGGCATTCGATGCGTTACTTGTAGCTGTAGAACTTGTTATAGGCCCCTCCCTATAAACAATATACCTAAATGGTCCTGCATTTTATTAAACTGAGCTTCGGCCCATTAAAAAGTATTTCACGTGGGCCTATTCTTTAGCTTGTGTTAGAACTTTTGTGCCTCCACTGCCCACTGGTGACTTATCCCTTTCTTTTTGTCCCTCCGGTATATATAGTCCATTTTATGTCATAATACTCCAATATACTTGTACTAATATATTATTTTTTGTCTTCCACTTGACTCTTGAGGTGGTGTATGTTCAATGTTTGAATGTGCCTGGATGCTAGATGTGCTTAAATCAACTTCAAAGTTAGAAGTGTAATGTTATGATTTTTAAATTTGATTTCTTAAATATTGCCTTGTTAGTTGTGTCCGGCAATGTTATATAGCACCATCAATCACTGTTATTTTAGATATATTTGTAGGTCTTGAGTCACCCACATAACATTAGAACGAGTCTAACGAGCCTTGCTTAGGCTCTAAAAAATCTTATGATTAGGTATTGGAGACCTAGGGCATTAATATGTATGAGTTTGTGTGTATATATATATATATATATATAACACATACACATAGCCACATAGGTGACACACATACTACTTTTGGGGTTATATCACATGTGGAATAATCTCATTCGTTTGGGGACTATGTTTTAGCTAGATTCCTATTGTGATTTGGTTTTCTTGATAGAGTTGTATTACTTGTCTAATAAGTAATATGTCATAAACTGTATATAGAAGGATCTTGTATAGGAATTTGGGAAGCTCTTGGTGTACCAAGTTGGGGGTCTCCCCTCATGGGGGTGCATGATTTAGGTTGAGAGAGATATTAATCAGTGGGGTTTTTTGTGAGGGTTGTTCACAATGATAGGGGTGTGAGGTAAGAATGGGTATTTCTTTATCTCTGTGATTTCTCTAGCTACAGTGATTATGTCAGGCTCTTTGGGGTATTGAGTGGAGAGGGTCTTGTATTTAGGTTATGGGATTTAATCCATGTAAGTTGTACCATGTGTTTACTCAATAGTGAAGAATGGATCTCTCGGGTGTGGACGTAGGCAGGTGTTTGGCCGAGCCACATAGAAATCGGTGTGTCTTTTCTTTGGTGTGCATGTTTAATTACTGTTTATGTGTGTGTGTTTATTTGGGGGAATTTGGTTCCATGTGTTAAATTCTCAACAATTGCCGACCCTCTCTCTCTCTCTCTCTAGATTTCTCTCTCTAAGCATATCACCTTAGAGCTTGGGATTTAGCACGTGGAATCAAAGGGAATCGCTCTAATAGCTATTCCTATGACTGATACAAAGCACAAGAACGTACACGGAGGCAAGTAGACACAAGGGTTCGTGGACGCCATTGTCAAGATTGTAACAACACCAAAAAAATGATCCGTCGAGTTTTTGCATGAGGTATGTCCTATACCCAACCCATATGCATGTGTGCTCGCATGTCTACAGTTACAAAATGTGGTACATCAGTTAAAGGATTTTTTGGAACTAAATTTGAAAAATATAGTGTTTCTCATTATCAAATGTGTTAAGACATATTTCTAAGAGACAATAGATATGTAAGAGTGTCACGCCCCGGAACCACTCAGATGATCCTAGGACACGTGGCACGCCACCAAAGCTTAACCCCAGTCATTAAAGTTCCAAAATAAGTTTAAAATAACTTAAACCAAAGAAGCTCAACAATTATAATAAAATAAAATAAAAAACAAAATTCTGTCTTTGCAATTAGCCAAAAACCCTGTTTTAACAAGTAATAAATTCCCAAATAATATTACTAAATCACAAGTTGAAATCAACATTAATGCTTTAAACCATTTAGAATAAAATCAAAGTCACAAACATGAGCTTCCAAGTTCAAGCAAGAGTTTTTAAACACTTTAAATAAAAATACTAGAAATAACCATTTACAATCAACCGCACCCAACACCTGGAATACTTACTACTCTTATAAAGCAAGTGTCCAATTTATACAAGCAGATTACTACATGAGATAATGGCCCAACTAAAATGTAAAGCTTAACTAAAAATATTACATAAGTCTTAAACCAACCAAAATATGACTCGTACTACAATCTAGATTAAAACCGATTAATTACAACTATATTGCAAGCTTTAAACTAAAAAGCAAGTAACTATTAACAATGTTACAACAACCCCCAAAACCCATGCATTAGCCAGCCACTTCCCAGCTCACTTCCCCGATTCCTCGCCGCGATCACCCACGATGGTTATTCAATAACCACTACAATATATAAGCTATAGGCTTAGTGAATAATGTTAATCATGATCGTGGGTAATAAACTGTCACGCCCCGGAGCAGCATAAATAGAGAAAAATAAATTTCCTTTATGGGTCCATAGGGAATGACGGGTGAATAACCGCATTGTCATCTAATTAAACCAACAAACACCACGATAGGGAGGATGCTATTCATAGAACATAACTTATTAACATAATCAGAGGCTACAGCGGAAACTATAAAAGGTTTGGAAGCAACAGATGCCCAAGTACCAATTATAAAAGTCTACTAAAACTATTACAATAGCTGGCTTATAGTCTCAGGACTATACCAACAACATCAGTAGTACAAAAGATATACCAACTAACTATTACAAAGCTGCACGTCTTCTTCTCCAAGCCTTCAGCTCCAAGACCGGCAGAACATCAGTCTCCCGTCCTCAAGTCCTGCCAAGCTCTAGACATTGGAATGTCCAGGGCATAAACGCCATCAGCTTCGAATACAAAGCTGAGTGAGTACATTAAACAACACTCCTCACCGCTATTGTTTAGCATCTTAAAATGCGGTTAATCTCTTATCAATGACGTCACTCACGGACATAGCAGAGGTCTCATTAAACTATGCATGAATTCAACGATAACAGGAATCATATTAAATGAACTCAATAATAAAGATCATGGTATAAATATCTCATCACGTATTCACCAAATCCATGCATGTAACCCATGCAACCACCCATGCATCTACCTTTACGTCGGGACGCTGAATCCACGACTGAACCTTTATCTCATCATATCCGTACTCATATTCATATCTCTATCCATCTCTGTACCCATACGTCAATCCCATCATTCCAATCTGAAAACCATTAGTCGATACAGTAATGCCAATCGGAATCACCCGACTAGGCAGTAGGTCCTACAATCCCTTGATAGGGTTACCGGTCGTCTACACGGTACCACCTATCTGTAAACGATAGAACGGCACATCGGACGTCTTCAACGATGCGTATACCCTCACTGGTCGTCTACACAGCTGAGAATACATTAGAGCACTAGCCGGACGTCTTCAACGGTACACTGGACGTCTTCAACAGTGCATACGCATCACTGGACGTCTTCAACAGCGAGAGGCGCACTAGGAACTCTAACCATCCCACGTCCACCCGGCTCGTCAGCCGTTGATCCCACGGATCCAAAGTACCAATATCTCATTATTCCACATTGAAGCACATATCCCATTTCTCATCATATTCTCTTGTCTCGTCATAATACTATCCCATTTCTCATCAGATTCTCTTGTCTCTTTATAACACTATCCCATGCATGCTGACCACATGTTGTGAAATGCTCATATACTAAGTACAGGAAATACCACATGCCCTGTATTCAACATATCTACTCATTTCTGATTATTAACATGCTGTCGTATTCCATTCTACTATTCAGTTCAGCAATATTATCATGTAACAGTTAAACAGTTCATCTCATAACAGTGTTGCACTATCTCTTAGATTAACAATATCGCATAATAAAAGCATGGATCAACATTTAATCAACTAAACTGTTCATATTATAATCAACAGGAATTAATCATGTTCTGAAAGCTTCGATCGATTGAGGTCCTCTCGATCGATTGAAGTCAAACGAAGTTCGATTGATCGAAGTCATTTCGATCGCTCGAGGAAAAGTCGTTTCGATCGATCGAAGTTCCTTCGATCGATTGAGGAAGCGGTAAGTTCGATCGATCGAGAATAGTTCGATCGCTCGAACATCATCTTCTACCCAGAAATTTGGCAGCGACGAACAAAGATCTCGGGGTCACAATATAAACGTTCTAAACACGCATATAACACCCTAGAATCATTCTTCGAGTGAGTTAATGAACTCACCTCTCTCCGGTGGTCCGGTGGCGGCGTTCGAAGCTCCGCGGTGGCGGCTATGGTGAGTTCTCTTTCCTCTCTCTTTCTTCTCTGCTCTCTCTTTCTCTGTCCGTCTCTGTCTCTATTCTCCTCTTCTTCTGCTCCTCTTCTTGTTCTCTTCTTCTTCTTCTCCTTCTGCCCAAGCACATATATATATATATATATCACACACACACATACGGTTACATATATATATATGGAACACACATACACACACAAGCTCTCTCTAACTCTCTAAACTGCCAAACACCACACACACACAAAACACACGTATATATATAGGGAAACAAGAAGGGCAGGTGGCAACCACGTAAACTGAAAATACAACGTTCGATCGATCGAAGTGAGTTCGATCGATTGAGAACAGGTCGGTTAAGGTTCGATCGATTGAAAGAAGTTCAATCGCTCGGGAAAGGGTACACATCACAGAATCAGGTCGGCAGAGATTCGATCGCTCGAAGTATGTTCGATCGATTGAGAAAGCACAATGTTCGATCGATCGAAGTGAGTTCGATCGATTGAGAAAGATTCTTCCCCAAGGTTTCACACAAGCATACAGGGTCTTATTTATATAACCATGCATCCGAAAATACAGGGTATTACATTATCCACCACTCATCAAAAGATTTCGTCCTCGAAATCTGAAGCAGTAGCCCCTCAAATAAAAACACAAATCATCTCAGAAGACATACTCTAAAATGCTCAAGTTCTCGTTTTACATAAACGATCACATCAGCGGCCAAAGGTTTAAGTTCTAAACACGCAATGCAAAGTTATCAACGATCTATAAGTGCTAGGGTAACAACTATCAATCCTCGGGTTAGCTATATGAAAATTCGTATGTCGAATTTCGAGAAAATGTTCTAGGTAGCAAAATCTAATCCTCTCACAACATCTGAAACAGCTAGTCTCTAAACACATGAGGTTCCTCCCTCAGGTCAAACTCTACGGTGTGAGGGTTCTATCGATCAAATGTTCTAATCTCATTTAAGTTGTAAAGAAGCATTGTCGTCTACTCCTGTCTTCAATGATGCTTCGAACTATGCTAACGATGTCTCTATTGTATCAACAGTTGGCTGTCTCCCATCTCTGAACTCCTGGTTATGATTGTTAGCGTCCTTAGTCGGTCTCTTATTGTATCAACACGTCCTAATAAAACTCCTGTGTTATTATCATCCTTTAGTATGCTGACTTGAAAACATTGTGACTCTAACATCGTAGTTGTTGATTCGAACTTCCTCATGTGTCTCCAAATTCCCATGTACTATTGATATAATCATCTCTCGAGTTTGTACCATCCATTAAATACTCGTTCTGCTTCCACGTACTAATCAAATAGGTTATGCAGAACTACATACTGATATCGTGAGTCGTTCTATTATATAATCTCGACTGGGTGAAAGCAACATGCAATCGGTGTTGAAAAGAATCCTTCTATGATACTCTTTTGAAAGTTCTGGTGTTGTCTCTGCGTTACTCGTATCTCTTCTCGTATACTCGCAATCTTCTAGTTCGTCCTCTCTTGTTAAGGCTACATCTAACGAAAATTTAGATTCCTTATCTCTAGTCTCTGTCCAACATACCAATGGTTGGCGTAGTCTTTCGATAGGGAGGCAATTGACGTCATATAAGGATGCAAAAGATGTCATATAGGGATGCAATTGATGTTATACAGGGATGAAAATGATGTCATATTTATTCTTGGATAACTTACTGTCAATCAGTGTCAAATGAATTGTTCCGGTAACTACAATTTACGGTGTAGGCTAATCCTCTTACAATCAAGTCAAGCGAATACCAAACTTCCTGCAATATCGGGATCATATGTAATACAAAATGTAGGTGATGAGGGTTGTACCTTCTGTCTATTGTCCTTGTCTAAGTTGAGACCAATTACTTGTATGGTGAGTCTGCCCTCGTGGTACTTGTTGCGATGGAACATTGTATTGCATCTCTAATTCTGGACAAAACTTACGAACATGGCCAAATTTACCGCAGTTAAAGCATCGTATCCCTCGTCCATTAGATTTCCTTACTGCTGTGCATTCTTGGGAATGGTGTCCTAGTACTCCACAATTGTAGCAGATATCTCGTTCCCTATGCTGTGTTGGGGTCGTCATTAGTTTTGATTCTTTCTGGTCGTTCCCCATCCTCTTACGCTTCTGGCGGTTGCTTATGTAACTTCTCTCCATGTTTCCTCGTTGAACTTGGTTAGTTGCCAACACAATCTGACTGTCTTTTCCTCTCTGATCCGTTATGAAAAACTGATCGTTCTTTGGAAATGCTTGATCAAAGTGTTGTCCTTCACTAATCTGAGTGTCGTCTTCCAGTTTCGTTGCCATTTCTACCAAAGCTTCGAAAGATTGATCTAAATGTCCTATAGTCATATGACGAATATGCGGAACTAGTCCTTGATGATATCTTTTGATCTTTCTTCTTGGTGTATCAATCATATGCGGTGCAAATCGTGATAGCCTCTCGAATTGAGTTGTATATTCGGGCACTGAAAAACAACCTTGAACTAATTGTATGAATTCCATTTCCCTTTTGTTCTTCTCAGATTCTGGAAAGTACTTCTCTAGAAATCGAGTCTTGAATGATTCCCAAGTCATCCTTCCTACAACTTCTTCACCTATCGTAGCTTTCACTGCGTCCCACCAATCTGCTGCTGAGAACGTCAGTTGAAATACAGCCAAATGTCTTTTCTCAACGTCAGTACATCCAAGTACCTCAAATATCAATTCTATCTGTCGAATCCATTGCTCCGCTTGCCATGCTCCCGTTAATCCGGTAAAGGTTCCTGGTTGAAGAGCACGAAATTCCTTTAGCAACTTGACTCTTGTTTGTCGTACTGGTGCTCCATTGCCGATGACACGATCTGCATGATTTATAACTTGTTCCATGCGACGGATGAAAACTCCAATCATTCCTGTTGGATCTATCTCAGGAGGTACTACATCAGATACTCCATTCAGCTGGCCCTGGTTTCCTCGAGTCGTTCTAACCATAACGAGTGCTGGTAGTGTTCAATGTTGCTACCTACAAATGAAAAACTATTCGGTCAGACGCATTCTATCTTACAGCTCAAGCAAAAGCATGCGGTAACAAATAGTACCACTATATAACACGATCACATCAAGTAATACGAATACCTCACATAAATAGTAATATTAACCACAGAGGTCAGTCTACCTACTAGGTACGCTTAAATGTATCTATGCTCAAGACGAAACTACAACCTCTACGCTTAACGTCAAATCTTAAACATTCTATTTTTATTCTCAGGTTCCAAACTACAAGTATTGTTCAACTAACATGTGAGACCACTCAACTAACATGTGACTAAAGGTAACAGGATAATCTTATCCTTATCCTCTTTCTATTTCTAGGACATACTGACTGTTCCGACATCGCTCAGGAATTCATCAGCGTCTAACATCCAACGGCTCTATATTTAGGATCTCCATCACCACAACTAACTCTCGATGCCTGTTCTCCGTGAACTCAGCTATCCAAATTCTTATTGGTTCCAACAGTTACTACCTTCCAAAGAAACATCCTCAGACAGATCCTTCTAACCTCTTATCTGCGTGACAAGATAACAGTTCTATCTCATCTCAGCTAATCTTCATGCTACCGATATTAACTTAGAACTCGGGTTCTAACACAAAAGACAAGCGGTTAACAACTAAAAACCTAGGCTCTGATACGAAAAATCCTGTCACGCCCCGGAGCAGCATAAATAGAGAAAAATAAATTTCCTTTATGGGTCCATAGGGAATGACGGGTGAATAACCGCATTGTCATCTAATCAAACCAACAAACACCACGATAGGGAGGATGCTATTCATAGAACATAACTTATTAACATAATCAGAGGCTACAGCGGAAACTATAAAAGGTTTGGAAGCAACAGATGCCCAAGTACCAATTATAAAAGTCTACTAAAACTATTACAACAGCTGGCTTATAGTCTCAGGACTATACCAACAACATCAGTAGTACAAAAGATATACCAACTAACTATTACAAAGCTGCACGTCTTCTTCTCCAAGCCTTCAGCTCCAAGACCGGCAGAACATCAGTCTCCCGTCCTCAAGTCCTGCCAAGCTCTAGACATTGGAATGTCCAGGGCATAAACGCCATCAGCTTCGAATACAAAGCTGAGTGAGTACATTAAACAACACTCCTCACCGCTATTGTTTAGCATCTTAAAATGCGGTTAATCTCTTATCAATGACGTCACTCACGGACATAGCAGAGGTCTCATTAAACTATGCATGAATTCAACGATAACAGGAATCATATTAAATGAACTCAATAATAAAGATCATGGTATAAATATCTCATCACGTATTCACCAAATCCATGCATGTAACCCATGCAACCACCCATGCATCTACCTTTACGTCGGGACGCTGAATCCACGACTGAACCTTTATCTCATCATATCCGTACTCATATTCATATCTCTATCCATCTCTGTACCCATACGTCAATCCCATCATTCCAATCTGAAAACCATTAGTCGATACAGTAATGCCAATCGGAATCACCCGACTAGGCAGTAGGTCCTACAATCCCTTGATAGGGTTACCGGTCGTCTACACGGTACCACCTATCTGTAAACGATAGAACGGCACATCGGACGTCTTCAACGATGCGTATACCCTCACTGGTCGTCTACACAGCTGAGAATACATTAGAGCACTAGCCGGACGTCTTCAACGGTACACTGGACGTCTTCAACAGTGCATACGCATCACTGGACGTCTTCAACAGCGAGAGGCGCACTAGGAACTCTAACCATCCCACGTCCACCCGGCTCGTCAGCCGTTGATCCCACGGATCCAAAGTACCAATATCTCATTGTTCCACATTGAAGCACATATCCCATTTCTCATCATATTCTCTTGTCTCGTCATAATACTATCCCATTTCTCATCAGATTCTCTTGTCTCTTTATAACACTATCCCATGCATGCTGACCACATGTTGTAAAATGCTCATATACTAAGTACAGGAAATACCACATGCTCTGTATTCAACATATCTACTCATTTCTGATTATTAACATGCTGTCGTATTCCATTCTACTATTCAGTTCAGCAATATTATCATGTAACAGTTAAACAGTTCATCTCATAACAGTGTTGCACTATCTCTTAGATTAACAATATCGCATAATAAAAGCATGGATCAACATTTAATCAACTAAACTGTTCATATTATAATCAACAGGAATTAATCATGTTCTGAAAGCTTCGATCGATTGAGGTCCTCTCGATCGATTGAAGTCAAACGAAGTTCGATTGATCGAAGTCATTTCGATCGCTCGAGGAAAAGTCGTTTCGATCGATCGAAGTTCCTTCGATCGATTGAGGAAGCGGTAAGTTCGATCGATCGAGAATAGTTCGATCGCTCGAACATCATCTTCTACCCAGAAATTTGGCAGCGACGAACAAAGATCTCGGGGTCACAATATAAACGTTCTAAACACGCATATAACACCCTAGAATCATTCTTCGAGTGAGTTAATGAACTCACCTCTCTCCGGTGGTCCGGTGGCGGCGTTCGAAGCTCCGCGGTGGCGGCTATGGTGAGTTCTCTTTCCTCTCTCTTTCTTCTCTGCTCTCTCTTTCTCTGTCCGTCTCTGTCTCTATTCTCCTCTTCTTCTGCTCCTCTTCTTGTTCTCTTCTTCTTCTTCTCCTTCTGCCCAAGCACATATATATATATATATATCACACACACACATACGGTTACATATATATATGGAACACACATACACACACAAGCTCTCTCTAACTCTCTAAACTGCCAAACACCACACACACACAAAACACACGTATATATATAGGGAAACAAGAAGGGCAGGTGGCAACCACGTAAACTGAAAATACAACGTTCGATCGATCGAAGTGAGTTCGATCGATTGAGAACAGGTCGGTTAAGGTTCGATCGATTGAAAGAAGTTCAATCGCTCGGGAAAGGGTACACATCACAGAATCAGGTCGGCAGAGATTCGATCGCTCGAAGTATGTTCGATCGATTGAGAAAGCACAATGTTCGATCGATCGAAGTGAGTTCGATCGATTGAGAAAGATTCTTCCCCAAGGTTTCACACAAGCATACAGGGTCTTATTTATATAACCATGCATCCGAAAATACAGGGTATTACATTATCCACCACTCATCAAAAGATTTCGTCCTCGAAATCTGAAGCAGTAGCCCCTCAAATAAAAACACAAATCATCTCAGAAGACATACTCTAAAATGCTCAAGTTCTCGTTTTACATAAACGATCACATCAGCGGCCAAAGGTTTAAGTTCTAAACACGCAATGCAAAGTTATCAACGATCTATAAGTGCTAGGGTAACAACTATCAATCCTCGGGTTAGCTATATGAAAATTCGTATGTCGAATTTCGAGAAAATGTTCTAGGTAGCAAAATCTAATCCTCTCACAACATCTGAAACAGCTAGTCTCTAAACACATGAGGTTCCTCCCTCAGGTCAAACTCTACGGTGTGAGGGTTCTATCGATCAAATGTTCTAATCTCATTTAAGTTGTAAAGAAGCATTGTCGTCTACTCCTGTCTTCAATGATGCTTCGAACTATGCTAACGATGTCTCTATTGTATCAACAGTTGGCTGTCTCCCATCTCTGAACTCCTGGTTATGATTGTTAGCGTCCTTAGTCGGTCTCTTATTGTATCAACACGTCCTAATAAAACTCCTGTGTTATTATCATCCTTTAGTATGCTGACTTGAAAACATTGTGACTCTAACATCGTAGTTGTTGATTCGAACTTCCTCATGTGTCTCCAAATTCCCATGTACTATTGATATAATCATCTCTCGAGTTTGTACCATCCATTAAATACTCGTTCTGCTTCCACGTACTAATCAAATAGGTTATGCAGAACTACATACTGATATCGTGAGTCGTTCTATTATATAATCTCGACTGGGTGAAAGCAACATGCAATCGGTGTTGAAAAGAATCCTTCTATGATACTCTTTTGAAAGTTCTGGTGTTGTCTCTGCGTTACTCGTATCTCTTCTCGTATACTCGCAATCTTCTAGTTCGTCCTCTCTTGTTAAGGCTACATCTAACGAAAATTTAGATTCCTTATCTCTAGTCTCTGTCCAACATACCAATGGTTGGCGTAGTCTTTCGATAGGGAGGCAATTGACGTCATATAAGGATGCAAAAGATGTCATATAGGGATGCAATTGATGTTATACAGGGATGCAAATGATGTCATATTTATTCTTGGATAACTTACTGTCAATCAGTGTCAAATGAATTGTTCCGGTAACTACAATTTACGGTGTAGGCTAATCCTCTTACAATCAAGTCAAGCGAATACCAAACTTCCTGCAATATCGGGATCATATGTAATACAAAATGTAGGTGATGAGGGTTGTACCTTCTGTCTATTGTCCTTGTCTAAGTTGAGACCAATTACTTGTATGGTGAGTCTGCCCTCATGGTACTTGTTGCGATGGAACATTGTATTGCATCTCTAATTCTGGACAAAACTTACGAACATGGCCAAATTTACCGCAGTTAAAGCATCGTATCCCTCGTCCATTAGATTTCCTTACTGCTGTGCATTCTTGGGAATGGTGTCCTAGTACTCCACAATTGTAGCAGATATCTCGTTCCCTATGCTGTGTTGGGGTCGTCATTAGTTTTGATTCTTTCTGGTCGTTCCCCATCCTCTTACGCTTCTGGCGGTTGCTTATGTAACTTCTCTCCATGTTTCCTCGTTGAACTTGGTTAGTTGCCAACACAATCTGACTGTCTTTTCCTCTCTGATCCGTTATGAAAAACTGATCGTTCTTTGGAAATGCTTGATCAAAGTGTTGTCCTTCACTAATCTGAGTGTCGTCTTCCAGTTTCGTTGCCATTTCTACCAAAGCTTCGAAAGATTGATCTAAATGTCCTATAGTCATATGACGAATATGCGGAACTAGTCCTTGATGATATCTTTTGATCTTTCTTCTTGGTGTATCAATCATATGCGGTGCAAATCGTGATAGCCTCTCGAATTGAGTTGTATATTCGGGCACTGAAAAATAACCTTGAACTAATTGTATGAATTCCATTTCCCTTTTGTTCTTCTCAGATTCTGGAAAGTACTTCTCTAGAAATCGAGTCTTGAATGATTCCCAAGTCATCCTTCCTACAACTTCTTCACCTATCGTAGCTTTCACTGCGTCCCACCAATCTGCTGCTGAGAACGTCAGTTGAAATACGGCCAAATGTCTTTTCTCAACGTCAGTACATCCAAGTACCTCAAATATCAATTCTATCTGTCGAATCCATTGCTCCGCTTGCCATGCTCCCGTTAATCCGGTAAAGGTTCCTGGTTGAAGAGCACGAAATTCCTTTAGCAACTTGACTCTTGTTTGTCGTACTGGTGCTCCATTGCCGATGACACGATCTGCATGATTTATAACTTGTTCCATGCGACGGATGAAAACTCCAATCATTCCTGTTGGATCTATCTCAGGAGGTACTACATCAGATACTCCATTCAGCTGGCCCTGGTTTCCTCGAGTCGTTCTAACCATAACGAGTGCTGGTAGTGTTCAATGTTGCTACCTACAAATGAAAAACTATTCGGTCAGACGCATTCTATCTTACAGCTCAAGCAAAAGCATGCGGTAACAAATAGTACCACTATATAACACGATCACATCAAGTAATACGAATACCTCACATAAATGGTAATATTAACCACAGAGGTCAGTCTACCTACTAGGTACGCTTAAATGTATCTATGCTCAAGACGAAACTACAACCTCTACGCTTAACGTCAAATCTTAAACATTCTATTTCTATTCTCAGGTTCCAAACTACAAGTACTGTTCAACTAACATGTGAGACCACTCAACTAACATGTGACTAAAGGTAACAGGATAATCTTATCCTTATCCTCTTTCTATTTCTAGGACATACTGACTGTTCCGACATCGCTCAGGAATTCATCAGCGTCTAACATCCAACGGCTCTATATTTAGGATCTCCATCACCACAACTAACTCTCGATGCCTGTTCTCCGTGAACTCAGCTATCCAAATTCTTATTGGTTCCAACAGTTACTACCTTCCAAAGAAACATCCTCAGACAGATCCTTCTAACCTCTTATCTGCGTGACAAGATAACAGTTCTATCTCATCTCAGCTAATCTTCATGCTACCGATATTAACTTAGAACTCGGGTTCTAACACAAAAGACAAGCGGTTAACAACTAAAAACCTAGGCTCTGATACGAAAAATCCTGTCACGCCCCGGAGCAGCATAAATAGAGAAAAATAAATTTCCTTTATGGGTCCATAGGGAATGACGGGTGAATAACCGCATTGTCATCTAATCAAACCAACAAACACCACGATAGGGAGGATGCTATTCATAGAACATAACTTATTAACATAATCAGAGGCTACAGCGGAAACTATAAAAGGTTTGGAAGCAACAGATGCCCAAGTACCAATTATAAAAGTCTACTAAAACTATTACAATAGCTGGCTTATAGTCTCAGGACTATACCAACAACATCAGTAGTACAAAAGATATACCAACTAACTATTACAAAGCTGCACGTCTTCTTCTCCAAGCCTTCAGCTCCAAGACCAGCAGAACATCAGTCTCCCGTCCTCAAGTCCTGCCAAGCTCTAGACATTGGAATGTCCAGGGCATAAACGCCATCAGCTTCGAATACAAAGCTGAGTGAGTACATTAAACAACACTCCTCACCGCTATTGTTTAGCATCTTAAAATGCGGTTAATCTCTTATCAATGACGTCACTCACGGACATAGCAGAGGTCTCATTAAACTATGCATGAATTCAACGATAACAGGAATCATATTAAATGAACTCAATAATAAAGATCATGGTATAAATATCTCATCACGTATTCACCAAATCCATGCATGTAACCCATGCAACCACCCATGCATCTACCTTTACGTCGGGACGCTGAATCCACGACTGAACCTTTATCTCATCATATCCGTACTCATATTCATATCTCTATCCATCTCTGTACCCATACGTCAATCCCATCATTCCAATCTGAAAACCATTAGTCGATACAGTAATGCCAATCGGAATCACCCGACTAGGCAGTAGGTCCTACAATCCCTTGATAGGGTTACCGGTCGTCTACACGGTACCACCTATCTGTAAACGATAGAACGGCACATCGGACGTCTTCAACGATGCGTATACCCTCACTGGTCGTCTACACAGCTGAGAATACATTAGAGCACTAGCCGGACGTCTTCAACGGTACACTGGACGTCTTCAACAGTGCATACGCATCACTGGACGTCTTCAACAGCGAGAGGCGCACTAGGAACTCTAACCATCCCACGTCCACCCGGCTCGTCAGCCGTTGATCCCACGGATCCAAAGTACCAATATCTCATTATTCCACATTGAAGCACATATCCCATTTCTCATCATATTCTCTTGTCTCGTCATAATACTATCCCATTTCTCATCAGATTCTCTTGTCTCTTTATAACACTATCCCATGCATGCTGACCACATGTTGTGAAATGCTCATATACTAAGTACAGGAAATACCACATGCTCTGTATTCAACATATCTACTCATTTCTGATTATTAACATGCTGTCGTATTCCATTCTACTATTCAGTTCAGCAATATTATCATGTAACAGTTAAACAGTTCATCTCATAACAGTGTTGCACTATCTCTTAGATTAACAATATCGCATAATAAAAGCATGGATCAACATTTAATCAACTAAACTGTTCATATTATAATCAACAGGAATTAATCATGTTCTGAAAGCTTCGATCGATTGAGGTCCTCTCGATCGATTGAAGTCAAACGAAGTTCGATTGATCGAAGTCATTTCGATCGCTCGAGGAAAAGTCGTTTCGATCGATCGAAGTTCCTTCGATCGATTGAGGAAGCGGTAAGTTCGATCGATCGAGAATAGTTCGATCGCTCGAACATCATCTTCTACCCAGAAATTTGGCAGCGACGAACAAAGATCTCGGGGTCACAATATAAACGTTCTAAACACGCATATAACACCCTAGAATCATTCTTCGAGTGAGTTAATGAACTCACCTCTCTCCGGTGGTCCGGTGGCGGCGTTCGAAGCTCCGCGGTGGCGGCTATGGTGAGTTCTCTTTCCTCTCTCTTTCTTCTCTGCTCTCTCTTTCTCTGTCCGTCTCTGTCTCTATTCTCCTCTTCTTCTGCTCCTCTTCTTGTTCTCTTCTTCTTCTTCTCCTTCTGCCCAAGCACATATATATATATATATATATCACACACACACATACGGTTACATATATATATATGGAACACACATACACACACAAGCTCTCTCTAACTCTCTAAACTGCCAAACACCACACACACACAAAACACACGTATATATATAGGGAAACAAGAAGGGCAGGTGGCAACCACGTAAACTGAAAATACAACGTTCGATCGATCGAAGTGAGTTCGATCGATTGAGAACAGGTCGGTTAAGGTTCGATCGATTGAAAGAAGTTCAATCGCTCGGGAAAGGGTACACATCACAGAATCAGGTCGGCAGAGATTCGATCGCTCGAAGTATGTTCGATCGATTGAGAAAGCACAATGTTCGATCGATCGAAGTGAGTTCGATCGATTGAGAAAGATTCTTCCCCAAGGTTTCACACAAGCATACAGGGTCTTATTTATATAACCATGCATCCGAAAATACAGGGTATTATATAAACATGCTCAATTCAACATATTACAAATAACTATAGTCTCTGGCAATTACTAGTTCACTCCCACCACTACCGGCTAGCCCGCGCAGCTACACTCCCCAAGCCCACGTGACTAGTCATGACCCACGCCCTCACACGTGCGGTCCCATAGGCCTCTGGCGGCCATGGTCGTCACCACAAAGATTACCTTATGGTGGTATAGAACTAGCAATTTCCATTGACCCAAATAGGCAACTCAACATGCTCATTTAATCATTACACCATGCTTTCACAAATAAATTGGGCCTAATTTAACCACATGAATTTTGCCCAATAATAATCTAAATAAATTAAATTACGCTAATTAGGCATGCTTTGGCATTACAATTGAACTAAACCATGAAAATCATCCAAATATCAAAATTAACATCACTCACCTCTTGGGTTTCGCTCCTAATTGCAAGATTAGAGTCCTATTATGAACCAGGTACAAATCCTATACATAAATTACAAGTTATAAGCTTAAACTCCAAAATGGGTTGCGAAAAAAACTGTCACAGAACTCAATAAAATTAATACCAATAGATTAGACTCACCCCCAGGAGTCCGAATATTTAGCATGTTTTAAAAATCGACGACGTTCGGCTCGTCAACCGTCGTCGAGAACGTCAACCGTCAACGTTACTGCAATACTCGTCTTCGTCTCTGTAATGTTTAACTACCCGAGATTGGAACAAATGAAATGAGGAGTCATCCTCCTCTTAGGTGGCTTGTTTATATAAGTTTTTCATTTTTATTATGAAACCCCCACTAGTTTGCTAGTTTTGCAATTACGCTCCTACTATTTGTTGAACTATATTAAAATTATCCCAAACCTAAATAGGTATTTGTCTATGTCTCGCATGGGTCCCATAAGTTGTCCCATATAATTATATGAAGTTGCTAATTAGCCTACTAATTATACAACGTATTCAATTCGTGCTCACAAAGGTACCCCTAATTGAGCCCAAAAGTGGTCACTACCTAATAACATGATATTATTAGTAATAAAATAATAAATCATTTAAGCCTTAATAAACATATAGACACATAGGGTGTTCCACATAGAATGTCCCATCTCAACTAGGACCCATCAACGCACATCCCAACTTGGGATTGCCATACTAGCCAAAAATGGGTTCCCAACTGGACACCCATAATCAACTTAGTGGGTCAATCCCACTCCAATAAGCGTCACATAACACATTAATTAACATTAACTCATGATTATGCATGCTAAAACAGTATTAAATATAAACCGCGGGAGCGGGTGTCACATCTCTCCCCTCCTTAAAAAGGAGTTTGTCCCCAAACTCGTAGTACCTCAAGTTTCGAATAAGAATGGATACTTCTCTTTCATTTCATCTTCTCTTTCCCACGTGGCTTCCTCAACAGAATGATTTCGCCACAGCACCATAACTAAAGAAATAGTCTTTGTCAGCAAAACTTGCTCTTTTCTGTCAAGAATCTTGACTGGCTACTCGATATAAGTCAAGTCTTCCCTGACTTCCAACGACTCTGTAATAATTACTTTCTTCGGATCTGATTCACATCTTCTTAACATTGATATATGAAATACATCGTGTACATTAGCTAACTCCGGTGGCAACTCCAACTGATAGGCTACTGGTCCAAGTCTACCAATGATCTCAAATGGCCCAACATACCTTGGATTCAACTTCCCACGTTTCCCAAACCTTGTAACACCCTTTGAAGGTGATTCTTTCAAGAATACAAAATCCCCAACTTCAAACTCCATCGGTCTTCTTTTCAAATCCGCATAGCTTTTATATCTACTTTGAGCTGTTTGAAGCCGTTGTTGTATTATCTTTATCTTTTCTGTAGTCTGCTGAACAATTTCAGGCCCTATCAATCTTCTCTCACCAACCTCAGTCCAACAAAGTGGAGAACGACACTTACGCCCATATAAAGCCTCGAAAGGTGCCATCTCAATACTGGATTGATAACTATTATTATAAGCAAATTCAGCCAATGGCAAGTGCTCTTCCCAATCACCTTTAAAATCCAAAACACAAAGTCAAAGCATATCTTCAAGTATCTGAATTACACGTTCTGATTGTCCATCGGTTTGAGGATGAAAAGCTGTACTGAAACTTAATCTTGTACCCATCGCTCTCTGCATTCCTTGCCAAAATCTTGATGTGAATGCACTATCTCGATCAGAGACTATAGATACTGGAACTCCATGAAGTCTCACAATTTCTTGAACATATAATTCAGCTAGTTTCTTTGAATCATTAGTCTTGATTTGTAGAAAATGTGCCGACTTGGTCAATCGATCAACGATTACCCATACACTGTCATTTGATTTCCTAGACCTCGGTAAACCTCCCACGAAGTCCATTGTGATATTTTCCCATTTTCATTCTGGTATAGGTAATGGTTCCAATTTTCCCGCTGGTTTCTGGTGTTCCACCTTTACCCTCTGACAAGCCACGCACTTTGCCACATGTTCTGCTACTTCGCGTTTCATCCCTGACCACCAATAGATTTCTCGCAAATCACGGTACTTCTTAGTACTACCTGGATGGATTGAGTACCTCGTATTGCGCGCCTCTTCCAAAATTACTTCCTTGATACCATCTATATTGGGTATATAAACCTCGATTCCTGAAAATCAACATACCATTCTCAAAAGTAAATTCTGGTTGCTTACCCTCAGGTATTTCATCATGAATCTTCTTCAATATTGGATCTTGAAGCTGTTTGGCTCGAATTTCATCAATAAGAGACGGTTGTGCAATAATGGCTGACATTAGACCACCTCTAGTTTCTGAAATCACCTCCAACTTTAGCTGCTCCATTTCCCAAATTAACTTTACTTGTGAAGTCAAAGCATAGGCCAAATTAGTTGTAGACTTTCGACTCAGCGTATCAGCCACCACATTAGCTTTCCCTGGATGATACTGGATTGTTAAGTCATAATCCTTCATTAACTCTAACCACCTTCTTTGCCTCATATTCAATTCCCGCTGTATAAACAGATATTTCAAACTCTTGTGATCAGTGTAAATTTCACATTTTTCCCCATAGAGATAATGCCTCAAAATCTTCAAAGCAAAGATAATCGCCGCTAACTCAAGATCATGAGTCGGATAATTCACTTCATATGGCCTTAACTGTCGTGAGGCATAGGTAATTACCTTGTTGTTTTGCATCAAAACACAACCCAAACCTCGATATGAAGCATCACTATATATCACAAACCCTACAGTACCTGAAGGAATGGTCAATATTGGTGTTGTCATCAGACAAGTCTTCAATTCAGCAAAACTTTCTTCACATTCTGGACTCCAGATAAAAGGAACATCTTTTCGCATAAGTTGTGTCATTGGCATTGCAATTCTTGAAAAATTTTCCACGAACCTTCGGTAATATCCAGCTAATCCCAAGAAGCTTCGTACCTCTGGCACACTTGTTGGCGACTTCCAATTGGCAAAAGCTTCAATTTTATGTGGATCTACTGATACACCCTCTTTTGAAATCACGTGCCCCAAAAATGCTATCTCAATTAACCAGAATTCACATTTCTTCAACTTTCCGAATAGCTTCTTTTCACGAAGTCGTTGTAGAACCAACTGTAGATGCCTCTCGTGATCTTCTACACTCTTGGAATATATTAAGATATCATCTATGAAGACAATTACAAACTCATCCAAATAATCTTTGAACACTCGATTCATCAAATCCATAAAATGATGCCGGTGCGTTTGCAACTCCAAAAGGCATAACAACGAATTCATAATGACCATAACGGGTCCTGAATGTTGTCTTCTCCACATCCTCTTCCTTGACTTTTAATTGATGGTAACCCGATCGCAGATCAATCTTAGAAAAGACCTGGGCTCCTTGAAGCTGATCAAACAAGTCGTCGATCCTAGGCAATGGATATTTATTCTTGATAGTTAACTTGTTGAGTTCTCGATAATCGATACACATTCTCATCGTCCCATCATTCTTCTTGACAAACAAGACTGGTGCACCCCACGGCGATACACTAGGTCGAATGAATCCTTTATCTAGAAGATCTTGCAACTGAATCTTCAATTCTTTCAACTCCACCGGTGCCATTCTGTACGGTGTTTTCGATACTGGCTGAGACCCCGAGGCTACTTCAATGGTAAATTCAATTTCCCGTTCAACTAATACATCAGGTAGATCTTCAGGAAAGACATCCGAGAATTCCCGTACAACTGAAATATCTTCTACTTTAGTTTCTGTGACCCGTGTGACAATTATTGAACATAAGAATCCCCGACAACCTTGTTTCAACAATTTGCCTGCCCGGATTGCTGAAACCAAATATGGTGGTGCTACAACACCAGTTCCCTGAAAACTAAACTCCTCTTGTCCCATTGGTCGAAAAGTAACTCTTTTCTGTTCACAATCGATTGTAGCTTGGTTCGCGGATAACCAATCCATACCCAAAATCACAACAAAATAATTAATGGCCAACGGAATTAAATTTACTGTCAACATTCTATCATTTACCCTGATGTCACACGCTTTAAATATTGATGAAGTCACCATGGATTTGCTTAAAGGTAAAGATATCGACAAATCATACCCCAAAGGTTCTGACATGTTGTCTAAGTGTCTAACAAATTCATGTGCAATAAAAGATTGTGTTGACCCTGAATCTATTAAAACATGCGTCGGGTGTGAACAAATGAGTAATGTACCTGACACAACAGAATCGGTTGCTGCAGCATCCCCCGGCGTTAGTCGATAATACCTTCCTTGTCTTTGTTCTGGCCCTTTCCCTTTGTCCACACTTGTTCCTGGTTTTGCCCCAGTTGATGCCACAGAACCTATCCCCCGTTGCCATCTTGCTGGGCAATCTTTGGCTTGATGTCCAGGTTGTCCACATTCGAAGCATTTTCCTCTCATGTCTGGATTAATACTCCCCGTACTCTGGGTCCGAGCTTGTGGGCAATTTCTCGCTATATGGCCCTTTTGCCTGCAAATATTGCACACTAGTGTCAAGTGGCATACTCCCCAATGCTGACGATTGCACGTTGGACATAATGGGTGACTCTCCCCAGATAAAGAACTTCCCCTTTGGACTCCCGAGCTAGAATCAGAACCTCGCAAGAATGGCTTCTTAAAGATATCTTGTCCTTTGCCTTTTCCCTCAACTGGCCGCTTATTTTGTTAGCTATGTTTGTACTTGTCAATATCTCTTTCTGCTATCAAAGCAACATCTTGTACATTAGCAACTTTTCGAAGTTGGTGTGTATCAACTCGGCTTCTAATATTATCCCGTAGTCCCTCCTCAAATTTTCGTGCTCTATCCACTTCCCTTGGTACTGTTCGATGTGCAAATCGAAGTAGACTATTATATTTGGCTGCATATTCATTTACTGTCATATCCCTTTGTTGCAGATTTGCAAACTCACGGCCCAACTGTGTCTTAACGGATGTTGGAAAGTACCGCTTGTAGAAGACCTTTACAAATCTGTCCCACGTCTCTGGTGCCCCTTGTTCAATCACATTTACCCACCAGTTCTGGGCTTCACCTTTCAATGTATCAGTAGCACACATTATCTTTTCCTCATCTGTGCACTCTACTGCCCGAAAGATACGGTTCATATCCATCACGCAATGGTCGGCTTGTGATGGATCTGAGCCTCCATCAAATTGATTTGGTTTTCTTTTATAAAATTGTTCAATGACTCCCCGTTCGGGCCGTGGTTGTGGGTTTGTAGGTCTATCACCACCCATTCGATCACTTACTGCCCTTACAAAATTGCTTACCACTTCTTCTAGATGGTCCATCCTCGAATGAGGTGAACGTTCCCGGTTATGATCCATTCTAACCTATCAGTCAATTGACATAAATATATTGCATGCTATGCCAATATGTTATATAACAACATAGCAACAATTATTCATATGCATTCATGAAATGCATTTACATGCTCATTATCTACACGTACTCTCAATCGTCGTCTCTCGTACCCAGGGCTCTAAGCCTAATGCTCTGATACCACTAAATGTCACGCCCCAGAACCACTCAGATGATCCTAGGACACGTGGCACGCCACCAAGGCTTAACCCTAGTCATTAAAGTTCCAAAATAAGTTTAAAATAACTTAAACCAAAGAAGCTCAACAATTATAATAAAATAAAATAAAAACAAAAAAAATAAAGAAAATCCTGTATTTGCAATTAGCCAAAAACCCTGTTTTAACAAGTAATAAATTCCCAAATAATATTACCAAATCACAAGTTGAAATCAACATTAATGCTTTAAACCATTTAGAATAAAATCAAAGTCACAAACATGAGCTTCCAAGTTCAAGCAAGAGTTTTTAAACACTTTAAATAAAAATACTAGAAATAACCATTTACAATCAACCGCACCCAACACCTGGAATACTTACTACTCTTATAAAGCAAGTGTCCAATTTATACAAGCAGATTACTACATGAGATAATGGCCCAACTAAAATGTAAAGCTTAACTAAAAATATTACATAAGTCTTAAACCAACCAAAATATGACTCGTACTACAATCTAGATTAAAATCGATTAATTACAACTATATTGCAAGCTTTAAACTAAAAAGCAAGTAACTATTAACAATGTTACAACCCCCAAAACCCATGCACTAGCCAGCCACTTCCCAGCTCACTTCCCCGATTCCTCGCCTCGATCACCTACGATGGTTATTCAATAACCACTACAATATATAAGCTATATGCTTAGTGAATAATGATAATCATGATCGTGGGTAATAAACATGCTCAATTCAACATATTACAAATAACTATAGTCTCTGACAATTACTAGTTCACTCCCACCACTACCGGCTAGCCCGCAGCTCCACTCCCCAAGCCCACGTGACTAGTCATGACCCACGCCCTCACACGTGCGGTCCCATAGGCCTCTGGCGGCCGTGGTCGTCACCACAAAGATTACCTCATGGTGGTATAGAACTAGCAATTTCCATTGACCCAAATAGGCAACTCAACATGCTCATTTAATCATTACACCATGCTTTCACAAATAAATTGGGCCTAATTTAACCACATGAATTTTGCCCAATAATAATCTAAATAAATTAAATTACGCTAATTAGGCATGCTTTGACATTACAATTGAACTCAACATGAAAATCATCCAAATATCAAAATTAACATCACTCACTTCTTGGGTTTCACTCCTAATTGCAAGATTAGAGTCCTATTATGAACTAGGTACAAATCCTATACATAAATTACAAGTTATAAGCTTAAACCCCAAAATGGGTCGCGGAAAAACTGTCACAGAACTCAATAAAATTAATACCAATAGATTAGACTCACCCCCAGGAGTCCGAATATGTAGCCTGTTTTAAAAACCGACGTCGTTCGGCTCGTCAACCGTCGTCGAGAACGTCGACCGTCAACGTTGCTGCAATACTCGTCTTCGTCTCTGTAATGTTTAACTACCCGAGATTGGAACAAATGAAATGAGGAGTCATCTTCCTCTTAGGTGGCTTGTTTATATAAGTTTTCCATTTTTATTATGAAACCCCCACTAGTTTGCTAGTTTTGCAATTACGCCCCTACTATTTGTTGAACTATATTAAAACTATCCCAAACCTAAATAGGTATTTGTCTATGTCTCGCATGGGTCCCATAAGTGGTCCCATATAATTATATAAAGTTGCTAATTAGCCTACTAATTATACAACGTGTTCAATTCGTGCTCACAAAGGTACCCCTAATTGAGCCCAAAAGTGGTCACTACCTAATAACATGATATTATTAGCAATAAAATAATAAATTATTTAAGCCTTAATAAACATATAGGCAGATAGGGTGTTCCACATATAATGTCCAATCTCAACTGGGACCCATCAACGCACATCCTAACTTGGGATTGCCATACTAGCCAAAACTGGGTTCCCAACTGGACACCCATAATCAACTTAGTGGGTCAATCCCACTCCAATAAGCATCACATAACACATTAATTAACATTAACTCATGATTATGCATGCTAAAACAGTATTAAATATAAACCGCGGGAGCGGGTGTCACAAAGAGTGGTCTGGAAAAGATTATGGCCAAGAAGAAATGGGAAAGGAGAGAGAATCAATTAAGAAATGATATGCGTGACTAAGCTAATTGATAAGTACTAAACCTCATGCATAATTAGATAGTCAAAAAATAAAAAACCCACATCCTCCGCCTCTCTAGAAGCCTCCCTCTATAGTGGCTCGTCCAGGGTTCTCCCACTATGGAAGAGTCTTTGGCTCTTACTTTTTATTGTTAGTCTCCCTTTATGAGAGTGTAGTCCCTCTTTGTGAGGGTGTTTGTCCCTCCTTGTGGGGTTTTGCTTGTGTTTTTATTTTTGTTTTTGTTGGTTTGTGTAACACTCGCACCCGTGGTTAATCGTTAATTATGATTTAGCATGCATTAGTATAATTAATTGGTGTTTATTAACACATGTTTAGTGGGTTTTAGCTGACTAGTTGATTGTGGGTGTCCAATTTGGGAACCCAATAATATTAGCCAGTGTGGTAGTCCCAAATTGGGACATGAGTTGAAAAAGTTCCATTGTGATGGGACAAAGTTGTCGGATCACCTTATGTGTTTAAATGTTTATTAAGGCATATGTGAAATATTTATAGGTTTTTAAATATAGGGAATTGTTATTGCCACTCCATCGTTGAACGAAGGCACTCCATGGTACCATTTTTAAAGCATGTGGTACCATTTATGCAATGCATGACATACATGTTGAACTAAGGCACTCCATGGTACCATTTTTAGAGCATGTGGTACCATTTATGCAATGCATGACATACATGGTACCACATGCTTTAAGAGTGGTACCATAGAGTGCCTTAGTTCAATGATGGAGTGGAAATAGCATCACCCTAAATATATTGTTTATTGTTAGAGACCATTTGTGTGGTCATTTGAGATACCTTTGTGAGAACGAAATGACCACGTTATATAATTAGTAGGCTAATTATTAACTTCATGGAATTGTGTGGGACCACTTATGGGACCCACGCAAGACATAGATAAATACTCACTTAAGTTTGTAGGATTAAATAGTTGGTTATAAAACTATTGGGGGGTGAAAGTGCAAGTAATTAGAAATTAGGTGGGCTTCATAATAGAAACACAAAGTTATATACTTGTGTTGGAAATTGAAGAAGAGATTATCTCATTCTTCCACTTTCAGTCGGTTAGAAGGAGAGAAATGAGACAGGGGTTTAGCGCACTATTTCGATGTCGTTCGATCTAGCAAACGACTTCTAATTTCAATTTCGAGACCGGATTTGGACTCGTAGAGGTGAGTTCTACGTTTTGGTACTATTCTTATTGAGTTTAATCGTCATAATTTTCGCAACCCAATTCGAAACGGTAATCCGTAGTTGGTCAAATTCATGTAGGATTTTAACCCGGAGTAGATTTGGGCTTTAATTTGTCAACTAGGAGCAAATTGCGAAGATGTGAGTGGTTTCAATCTTATTTTTGGATGAGATTCATGATTATGTTCATTTGGATGTTAATCACATGCCTATTTAGTTTAATTACCCATGATTAGCTATAATTATGAGAAAAGCACGGTGATATGTTTATGTGAGTATGTTTAGTTGCCTATTTGGATCAAAGGAGAGCTTGTATGAATCTGCCATGAGATTGTTCCGTGGTGACGATCACTTGTTGGAATGGAAATTCGGTTTAAGAAACATGTTTTGGTTGACCTTGTGAGAATTGGGAGTATTTTGGGAGAGATAGCATTGCACATCTTGTTTAATGATTATAATCATGTTGGAGTTTCTTGAGAATGATTTGAAATGGTTCAGAAATGATTTTGAAATGTTTTTGGAAGTTTCCAAGAAGTTTGATTTGGTTTGGGTGATGTTTGGACTTGTTTAGACAGAGTTTTGTAGCAAAAATTCAGTTCTGCAGAACCCGGATCGATCCGGGTTAAAGGGCGGATCGATCCGGACTTTTCTGGGGACATTCTACGAGAAAATCACAGTACAAATCGATCCGGGTTATAAAGGCTGATTGATCCACCTAGGTAAAATCTGAACATCAACGGAACCGGACATAACTCTTTCTAGAAAATTCGGTTTCGCGCGTCATTTTTTGAGTTGGAACCGGGACTCAAAGGGCTATTTTTTTAATATAAAATTTGCCTATACTTTAAAAAAAAGCCATTTTGCCCTTGGGTTTGTTTTGTCTAACTCAAAGGTTAATTTGAGCGTGTTTTCATTCATTTTCATTCCTAACTCGGTGTTTGAAGGCCTTGGTGGTGTGCCACGTGTTCTAGGTTCACATGTGTGGATCTAGGGCGCGACAATTTCAGTGCTCCAACTAGATCTTTTCATCTCCTTGTTCTGTGGTTAGATCTAGCTTTGTATCTATCAGATCCAATGTTTTTTCATCAGATCTGGTATTTGGATGGGATCTAGTCGCAATCATAGTGTTTTGGGGATGATATATGTTATGGGATTTGTTGGCAGCTTTCTCCTAAGTTGGCTAAGTTTCGTGTTACGCCACAGTCCGTGATATCAGTTAAGTTACTTATAGTTGGTATAAATTGTTCTTTTTGGTGAACTTTGTGGATTAGGAGCTTAATTTGAGAGGTAACAGATGAGGCGGAAGCAAGACCAATAGGGAGAGAAGGCAGAGATGAGACAAAATGGAAACTTCACTTGAAAATTAATTAAGGTTGAATGAAGCATTTAATTATTAGATGGGGTCAGGGTGGATGGAGCAAGGGACAAAAGGAGCTCAAGCCCTCCTTAATTTTTTTTTAAAAAAATACTAGATTTAACTAAAAAAATTTACTTAAATTCCCCATGCAAATTGAAAAAATTTACACACAAATTCCCCATAAATTTAGAAAATTCCGTGTTTTATAGAACTAACTTATATCTACTTCACGAAAATATATAAATACACCAAAAATAAAAATCACATCTGGAGCGCTGCTCTCGAATTCTTGTAAAATTAGTCACCTCCAAATGCAACTTACTAGCCAAGTTCTCACAATTTTGAATTTCTGCATCCACCCTTGGATGGGGTTATCTAAAGGTCAATTTATATTCTCCATTTGTCATTCTAATCTCTAAAAATTAAACAGAGAGAAAACTTTATTTTAAACTATATTCTAATTATGTTGGTAGAATATATGGTGATTTTGATCAATACTTGGTTATGTTCTCCCCAACCCCCTCCATACCAAGAGCAATCGATAAATCACAAGATAGGAATCTCACATGCTACCGCATGTTTAAGTTTAAACAAGGGGTAATACTTGAGATACACCTATTCACATAATTTTTGAGATACAACTTAAAAGATGTGTCTATCTTTCCCGCGGTCCCCTTAAATAAGTTGGCATTTTGTAACTAAAAACAAAATATCACAGAGAGAAATAGACACATCTTTTAGATTGTGTCCCAAAAATTATGTGAATGAGTGTGTCCCAAGCTTTAAATTATGTGAATGAGTGTATCCCAAACTTTACCCTTAAATAAGTCGGCATTTTATAACTAAAAACAAAATATGAGTCAAATGGGACCAATTCAAATCAACAATAGTTGAAAATATTCTATGATACATATGGATGTGTCATACATATTAGTAATTCCAGTCCCAAAATGTTGTAACTTGGTTCTAACAAGTTGTAACTTTGAAAAATACATTGGTTTTCAAATTTACAGCGTGTTGGGACTTACTTGTAACATTTTGGGATCAAATTATTATATTTTGGCACCAAATAGAATGTATGATACAATCAAAACTACTAGCATGTATCATATAACATCCTTATAAAGTTTGTGTATAGATATGCTTTCTTGGGCTTAGACCTCATCAAGGAGAATATGGCCACAGCCCACGGTGAAGGAGGTACCTTTTAGTGATGGCCTTTTGTTTGTTGGCAAACTTGAGTGATGGGCTGACTGGCCCAAGTTTTGGTTCAACGGGAACAATAATCAAGTAATACATTATATCATCTAGCCAGAGGAAATAATGTGATTTCTACACCTACGAATCTATTAACAACTAGTTTGTTGTATTTTTTTTTGGTTAAAAACACCTAAATCTATTGAGTCTTGCATAAGTATAGATACAAGGTGTTTTGTATCTAACATTAGTGGCTAGTTGGCGAGAGGTTGATGTTTGGTGCTCATGGTCCCCCAGTTCTGATCACAACATGAAAGTGCATGAATCCTACTTTTTTTTATGTTAGTGATTATATATGTAGCAAATTCAGATCACCTAAGTGTACGAGTTAATTATAGTTTTCTACACGCATCAGTACTGTTCGAGGATGACTATATATTGACTTGCTTGCCAGGCTGCCAGCAAAAATTTTGAGAATAAAAATTTTAGATTTAAATTTGGGAAATATAGTTTTACTCTATACTGTTAACATACATAAAATGTTAGTAATGTTATGCTTTTTAGATTTTAATCTTAAATTTTCATCTCAAATGATGTAACAGTAGAACCACCTTTAATAATAATGTGACAACTTCAACATCATTTAATTAAAATTCAGTGGACTCATTACCACATCATTAGATATGTGAATTTGAGATTATGACTTGGAAAGCATAGCATTACTCAAAATGTTAAACTACTACTTAAAAGTGTGCCACCTCCATAAGGTGGTTAGAGGAAACACAGTGGTCCTAAATGTAGGTGTAGGACAACTTAGTGGAACTTAAGGAAAGTGCGTTAACAATGGTGTAGCTAGTACAATAGCTTACCACTCTTAAACTTAGCTAGACTTAATTTTGTAGTGCGCCTAAGTTTCACTAATGTACAGTCAAACGAAATAGAGTGTGCCGTCTCATTCCCAAGAAGCACACACTGTGCCGACCCACTTTCAAACGGCACAGTGTGAGCCATTGGGGGCTTTTTATTTATTTTTGGTGCAAAACTTCCTTTTTGTTCCAAACAGTGTCGTTTCGTCTCAAATGGCTTTGAGAGTGCTAATTAGTCATTACACCACTGCGAGGGGTATGAAATCTACCACAACTTAACTTAAGTTTCTCCTAAGTTTGTGTTGCCCACTATGGATGCTCTAATTACTACTCCCTCCATCTCATTTTATGTGTTCATCTTTCATTTTTGGGATGTCCCAAAATTGTTGTCCACTTTCCAAAATTAGTATGCAAATTTTACATACTTTCCCAAACTACCCTTTCTTGCAATCAACACCAAAACAAAACAAAAAAAAAAAAAGTGCAATGATTATGGACAATTGTGGAAAGTAGGTGTAAATTTTTTTTGTCCCCTTAAATAGTTGGATTCCCTAAAATGGACACATAAAATGAGACGGAGGGGGTAACTTTTTTATTTTTACAAGGTAGTTACTAGATTTATTTGTGCAATATCATAGACGTTTCTTACTATACTCTTCACAGATGACAATGATCTATTGAAGTGTCATCTCATTCAAATTAATGTCAAATGCCTTCTTTGACCTGGAACATGGATATAAAATTACAATGACTTTTCCTTTTGTTTTTATTTATTTATTTAATATTTTTTTTTTTTTTTGCCAAAATCGAGATTCTCTCTCTTGTGATTCTTTCTCACTCTATAGATTTATGACAGTTGTACAATATGTTTCATGCCTCATCACTCCAATAACATTTTGGATATTCCAAAATATGATTTGAAGATATATAATTTAATGCCATTCATTTTGATTTAATGAACAAAATAGGACCTCCATTCACTTATATTCCCCTTTGCATTGACTATGAGTTCATGAGATTATCCAAAAGTCCAAATCAAAACTTTTGAACAATAAGCCATTGCGTAAAAGGTCAAACACTTAAAAGATTATGGGGGATCGAGTTCATCAGTGAAGACTTTCGGTGATACAAAAAACTTCAAACATTTAATTTCACCATTTTCACAAAACTTAGGTCAGTCTTAGAAAAGGACATATATAATATTTTTATTTTATGTAACATTTTTTCCAAGGTAGATTACTCAGTTCCAAAGACCTTTCTTTGACATTGATACTTCCAAATCCGTAGAAAACCATTTTTTTTTTACCCATATAACCTTAATTTGCTTGTAGTATTTTCTCTATAAAAAAAAAAGGTGGATTAGAGTATTCAAGAGCAAAGGACTGGCCGGCTGTTCATCGGTTCAAAGACGTAAAGTGATCCTTCTTTTTCAGGTTAAAAAGGGTAGAAAAAATGTCTCGAGCTAATGCTTGAGTATACCAAACGCTACGACACTACACTAACTCATGCCATACTCCCAGAAAAAGATCAAACAACCTTCAACAAAAAGGTCACAAGTGGGTAGGTAAAGAATACCTAATAGGGGTGTGAGAAAACTCTCTCTAAGGAATCAACAAAATATCCCCATAACTTCGAGAGAATGGATGCCTCCTCACAAAGGGGGTCTCAGTGACCAGGCTCGGGCTATTGTTACCAAAAATACAGATCTCTGCAAAGTCGTAAGACCATGTATGGGGGCTGACGCCAGCCCAATGTCAGAAGATTTAAGGAAGTTGGTGACCTGAAAATAGGGGAGCCGACGACCGAAACCTCGATGAATGGCGATCGTAACTATAACGGTCCTAAGGTAGCGAACCCCATTCAAGTAGAGTTATGTGATACTAGGGGTGCAACTCGGGCGGGCTTGCCCGTGGTCAACCCGGGCCCGGCCCGAAAATTACCGGGCTTGGGCCCGTGATACTTTCACCATGGGCGGGCTTGGGCAGAAAAATGCAAGCCCGAATTCAATTCGGGCCGGGCTTGGGCAGAATTTTGCTAACCCGTGGAACCCGAGCCCGAGCCCGAATTCTATATATGTATTATTTTTTACATTATATTCTAGTATTTTTTAGTGATAATAATACACTATTAGATATTATTCTAGCACTAAATTAATATATGAATGTTTTTTTCTCAAATCTAAACCAAAAAAATAGATTTGATACTCTACATATTGTTGTTTACATAGTAAAAATCAATTTGCACCAAAAAAAAAAATTGTAATTCGGGCTCAATTCGGGCTCGGGCTCGGGCTCGGGCTCGGGTTGGAGAACTAATTCACAAACCGGGCTCGGGTTGGTAAGTTCGGGTTTATGTCGGGCTCGGGCTCGGGCTTGGCCAGACTGCTTGAATTCGGGCTCGGGCCTGGGCAGAGCCAAAACCCTTTGGGTCCCGCCCGAGTTGCACCCCTATGTGATACCTGTCATTTCTGAGTAGTGACAGGCCAAAATTACTTCTAGCCATGTTTTAAGCTGCATCATACAATTTACTCTATAGTAATTAGTTATATATATATATATATATAGAGAGAGAGAGAGAGGGGGGGGGGGGAAGAGGGAGTTAGGCTCCAGTACGCACTAGGTAAGCGCATTGGGTGAATGCACTGGGCTTTTAAGCCTAAAAAATCTGCGGAGCGCCCCACTGACCCATGCCCTATCCTGCCGTCCCGCTAACCCGCTGATTTTTTAGGCTTAAAAGCCCAGTGCGTTCACCCAGTGCGCACTAGAGCCTAACTAACTATATATATGACTTTGTTAATAATAGATCTTATTATCAGTTTTATTTTAAGGCAAAATTCACGAAATAATTTCAACCTTTACGTCTTTATGTGGAAAGGAGGTTTGAAATAGGGTAATGTTATGTGCACATAAAATGTGCATATAAAGTGTGCACATAAAGATTTGGGCTTTTTAGTTCAGTGGAGCCCATGTCTGCATACATGGGATTCATCGATATTAATAGCTCAGATCTTTATATGCATACTTTTATGTGCACATTTTGTATACACCAATCATTACTCTTTGAAATATACTTATTGCAGTAATTTGTAAACACATTGTAAGTCTTAGTAAGATTTAATACAAAATACACATGGAAATTCCTTTCCATATACATACATTTGCAATCCTATAAACATGCATAGATACAAATAATTTTCCACGTTTTTTTTGTTGTTGATGAGGAAACATATTGTCGCGCTCGCCCCGAAGGCGGGGGGCGGTCCCCTCGTGGGTCGCGACTGTTTTAAAAGGAAATGAAATAAAATAGGGTAAAAGGCTCAAAGCAGCGAACCAAGGCGCGAAAGGAAATGTGTGAAAGTATGTACAAGTGGGAGTATGGCCAGTAAAAGTTTTTCAAAGTCGCCACCTAACGTTTATCGGGAGTTAGGATCCCTGCAAAGACGATTAGAGTAATCATCTTTGACTTTTGAGAAAACAGTTTGAGAAGAGTGGGGCCCTTTTAAAAGTGTGACTCGAATAGTCACACGAAACCAGAGTTCTCAAAGTGGGTTCGGGGACTCGATTATGTCGAGGGAAGGTATTAGGCACCCTCGAACATCCGTGACACACACGGTTGTCGTTTTAGTGGTTTTCATAGTAACGGGGCATAAGTAAGGGGTAGTAGAATACATATATAAGAAATTAAAACGCGAGCATCCGTGACACGCGGTTGCCGATTTACATATCTCGACACGAGATAGTTTTGTAAGTACATATTAGTTTGAAAGTATGTATACGTATCTCGACTCAGTCGAGATAGTTTGAAAGTACGTACGTACGTATCTCGACATGAGATAGTTTGAAAGTATAGTTATGGCCGCACCCAAGTATGGGTTGTATACGTATCTCGACACGAGAATCAGGCCGTAGGTAGTTCTGTGCTGTGTATGTGCGTGAGTGTTTTGGTCGATCTAGACCGTGAGTGTGTAAAATAGTATTTTGAGTAAAGTCGATGTAGCTAGGAACTTTAACCTGTGCGGTGTAGTCCTAGACTTTAACCTTTGAGAAAGTAGTGAGTTCTGAGAAAGTGTTTTCGAGTAAAAAGTCGGGGTAGATCGACCGTGCGACGAGTTTTTTTTGTATTTTTGTTTTTATGATTTTTTTTGTCTTTTTGTTTTATGTGCCGGAAGTAAGGGTCGGTGCCCATTAAGAGTGTGAAGACATACCTGTCTTACCTGTGCTGTTTGCAGATCCCAAGCAAAGTACCGGAAGTACGGGTCGGTGCCCATTAAGAGTGTACCGGAAGTATGGGTCGGTGCCCGGTGATGTAAAAAAGGTGATGTGAAAGTTTTTCCGGAAGTACGGGTCGGTGCCCTAAACAAATGGAAAGAAGTATCATTTTATGTGTTTCTTGATTTTATCAACGAAAATCTATAACAAGAGATAAAGTGCAGCCGGATGGGTCATTAGATCTCCTTCCAGCTGGCGCAGGATATAAAGTCCAATCGGGTGGAGTTCGAAGGTCTCCTTCCGACTGGCACAAGATATAGCAGTTTGATAAAGTTCAGCCGGGTGGGTCATTAGATCTCCTTCCGGCTGACGTAGGATATAAAGTCCAAATCGGGTGGAGTTCGAGGCCTCCTTCCGACTGGCGCAAGATATAACAGTTTGATAAAGTTCAGCCGGGTGGGTCATTAGATCTCCTTCCGGATGTCGCAGGATATAAAGTCCAAATCGGGTGGAGTTCGAGGCCTCCTTTCGACTGGCGCAAGATATAACAGTTTGATAAAGCTCAGTCGGGTGGGTCATTAGATCTCCTTCCGGCTGACGCAGGATATAATGTCCAAATCAGGTGGAGTTCGAGGCCTCCTTTCGACTGGCAAGAGAAGGCGGAATATCCGACCAGTGGATTTATAGAGAGACCACACCACTAAAGCATATAAAATTAAAGAAAAGAAAAAGGCGGAATATTCGACCAGTGGATTTATAGGGAGCCCCAGACCACTAAAGTATATAAATAAATGAAAGAAAAGAAAAAGGCAGAATATCTGACCAGTGGATTTATAGGGAGCCCCAGACCACTAAGTGTAAGAGTTTGAGGGAGTTACCTGTGCAGAAGGGGGCTATTGAAGTCGAGTCGGTGTGTTGTTAAGAAAGAATGAAAGAATTCGGAGATTTGAAAGGATCGTCACTGAGAAACATCGCAGAAATAAGCCAAGAAGACCCGAAGTCATATTTCAACACGCAATCGACTTGAACGGACGTCATAGTCGGGTCCGGAAGGGCCGGAAGAGTCAGAAAAGCCATAAGTCGGGCAACAATGGATCCGGGCTGAGTTGAGCGGGACCCGCGGGGGCTAGAACCGGCCAGAATAGCCTGAAATGAACATATAAAATGCCAAACAGCCCTTAAGATTTAGATTCGGCCAATTCTGAGGTCATCGGTGCGTCCGGAACGACCAAATTAGCTAGGAACAAGTGTCCGTTCGTTGAAATCTGGACCCGGAGTAGAGAAAATTGGGAAAAACCAAAAGTAGGCCCAAGTGCCACGCCAGCAAGCCACGTGTCAGTGAACGATACGTTGTGCCTTCTGGTTGGCTGGTAAAAGCTGACCAGGCATTGATTGGGCATGCCGACTGGGCATCGAGGTGACGCGTGGCAGCCTCTGACTGGCTAGTCAACATAATGACGTGGCAGCCATGCCATGTGTCAACCTCTGATTGGTTGGCGGGTGCTGACGCAGCAGTGACACGTGGCATCTAATGCCACGTGGCAGTCTGTTATTGGTCAATCAGCTCTGACCTGGCGCTGGCGTGGCAAACACGTGGCAGTACACGTGGCAGTCTGTGACACGTGTCATTAAGGGGACTGTTTGGTTGGTTTTTCTATTTCTGGGCTAGGCTTATGCTCAGTATGGCTCAAACTTGATTTCTGGACTTTCAGTGGGGTTTTAGGGACTGGGTTTGTGAGGGGAGTTGGGTAATAGACTGAGGATGATGGGTTTTTTGTGGTGGCAGTGGGTGGTTGATGGTGGTGATGATTTTTAGCATGTTTGGTTAGAAACCAAACTTGGCCTAAGGATTTGGGAGTTTTTGGTTTGAGCCAAACAGGGCTTTGGTGGAGGCTGTCTTTTTTTCTCTCTTGTGCGTGGGGGGAAGCTTTCTATTTATAGAAAGTTTTCCAAAACCCTACATGGGTTTTAATCCCATGTAGGCGGAACGCGTGGTTGTAGGTTCAAACTTTCGATCAGGACCTTTGATCGATTCCGAGCTTTGTTCCTTGATATTTTTCAATCCGAGCGTCCGATTCGGATGATTCGAAAAGATCTGGTCTCGGTTTAATGTCCTCCTCAAATCCGTATGGTTGGACGGAATTCGTTTAAAACCCGGAAACGACTCCGTTTTCTTCAGACCATCGACGTCTGATCTAGACCGTCTAAACTCCGTTTTCTTCAGACCATCGGAGTTACCTGTGCAGAAGGGGGCTATTGAAGCCGAGTCGGTGTGTTGTTGAGAAAGAATGAAAGAATTCGGAGATTTGAAAGGATCGTCACCGAGAAACGTCGCAGAAATAAGCCAAGAAGACCCGAAATCATATTTCGACACGCAATCGACTTGAACAGATGTCATAGTCGGGTCACGAAGGGCCAGAAGAGTCAGAAAAGCCATAAGTCGGGCAAAAATGGATCCGGGCTGAGTTGAGTGGGACCCGCGGGGGCTAGAACCGGCCAGGATAGCCTGAAATGAACATATAAAATGCCAAACAGCCCTTAAGATTTAGATTTGGCCAATTCTGAGGTCACCGGTGCGTCCGAAACGACCAAATTAGCTATGAATAAGTGTCCGTTCGTTGAAATCTAGACCCGGAGTAGAGAAAATTGGGAAAAACAAAAGTAGGCCCAAGTGCCACATCAGCAAGCCACGTGTCAGTGAACGATACGTTGTGCCTTCTGGTTGGCTGGTAAAAGCTGACCAGGCATTGATTGGGCATGCTGACTGGGCATCGAGGTGACGCGTGGCAGCCTCTGACTGGCTAGTCAACATAATGACGTGGCAGCCATGCCACGTGTCAACCTCTGATTGGTTGGCGGGTGCTAACGCAGCAGTGACACGTGGCATCTAATGCCATGTGGCAGTCTGTTATTGGTCAATCAGCTCTGACCTGGCGCTGGCGTGGCAGACACGTAGCAGTACACATGGCAGTACACGTGGCAGTCTGTGACACGTGTCATATGTTGATTGGTGGTCAATGCTGACTCAGCAATGACGTGGCAAAAACACGTGGCAGCTGACATGGACTGTTGACTCAGCAGTCGTTGCCACATGGCAGCTTTTGATTGGAGGGTCAACTCTTGAGTCAGCGCTGACTGTTGGCTGCGCGTGGGGAGGCAAAATGGAGGGGTGGTGGCGCGTGTAGCACGTTTTACCATTTTCGGTGACCGTTGGAGGTCAGGCCGCCGGGATATGGATCATCTGGGCTAGACGATGAGGATGGTGGTGGTGGATTCTGGCGGTATTTTCTGGAAAGGCCGCTAGAGGAGTATTCATGCAGTGGCGGCGCGTGGAGGCTTCTGGGGCGGCGTGGGCCTTCTGTGCTTCAGATTTGGTGGTCCGGCCAACTGGGTTGGCTTCGGTTTGATGATAGGAAGGCCGTGGAATGGGCGGTGAGAGGGAAAGAACTCATTAAAGGCCTGTTTGGTTGGTTTTTCTATTTCTGGGCTAGGCTTATGCTCAATATGGCTCAGACTTGATTTCTGGACTTTCAGTGGGGTTTTAGGGACTGGGTTTGTGAGGGGAGTTGGGTAATAGACTGAGGATGATGGGTTTTTTGTGGTGGTAGTGGGTGGTTGATGGTGGTGATGATTTTAGCATGTTTGGTTAGAAACCAAACATGGCCTAAGGGTTTGGGAGTTTTTGGTTTGAGCCAAACAGGGCTTTGGTGGAGGCTGCCTTTTTTTCTCTCTTGTGCGTGGGGGGAAGCTTTCTATTTATTGAAAGTTTTCCAAAACCCTACATGGGTTTTAATCCCATGTAGGCGGAACGCGTGGTTGTAGGTTCAAACTTTCGATCAGGACCTTTGATCGATTCCGAGCTTTGTTCCTTGATATTTTTCAATCCGAGCGTCCGATTCGGATGATTCGAAAAGATCTGGTCTTGGTTTAACGTCCTCCTCAAATCCGTATGGTTGGATTGGAATTCGTTTAAAACCCAGAAACGACTCTGTTTTCTTCAGACCATCGACGTCTGATCTAGACCGTCTAAACTCTGACCGTAGAAATCTTTTGATCCGACCATCTGATCTTCCTGATTCAAGATGATTTGAATTTTTATTGACGTTTTCTTTGAATCGGTACGGTTCGATTGAGAATCTCTGATTTAGAAATGACCGTTTTGCCCTTGTCTTTCCCAATTGAGTCTTGAAACTTTGGTTGGACGTCGTTTCTTCTCTGATTGTCTGGTTGGACTGATTCAAGTCGCCGAACCTTTGTTTTTCTCCATATTTCAGTCATTCATATCTAGTCGAACTTTTGGTGCTTCCGGATTGACAATCGTGTCCCTTTTCCTTGAGTTTGGGGCGTCGAAACTTCGATCGGAGTCCGATTCTTCGTCGGTTATCAAAATTTGATGATTTAAAGTTCTGTGGCCCTGCATGGATGCCCGTCTAGTCCTGGCGTAATCAAATTCAACCTTCGATTATCCTGGACTCAATTTTGGTCTTGAATTTCGTGTCGAACTTCGATTTTGGTTGAAAACGTCATCCATTATCGTAAACGGACGATCCTGGATTTTGGAACTCCTGATCGATGAGCTGTGGGCTTTGTATTGACTTTGATTTGACCTCTGGGATCCCTGTTTGGATTCTGGAGCTCTTTCCTCGATTAGAGTGCCTGGTGGCCCCCTACAACAATTATTTCTTTTTTTGGCAGGTCAAAATGGGGTGTCTACAACTGTCCTTCTTTGTTATGTTTTGCGAAGCAAATCGTGACAAAGAAAAAGACAACCCATTTTGACCCTTTTTCTTTTACGTGATAAGAAAAAGTAAAAAGACGTGCCAAAGTAGGCGAGTGAGTATGAGGTGCCAACGTAGGCGAGTGAATGTGAAATGCCATCGTAGGCAAGTGATTGGAGTGCCAAAGTAGGCAGCTGGGGATTGGGAGTATTACCAGAGTAGGCAGATAGCTCCGCTGGGGATTGCTAGAATGGGTGAATGATTCTGTTGAGCATTTATGTGAGAATTGAGTAGAAGAGGGATGGTGTAGTCAAGAAGTGCGTAATCGCGTAATCTCGAACTTTAACCAAGAATGTAATAAAGTGAAGGTATGGTCGAGCTCTTAAAGCTGCCTACGTATCTCCCATCGGGAGAATCAAACCGTGCGTAGTTCGTACTACGATAGAATAAGAGTGATGAAAAGTGTGACACGAGAGAGCAAAATGCCACGCCGGGGCGTGACTGATGTGTGTGAGATAGCGAAATGCCACGTGGGGCGTGATCGCTATGAGATAAGAGAGCAAAATACCGTATCGAGGCGCGATTGCTATAAAGTTATAGAATGGCAAAATGTGATTCGCGTGATTGCCTTGAATATAAGAGACGAGAGTAGCAAAGTCCGATACGGGTAATTACCGTGGAGATAAGGTCAACAGAATGCGATGCGCGTGACTGTTGAAGATATGAGAGAGCAAAATGTCGAGTAAGGCGTGATTGCTGTAAAGAGTTTGATATAAGAGAAGCAAAATGCCACATGGGGCGTGATTGCTGTGAAGATTCGAGAGCAAAATGCCACGTGAGGCGTGATTGTTGTGAAGAGTGATGAAATTAGCAAAATGCAGTATACGCGATCGCCGTGAAAAGGTGGGGATAGCAAAATGCGATGCACGTGATTGTTATAGAGTGCGGGAGGGTAAGAGAAATACCTGATGCTTGATGCCGACGTAAGTTGGATGTCGTTTGAGGGACTTATACCTGATGGTAGGTGATATGAACAGGATGACACTTGACGGACTTACTCCTGATAGTGAGATTGTAAATGGGATACCTCTTGACAGATTCATTCCCGATTCTGATGATGAATTCTGATGCCGAATAGGGAATAGGATGCCGCTGGAGGGTCTCATACGAGTCATACCTGGTGCTGGAAGTGAATACTGGACGGGAGGCCGCTGGGGGTCTTATACTTGATGCTTATGATGGAATAAGATAACGTTTGAAGGACTCACTCTCGATTCTGATGATGGATTCAGATGACGAGTGAACAGGATGCCGCTTGAGGGTCTTATACCTGATTCTAGGAGTGGATAGTAGATAGGATGTTGATGGGGGTCTCATACTTGATCCTGATTTGAGCGTGAATGGTTAGTCCTGAGCGAGGGATAGATTTCTTGACAATCCACCAAGGAGAAGACTGATTTGATATGTGGATCTGAGCAGATGGATCAGTGTGAAGTTGGCGAGTCTGGGCAAAGGTTGATATCATGGCTTAGTTAGTGGCGAGTTTTTTGGGTCATGCGATAGTAGTGTCAGAACCAGTTATCCCTGCTATAGAAAGTATGCACTGTCTGCTATGCTGAAAGATATGAATGGATTTTGAAAGTCATGTCATGCTAAGTATAAGTATTTACAAGAGTATGATGCATGAATATATCATCTGTGAAAGAATGCTCATGAGTTAGTGGATATTGACCGTCTTATCGCCTATTGAGTACCAGCGACAAAGTATTTGATTGTGTGGGCTCGGTGCCCCATTGATCGTCCTTCAGAAGGATCCAGTTTTTCAGTATTTGATTTCTCTCGAGCTTTCATTCTCTCTGAAATAATTTTTACCTTCGGCGCCCTCACGGGTTTTCACCGAATTCGATTATGTGATCGTTGAACTTTAGTGTATCTTATGAGTTGAAAGTACGTGGCATGCCCGTCATTCGGAATGATGCAAGTATGTGATCTTGTGAACCCAATAAGGCTTGTATTAATCAAAGTGGACTTTATTAGGTTGTAACGTAGGCCAGGGTCATGGGTTGAGGAATGAAAGGGATCGCATGAATGCTCAAAGTATATTTTGAAAAGTCGGTTGAGATTCCTGAGATCACCTTATGCCCCGCGTCTATCCTTCTTTTGATTTTTCTCTTTTTCTTTTTGTTTTTGTTTTCGTCTTCATCCCAATCTAGTGTGGGGTATGTTATCGCTGAGTAAAGTATGTATTGGGGAGAATTGCCCCAGTTTGAAGTATGTATCCAAGTCGGATTGTATCTTTTGTAGATGTGCTCCAGCTTTGCATTGAGTTCTCTTTTTGCTTGCTTTTTTTTCTTTTTCCTTTTGGCATTGCCCCAGTTTAGGGGGTGATCCTCAGGGGTTTTAAGTTTGAAAAGAAATCATTGTATGACTCGAGTGGGCTAGCGAGAGGAAGTGGTATATAGATAGCTGAAATGATTGCCTCTAATCATTTTGACACAAGTCGAGTCGGGTTCAGAGATCACATATATACATCACTGAAGTTAGAGATCCTGAGAATGAGTATTTACTTTCCTGACCAGGATTGAGGGGCCCCATGTGGGCTAGCAGTGATCGTGATGACCTCTTTTGCTGAGATGTGGGGGGCAAAGATTGTCCTAGTCTATGTATGTCATGATCCTAAGAATGGACCAAGGACTGTTCTTGAATGCCCGTCGGCTGTCTGCTCAGTTCTTGTGTCCTCAGATGACATCAAGCTGTCATAGAGAAGTATGCTTTTGTCACCTGATTCTTGTTAAGATGTGAGCATCATCAGAGGATGAAATGGCCGATTTGTGAACTTGAGTCGTTTCTCGGCATGACCTTGTGTTGATCGTACTTTCAGGTAGAATCGAACATAGCTTTGTTACGTCTGGAAGTCTAGTACAATGTCTAATTCGTATTCAACAAGTAGTAAGACAGTCATATCCAACATACTCATGAGATTTAAATAATGAGAACAGATGACAATTATTGAATGATGCAAAGAATGAGTTTTGTTTTTGTTTTTCGTTTGAAAGTATGCGTTTATGCAAAGCAGACAAAGCATAAATTCAATAGTATGGAGAAACTGCCCCTGTATGGCAGATGATGATGAGTAATATTTCAAGATAGTGGGCCGAGTATTGGGTCTCTTACGAGAGTCGTCTCGGGCATGGACAGAGCTTGTGGATGTATATGGGTAGAAGTAGGCCTATTAGTTCAGCGGCTTGAAGGTTCGAACAATCGCGAATGCATTGGTACTGCTCGAATTTGATCTCCGCGGATTTTGTCATCTGCCCTGCTTAGGCTAAATGTTTGGATTTGGAAGTTGGATTCGAAAATCAGAGCTGTTTGGACTGGTTGTCCATTCAGACTTTCTCAATCCGTGGAGAAGTTGGTGATGCCGGGAGTAGGCTGGGCGTGTAGAAGCTTCCCATGTTTACCTCTATAAAAAATGTACCTACAGCGGAGGTCAGAAGAAGTAGAGGTAGACGTAAAGTTAGTAAGTCACTTCAAAGAAAATAAACGAGGATTCTTCTCCCAGTGACTCGTTAGAGATGAAAGAGTACTGCCCCAGTATAATGTGTGTTCCCAAGGTATGAGATGCATCTGGATAGCCTTTCGGCATCACCAAATGTCTTTGAAAAGTGGATTTGTCCTTGGGGAGTTTTATTTTTGTTTTTGAAAGGTGAGAATGAGCTTTGAAAAAAGTCTGGCAGCCTTCCGGCGCCGTTTATGAGTTTTTTTTTTTTTTTTTTAAAGTTTATCCAACCCTGGTCTATATACAGGTGCAAAGGGAAGATAAAGAAGAATCGGGTAGCCTTTCGGCACCGTTTTATGAATTTGAGAGAGTGTATCCATCCTTGTTAAAATGTAAGGATATGATGAGTAAGAATGCGCAGCCTTTCGGCGCCGTTTTGAGTTTGAAAAGTTTTGAATGCACACATGCAACATGTGACTATGTGGAGAGGTTGACATCTAATGTAGACTTATTTATTTAGGTCCGGTTACCGAACCTTCAAACCTCCAGTACCGAAGCACCTTCTCAGGTTGGTGGTTTCGAGCGGAGGAACTTTCGGTGCTGGTACCGACGGTACTACCGCAACGACCATGCCACTTACTGATCCTCCTATCTAATCTTAAAGGGTTTCAGTTTCAGAACCGGGTCATGTCATGCTTGATGCAAGTGTGTGGTGTGTATAGCGGTAAAGTACAGCATTGGCCTTGTAGTTTCAGTATGGCATTGGCCTTGTAGTTTCATTTGAGTTGTAGGTACCTGTGCAAACAAGTTTATAACCTAAAAAGAACTATAGAAGTATAGAGTAGTATTAGTAAAAAAAATGCCCCTTAAGAATATGAATACCACTAAAGTGCGGCCTGAGTCCTCTTAAGTATGTCCTAGCAGAGTCGCCAACTGTCCCGCCCGCCCTAAAGGCGGGGTCGGTCCCCTCGTGGGTCGCGACCGTTTTAAAAGGAAATGAAATAAAATAGGGTAAAAGGCTCAAAGCAGCAAACTAAGGCGCGAAAGGAAATGTGTGAAAGTATGTACAAGTGGGAGTAGGGCCAGTAAAAGTTTTTCAGAGTCGCCACCTAACGTTTATCGGGAGTTAGGATCCCTGCAAAGACGATTAGAGTAATCATCTTTGACTTTTGAGAAAACAGTTTGAGAAGAGTGGGGCCCTTTTAAAAGTATGACTCGAATAGTCATACGAAACCAGAGTTCTCAAAGTGGGTTCGGGGACTCGATTATGTCGAGGGAAGGTATTAGGCACCCTCGAACATCTGTGACACACACGGTTGCCGTTTTAGTGGTTTTCATAGTAACGGGGCATAAGTAAGGGGTAGTAGAATACATATATAAGAAATTAAAACGTGAGCATCCGTGACACGCGGTTGCCGATTTACGTATCTCGACACGAGATAGTTTTGTAAGTACATATTAGTTTGAAAGTATGTATACGTATCTCGACTCAGTCGAGATAGTTTGAAAGTACGTACGTACGTATCTCGACATGAGATAGTTTGAAAGTATAGTTATGGCTGCACCCAAGTATGAGTTGCATACGTATCTCGACACGAGAATCAGGCCGTACGTAGTTCTGTGCTGTGTATGTGCGTGAGTGTTTTGGTCGATCTAGACTGTGAGTGTGTAAAATAGTATTTTGAGTAAAGTCGATGTAGCTAGGAACTTTAACCTGTGCGGTGTAGTCCTGGACTTTAACCTTTGAGAAAGTAGTGAGTTCTGAGAAAGTGTTTTCGAGTAAAAAGTCGGGGTAGATCGACCGTGCGACGAGTTTTTTTGTATTTTTTGTTTTTATGATTTTTTTTGTCTTTTTGTTTTATGTGCCGGAAGTAAGGGTCGGTGCCCATTAAGAGTGTGAAGACATACATGTCTTACCTATGCTGTTTGTAGATTCCAAGCAGAGTACCGGAAGTACGGGTCGGTGCCCATGAAGTTTGGGAAACGTGTACCGGAAGTATGGGTCGGTGCCCAATAGTTTTGAAAGAGGTTTTACCGGAAGTACGGGTCGGTGCCCATTAAGAGTGTACCAGAAGTATGGGTCGGTGTCCGGTGATGTAAAAAAGGTGATGTGAAAGTTTTACCGGAAGTACGGGTCGGTGCCCTAAACAAATGGAAAGAAGTATCATTTTTTGTGTTTCTTGATTTTATCAACGAAAATCTATAACAAGAGATAAAGTGCAGCCGGATGGGTCATTAGATCTCCTTCCAGCTGGCGCAGGATATAAAGTCCAATCGGGTAGAGTTCGAAGGTCTCCTTCCGACTGGCGCATGATATATCAGTTTGATAAAGTTCAGCCGGGTGGGTCATTAGATCTCCTTCCGGCTGACGTAGGATATAAAGTCCAAATCGGGTGGAGTTCGAGGCCTCCTTCCGATTGGCGCAAGATATAACAGTTTGATAAAGTTCATTCGGGTGGGTCATTAGATCTCCTTTCGGTTGTCGCAGGATATAAAGTCCAAATCAGGTGGAGTTCGAGGCCTCCTTCCGACTGGCGCAAGATATAACAGTTTGATAAAGTTCAACCGGGTGGGTCATTAGATCTCCTTCCGGCTGACGCAGGATATAAAGTCCAAATCGGGTGGAGTTCGAGGCCTCCTTCCGACTGGCAAGAGAAGGCGGAATATCCGACTAGTGGATTTATAGGGAGACCACACCACTAAAGCATATAAAATAAAAGAAAAGAAAAAGGCGGAATATCCGACCAGTGGATTTATAGGGAGCCCCAGACCACTAAAGTATATAAGTAAATAAAATAAAAGAAAAAGGCGGAATATCCGACCAGTGGATTTATAGGGAGCTCCAGACCACTAAGTGTAAGAGTTTGAGGGAGTTACCTGTGCAGAAGGGGGCTATTGAAGTCGAGTCGGTGTGTTGTTGAGAAAGAATGAAAGAATTCGGAGATTTGAAAGGATCGTCACCGAGAAACGTCGCAGAAATAAGCCAAGAAGACCCGAAGTCATATTTCGACACGCAATCGACTTGAACGGACGTCATAGTCGTGTCCGGAAGGGCCGGAAGAGTCAGAAAAGCCATAAGTCTGGCAACAATGGATCCGCGCTGAGTTGAGCGGGACCAGCGGGGGCTAGAACCGGCCAGGATAGCCTGAAATGGACATATAAAATGCCAAACAGCCCTTAAGATTTAGATTCAGCCAATTCTAAGGTCACCGGTGCGTCCGGAATGACCAAATTAGCTAGGAACAAGTGTCTGTTCGTTGAAATCTGGACCCGGAGTAAAGAAAATTGGGAAAAACCAAAAGTAGGCCCAAGTGCCACGCCAGCAAGCCACGTGTCTGTGAACGATACGTTGTGCCTTCTGGTTGGCTGGTCAAAGCTGACCAGGCATTTATTGGCATGCTGACTGGGCATCGAGGTGACGCGTGGCAGCCTCTGACTAGCTAGTCAACACAATGACGTGGCAGCCATGCCACGTGTCAACCTCTGATTGGTTGGCGGGGTACTGACGCAGTAGTGACACGTGGCATCTAATGCCACGTGGCAGTATGTTATTGGTCAATCAGTTCTGACCTGGCGCTGGCGTGGCAGTATGTGACATGTGGCATATGCTGATTGGTGGTCAATGCTGACTCAGCAATGACGTGGCAAAAACACGTGGCAGCTGACTGGACTACTGACTCGGTAGTCGTTGCCACATGGCAGCTTTTGATTGGAGGGTCAACTGTTGAGTCAGCGCTGACTCAGCGCTGACTGTTGGCTGCGCGTGGGGAGGCGAAATGGAGGGGTGGTGGCGCGTGTAGCGCGTTCTACCGTTTCTGGTGACCGTTGGAGGTCAGGCCGCCGGGATATGGATTGTCTGGGCTAAACGATGAGGATGCTGGTGGTGGATTCCGGCAAGATTTTCCGGAAAGGCCACCGGGGGAGTATTCATGCAGTGGCGGCGCGTGGAGGCTTCTGGGGGCGCGTGGGCCTTCTGTGCTTCAGATTTGGTGGTCCGGCCAACTGAGTTGGCTTCGGTTTGATGAGAGGAAGCTGTGGAATGGGCGGTGAGAGGGAAAGAACTCATTAAGGGCCTGTTTGGTTGGTTTTTCTATTTCTGGGCTAGGCTTATGCTCAGTATGGCTCAGACTTGATTTCTGGACTTTCAGTGGGGTTTTAGGAACTGGGTTTGTGAGGGGAGTTGGGTAATAGACTGAGGATGATGGGTTTTTTGTGGTGGCAGTGGGTGGTTGATGGTGGTGATGATTTTAGCATGTTTGGTTAGAAACCAAACATGGCCAAGGGTTTGGGAGTTTTTGGTTTGAGCCAAACAGGGCTTTGGTGGAGGCTGCATTTTTTTCTCTCTTGTGCGTGGGGGGAAGCTTTCTATTTATAGAAAGTTTTCCAAAACCCTACATGGGTTTTAATCCCATGTAGGCGGAACACGTGGTTGTAGGTTCAAACTTTCGATCAGGACCTTTGATCGATTCCGAGCTTTGTTCCTTGATATTTTTCAATCCGAGCGTCCAATTCGGATGATTCGAAAAGATCTGGTCTCGGTTTAACGTCCTCCTCAAATCCGTATGGTTGGATCGGAATTCGTTTAAAACCCAGAAACGACTCCGTTTTCTTCAGACCATCGACGTCTGATCTAAACCGTCTAAACTCTGACTGTTGAAATCTTTTGATCCGACCGTCTGATCTTCCTGATTCAAGATGATTTGAATTTGTATTGACGTTCTCTTTGAATCGGTACGGTTCGATTGAGAATCTCTGATTTAGAAATGACCGTTTTGCCCTTGTCTTTCCCAATTGAGTCTTAAAACTTTGGTTGGACGTCGTTTCTTCTCTGATTGTCTGGTTGGACTGATTCAAGTCGCCGAACCTCTGTTTTTCTCTGTATTTCAATCATTCATATCTAGTCGAACTTTTGGTGCTTCCGGATTGACAATCGTGTCCCTTTTCCTTGAGTTTGGGGCGTCGAAACTTCGATCGGAGTCCGATTCTTCGTCGGTTATCAAAATTTGACGATTTAAAGTTCTGTGGCCCTGCATGGATGCCCGTCTAGTCCTGGCGTAATCAAATTCAACCTTTGATTATCCTGGACTCAATTTCGGTCTCGAATTTCATGCCGAACTTCGATTTTGGTTGAAAACGTCGTCGATTATCGTAAACGGACGATCCTGAATTCTGGAACTCCTGATCGATGAGCTGTGGGCTTTGTATTGACTTTAATTTGACCTCTGGGATCCCTGTTTGGATTCTGGAGCTCTTTCCTCGATTAGAGTGCCTGGTGGCCCCCCTACGACAGTTATTTCTTTTTTTGGCAGGTCAAAATGGGGTGTCTACACATATGATCTAAAAAATTGAGTTTTCAAATACTTTAATAGTTGAACCATAGACCACGACTACAGTGGCGGGCCTAGGATTTCGTGTTAGGGGGGGCAAAGTTTCATGCGGGGGCCTCCGAATTTTTTTTTTTGAGTCATTTATACATATTTTTATTTTTAAGTGAGACAGAGAGTCGAACGAGTAGTTGTGGCAAATTAGATTGAGGTATTGTTTTTCCTGAGCTGATAAAGGGATATTACTCTTCCCCTTCACTATTAATAAGGACTTTTAATGTCACACTAGTGGATATTGTTATTAATCATGCAATGTTATTCTTTCCAAATTTTTTTATCCCCAAATGTGATTCCTAACACATTACCATTTCAACATAATGAAAGTCAAGTGGACACTATGTGTTAAGAATCTCCACATGTAAAGTCATAACTTGGGGCGGCACTATGTAAAATGTCTTCAAATCTTCAAAATTCTATATAGACCTTCAAAATTTTCAAATTTTTTGCGGGGGGCTACGGCCCCCCCGGTCCCTCAATGGGTCCGACCCTGCACGACTAAAGCATGTACTCCCTCCTAGGGCTGTCCAACAAAAACCGAACCCAACCAAACCCGACCAAACTCGACCCCACCCGACCCCACCCGTGCTTAGTTGGTTAAGTCACGGATTTCACAAGGCAAACCCAATAGTCTTCGGATCGGATGTCGGTTCTTCCCATGTAAAACACGACGTCACCTGACCCGACCTGAGTACAGCTAATAACCACTAAAGAACATCTCCTGACTTATCTATACATAAATTATACTAATGTTATACATATTCATTTAACCCTTCTCTCTCATCCTCACATACACAAAGTCCCAAACCCCCAAATCAACAAAGCAGACCATGAAGTTCTCGCAGCCGCTAATGCTTGATGGAGCTTGGAGCTCTTGCCGCCGTCGTCGTCGTCGTCGAAGGTGATTGTTGGACTGTACTCTCTCATTCTCTCTTGGAAACCCAAGTATGTGCTCTCTTCTTCTCTCTTTTTTTTCTTCTTCTTCTTCCATTCTTCTTCTTATTTTTTCTTTACCTGGATTCTTCTTCTCTTCTTCTTGTTCAGATTTTGGCCCTCTACTCCTCTCATCTTCTTAGATCTAGGGTTTTGATTTGTCATAGTTGATTTTAAGGGACATGTGTTGATTATGTTGTGATTAATAAAATAATAATGGATGGTAAATGGAATAAAGACTAACCCAACCAGATCTGCATCTTGAGGAAATAGATTGATGGCCTTATTTGGTTTTGCTTGTTGGATGTTCTTGTAGAGTAAATATTTTGTGCCAAAGAATAGATTGAAAAACCATCCCCAAAATAGGTGAAAAAGCAACCCAAAACAGCCCACCATGGCCCATTCGAGTATTACCCGAAACCGAATCGAAACCACCCGAGCCCGAGGGGTCGGTTCACCCGACATTTGTGAGTGGATGACGGGTGGAGGAGGGCTAACCCGATTGGCATTCGGGTGGATGATCGGGTGAGGCCTGGACCCGACTCACCCGACCCGTGGACACCCCTACTCCTTCCGTCGCCTTTGTTTGAGTCCTACGTATATTTTGGGATATCCCAAAATTAGTGTCCACTTTCTTAAATTGACTTACAATTTTTACTTACTTTCCAAAACTACCCTTCCTTGAAATTTACAGCAAGACAAAACTAAAAAAATTATTATAATGATTAGGGACAATTGTAAAAATTAGGTGTAGATTTTTTTTGTCTGCTTAATAAGTTGAGTTCCTAAAAATAAATTCAAAAAAAGGGACAGAGAAAGTAATGCAATTATAAAATCATTTAAAAATCAAATAAAATTTAAAATATAAATTTTGGAAGCATATCATAACTCTTCCTAAGATAGAATGATCATTACTCTTCCTAAGATAGAATGACTAATTGCTCAAGTAATTGAATTTTTACCTTGCAAAAAGTCATGCAATTATTGAAGTCTTTCGCGGATCTAAAACGACAGCGTCGACAGGGAAACACATAGATGAACTACTTATCTCATTTCACATCAAAGGTCAAACAAATAAGACAAAAACACGTGTTAAGTTTCCATAACCACTGGTGCTCTCTATCTGGTACAATTAGTTGCGTCCTTTGTTTCACCGAGCACTCCATGCAAAATCCACCAATCATTATACACTTGCATAAATATATATATATATATATATAGAGAGAGAGAGGCAGTCTTTTAAATGGATTAGTTTATTGACGGATTAGTTTTTAGTGATAAAATTGATATTTTTAATGACAAAATAATTATTACAGAAAAAAATAATAATGCATTTTAACAACAAAAATTTTGTTATTAAAAACGATATTTTCATGGTTAAAAACCAATCCTTTGACGAACAGGCCCGTTTAAGACTGTGTATATAAATATATATCATTTTATCCAAACCGGTATTTACAACCTATACATCCATACAGGCATATAGATACAATTGACCATTTCACATGGATTTTGCCTTTAGTACCTCCTCTTTTGGCTCATTCTGCTAGCTTGCGACGAAAAGCTATTAACAGACGGAAACGTGATCGGCGAGCCAAACACTCCCTCCACCTGATTCTGCTGCTGTGTATGCGTCATTAGCGACGAAACTCTCCATATCTTAACGGACTTATCGAGACTCCCACTATACACTATCCACGCGTCACGATCACCACCGTCCGATTGCCCATCTTCCTCAACTGCCAAGCACTTGACGGGCCCACTGTGCCCCGTCAGCACAGACAAACAAACGTGATCGTTTTCCTCTCTCTTCCAAACGCAGATTTTCGTATCGGCCGATCCACTAAACACTAACTTCCCAGCCGTGGCTAAGCACAAAACCGCGAGTTTGTGGCCCCTCAACACACCCCCATGACAGAGCGATTTCTCGTTTTCCCAAAAGTTAACGAGACCGTCCGATGAACCACAGTAAAGCACACATCCCAATAAACTAACGGCCAATGCCGTAACTGCGCATTCTTGTTTTAATAACGTTTGTGAAAAAAAGTGTTTGGTACCCTTACCTTGTAACTCTTTTCGCCATACTTTAACGGTCCCATCGGCCGAACCGGTGAAGACTAACCCGTCGAAACCGGCCACGACCGAATTAACCGCGTCATCGTGAGCATTGATCGATTCTAAGCATTTTGAATCTGATATTCTCCAAACTTTGAATGTTTTATCCCACGAAGCAGAGTAAAGAAGGGTTTGATCTTCGCTTATACTCAGACACGAAATTGCATCAAAATGTTTGATCCAAACCGCATTTCGATTTCGTCTCACTTCGACGTAATTGCTCGGGTTAATCGAGCTCTTTATATAGGCTTTTAAAGTGGGTAACGTTCCGACCCGTTTGTGAACGCTCGGGTTCTTGGTAGAGACCTTCCAGACCCGAATTTTACCGTCTTGGTGACCCGAAAAGATTCGCTCACGGTCAATCACTATGGCTTTAACCAACCCACTGTTCGATTTGAACCCGGAAAATTCCTTCTGGTTCTTCCAGACCCGAATGTTCTTGCTATCGGATCCGGTGTATAAAAGGTCACCTGAGGCGGCTAACGAATAAATGTGGCCTTCTTCGCGGACGAGCGAGCCCATGAGACCCGTGTAGGAATAATTGTCGCTAGCCGGAGCTCCATGGGTCGACCATGGAGATTTTGAATATGGAGATGATGATTGGTCCCATGAGAGCATATTTTGCGGAGAATTTTCTGGGTTTGTCGTGGGAGGAAGAGGTCTGTCGTAATTTGCAGAGCTCATTGCGGATGTTGTACTGATCATACGAACCGTATAGTCTTCGTCGTTCGGGTCGGATTGTAACATGTACCCGAACTTTTGTCTGTGTGAACTGTTTATTTCTGCAACCATTTTGTCTCTTCTTGAGCCTCTCATTCTTTAATTGTTTTCATAAAAGAACGAAACAGAGTCTGGTTAAAGAGAAGATTCGAATTAAAGTAAAGAAAGAATATAGACGAAAATTGGATCTGAAGAAAACCGAAAGCAGAGGAGAGAGAGAGAGAAGAAAGGGGTAAAATAAAAGAATCGAGAGGTTAGAGAAGATGGTGTATTTATATATACGTATATATATATATATATGCATATAAATAGGAAGATAAAGGGGCGGCCGGTGTGAATGTTGACAGGTCAGGAATTTGGGTTATGTAAATGAGTAAATTTTGGCATCACAGGTATCTCGTGGGATTCTATCTCATCTTATAAGGTTTAAAATTGAGTTAGGATGTAGTGGTGCTCACGAGTGAGTCGGGTTTGGCCCTCACCAGTCATTTATTCGAAGATAGTTAGGTTTGCGGTGTTTGCTCTCATGCCACTCGACATTCACTCGTTTTGGGTGAGTTGGATAAAATCCGATTATCTCATTTGTTTTAATCAAACGTGAGGTAATTTTTATAACTCCACCATGACATATATATTTTATTGATATAAGCATATAACATATGTATTTTAAAGATTATATAATACATAATGCATATACTGATAGAGTAATATTTGGTGTACTAATAAATTCTACTAACACTTATACCCACGTTCTATCTCTCTTCTAGTGTCTGCAATGGACCCAAAATGTCATTAGGTGAGATATAAAGTGTGAATGTGAGTGTTAGCGGAATTTGTTAGTGCTCCTAGCATTGTTGATACTGATATAAGCATATATTATATATATATATTAAAGACTTCACATACTGATATAAACATATAACATATAGATTTTTTTTAAAAAAAAATTAAGTGTGTTTCAAATCGGATCTAGTGAATCAGATTTTCACCCTCTAGACTCTTGACTCCATCCAAACTGCCGGGTCAAAAATAAGTTACGAATGAATCGGGTGGATGGGTGAATTTTGTACAGCCCTAGTGGGATCAAATTTTTTATCCAACTTTTTACTGAGTGGGATCATAAAAATGGGGTGGGGGGTGGGGACAACAACGCCCAATTATTTTATGCCACGTATTGGAGAGCTGGCAAAATACACAAGTGTTAGTGAATGACTAAATGACTCCTCGTTTGGTTCTTGTATGACGATTTTGCCCATGTGTAACTAAGCGTGTTAGGCTGTTAGCAGTGAGTAATGCTATGCCTACGAAACACCGACACTTTTAAAAAGGTAACGTGCCTTGTGTCGTATCATTTCTGATGTATAGACATAGAGTAATATTTGAGACACAACCTTCATACAACTTTCATACAACCTCTCTAAAAGATGTGTCTATCTCTCTCCTGTGATGTCACTGGACCCCACAGTGACACAGGAAAGAGATAGACACATCTTTTGGGGAGGTTGTATGAAGGTTGTATGAAAATTGTGTCCCAAGTATTACCCATAGACATAACACTCTATGGACACTTTTCATACAGTGTCGAAGTGCAATTTTTTAATATTTTGTTGTCAATGATGAAACCACATAAGGGTTGGGGGAAACCACAGAAGGGTTGGGGGTTGATTAGCCCAAATGTAATCTATCCCCCCAAATTTGAAAAAGCAAAATAAAAAAATTAGTACATGTGATATTTTAGTTCAAATATGGTCTAGCCTATCCTAAAATTTGAGAAATTTTTTTTTTTTTTTTAATAAAAGTGATATTTTAGCCTAAATGTAGTCTAACACACCCCAATTAAGTATTCCAAACCCAGTTTGATACCCTACCTTGTTGATAAATAGCCCCAAAATGTATAAATATTAGCCCAAAAGATAATACTGTTCTTATATAGACCCAATTTGACACCATATCTTATTATAAAATATGTATAAATAGACCCTAAAATTTTTTCCCAAGGGCCCGTAGAGCTTCCTCGGACACTACACCTTGTTGATAAATAGACTCCAAAATATATAAATACTATCCCAAAAGATAATATTGTTATAAAATAGACCCAATTTGACACCATATCTTATTATAAAATATGTATAAATAGACTCCATTTTTTTTTCTCGGGGGCATCGTATAGCTTCCTCAGCTCCCCCCTCCCTCCTTTAAGAAAATTCCTGGTTTCACCCTTGTTTGCCGTATCGACGTGCTGATGTTGTTCCGTATCCGTGTCGTAGTGTCCGTGTTTGTGCTTCATAAGCTATACCCTCTCAAATTTTGTATCGCAAATAGTTTCTAAATATATGTGATAATGGGATCACCTACAATAATGATACATGAAATTTGGTCCCACTACCATATATATATGTATTTGAAAACCATTTAGGCCCTGTTTGGTTCATCGATTTTGAAAGGAAAAAGAAAAGGGTAGGAAAACTAGTGTTCCTTCGTGTTTCCCCTTATATTTTTCTTCATGCTTAAATAATTTTAAATTTTTTTTAGCTATAGTATATGAAAAAAGGAATACAAATGACTCACAATATTTAAAATGTTTAATTTATTTCTCAACTTATTCTCTCTGTATTTTTATTTATTTATTTATTATTATATATATATATATTTTTTTTTTCTCATCGTTTTCCTTATTAACTAAACAAATGGGAATGTTTTTGTGTACTTTTTTTTTTTTTTTTTTCCTTTATTTCTTTTCCCTCACTAAATCCAAGAACCAAACAAAGCTCTTAAGATACAAAATTTTAAAAGCATGCATTACTTGTTGCCAATAAGGTCCCTATGGGCCGATTGTGGAAATGGTGAGGAGAAGAGGATGGTTTTCTATTTTGAGCAAGTCTGTTAGGGACTGAGGTTTAGGAAACCGGAAATGGTGGGAAATTTGCGGTTTAAAATATAAACAATTAAACAAACGCATTTATGAACAAGAGAGGTTTGACTTTCAATTTGGGCCGACCACTGGGTTCTTCCATTCTCCTCTCTCGGTGTGTGAATGTGATTATGTGATAAAAGACACAATTGGGTGCTTTTGTTGACATCATTTTTCTAAGGAATGCTAAATGTAACGTACCACAAGTTGTTTGTTAGCACATTTTCCGTTATGCTTATGAAGGGATGATTTGAATTGGATGTGCCTTTTCCACTTTTGTTGTAGAAACACAAGTTGATTCAAAATTCCTAATTACTTCTCGCGCCATGTTTGGGCTGAAGTACTTCTGAACTTGGTTCAGTCAAAATATCCTTTTTGTATTAAGTACAATTCAAACAAGCTAACATATGCAACTTGGGTCCGACATTCACATTGGAGTGCAAACGTGTGTTGGACAAGTAATTTTAAACGGGTCACAAGTTTTCCAAAATGCTTTTTAGATTCTACAAGCTGAAATCAACTTCTACATTCTTTTGTAAAACTAAAAGCAAAAATATTACAAGATGGAATTGAAGAGTGAAGAGCAAATAAACTGTGCTGTACTTTCAATGGATCAATCTATCCACTTGCATGAAATTGGAAAATCTTTTGCTCATTCAATTCAATCTTAGCTAGTAACACTTTCCTTCTTTTTTTTTCCTTCATGGTAGACATTTCTAACTATCTTCATTAAACACAATCTAATCCAACTGTGTAATTGTGGTCAACTATGGAGAATAACAGCAAACAGAATGAATTTTCAAGGACTAGTGGGCTTAGCTTTCATATGGTTGGTTTTGGTTCTTCAAAACCAAATAGGGCTAGGATGCACTTGGCTTTGGATCACCAACATTCTATTGGATTCTTGTGGCCCATTATTGGTAATTGATGAAAATACGGGTATGGGTAGTCTAGACCAAAGGCCCGAACATGACTTGTAGGACACAACTAGGCCTAAAAGTCTAAGCAACTAAGTTTTGGCCCAACTCTCCACCTTAATTCCTTCAGTTGTCACACAATTTTACCCAAGTATCACATGACCCAAGGTCCCAAACATTATTTTACTACACTACTAATCATTATTAAAATTATGGTATTTGCTTCTCTGGTGGAAGCAAGTCTGTCCTTAATTTCCTTAAAAACCAATTTCTTTTTTTAAAAAATTAAAATTAAATAAAAAAAAAACCAAAAATAAAATGAAGTTGATAAGTTTTTGTGATAAGTAAATAATAGCACAAACCAAGCTCTCCATATCACTCCTTAGAATGAATGACAACCAATGGGGCCTGAATCCTGGATTGGTTATTGTGCACTTTTAGAAATTTTATTTTAATTTTTTTTTTGGGTAGAAAGGAAATGAATAGAAACGAAACAAGATGCAAATTTGACATCTTAAAAGACTTGAACCATGTCAATTATTAAAACATAAGTCACTGATAATGCTAAATTTAACTAGGACTTGCTTCTTCTTTTTTTAGAAACGAAAAAGTCACATACTCACTAACAGATTTCAGTGAATGAGAACACGAAAATGAAAAGAGATTGATGATTTACAAATTAAGGTAGAACAAGAAAGAAGATGAAGCTGTATATTCTCATTGATAAATTTTGATACAACTGACTTAAGATACAATAAATTCAGCACATGCATTCTCAACCTGTAAAACCATGAATTTAGATTAGAATATTAACACACACACACACACACACACACACCCCCCCCCCCCCCCCCCCCCCCCGACTGCATTAATGTAAAATAGCATTGAAGTCTCCAAGGTAGGTCACAAGTAGAAGCTGATCTCACTCTCATATTTCTCCATAGCTCTCTCCTATCATGAATAGTGTTATTTCCATAGATAAAAGAGGGGTTCGAAGTTAATGGAATTAATGGTCAGTTGATGAAATATGAACATGAGTGTTTTGAGAAGAGCATTAATTTGTTAACAATTAAAGATGACTTTATCAGGATTCCTACCTACCCAAATTCTTTCAACACAGTTGTGGTATTGGCTATTAGTTAGCTACTCCCAATTGGGGATTAGATTCCGTTGAATTCTATAATGATTAGGCATATTCTAACTTTGGTTTCAATTAGACTAATAACATCAATACTATTGGAATAAACAAACTTAAAAATTTTCTTTTTGTTTGAGAGGGCAGTTAAGCCCGCTAATATTCCAACTGTTAAATTGGGAAGAAGATAATCTCTTGATTATATGTAATGTACAATAATGGAGGCCTTTATATAGGCTACACAAATCCTAAACTAGGAAGGTAGTAGTACAAGTAGTACAACTCATAGATAGTATAGTGAACCTAGACAACGTACATAACGAGGAACAAATGACAAGCGTATCTAGATCTTAACATAATACTCTAACCCCCCACCTTCCCTGAATCTCAAGGTGGAATCATAGAAACTAGTTTGAGTTTGGAAATCAAAACCTGAAGACGACCCGGAGGATGAGCTTTTGTAAAAACATTGGAAGGTACATATATAAGCCCTATAGTGCCACACGCAAGATGGTGACGCACAAAATGTCAATCAATCTCAATGAGTTTTGTGTATTCATGAAATACATCGTTGTGGGCAATCTGTATAGCACTTTGATTGCCACAGAAGTTAGCAGTAGCTGTGGAGTGAGTAACACCCATGTCTTCAAGTAACCATCTAAGCCAGATGAGTTCCTGAGTAGCATCAGCTAGAGCACGATACTCTGCTTCAGTGCTTGAGCGAGCGATGACAGTTTGTTTCTTTCTACGCCAGGAGATAAGAGATGTGCCAAGAAAGAAGCAATACCCAGTCGTCGATCGTCAATCAGTGGGATCTTCTGCCCAGTCTGCATCCGAATATGCATGGAGATCAAGTGTAGAGTAAGCAGAAAAGTGTAAACCATGAAACATGGTCCCTTTGACGTATTAGAGTATGCGAAGGACAATTGCATAGTGAGATGAGCGGGGAGCAGAGAGAAACTGGCTGACAATATGAACAACATAAGCAATGTCAGGCCTAGTAACTGTGAGATAAACTAAGCTTCCAACCAACTGGCGATACAACGTGGGATTATTGAGAAGAGTACCATCCAGAGGTGTGAGTTTAGCATTGGGCTCAAGAGGAGTAGGATTGGTCTTGCTGTCTGTCATTCTTGCCTTTGAGAGAATATCGGAAGAATACTTGGCTTGAGAGAGGTAGTATCCATCAAAGTGATCTCAAGACCCAAGAAGAAACTAAGTTTCCCAAGGTCTTTCATTTCGACATGTTGACTAAGATGGTTCTTCAAATCAGAGATACCAGACAAGTCATCACCTGTAACGATCATGTCATTCACATAGAGAAGCAGAAGGATAGTTCCCCGGTCTGTCTTTCGAATAAATAGAGCGGAGTCATAGGAGCTGGAGGTAAATCCAAATTCACCAATGATGGTACTGAACTTAGCAAACCAAGCTCGGGGATCCTGCTTAAGACCATAGAGTGCCCGACGAAGTTTACAAACCTGATTGCTGATATCCAGGAAGAGGATGTATGTAGACTTCTTTTCTTAGGTCACCGTTGAGAAAGGCGTTCTTTACATCCATTTGAAATAATTCCCAATGACGAACTGCAGCCACAACAATAAGACTGCGGACTGAGGTAAGACGAGCAACTGGGGCGAAAGTTTCTTCGTAATTAATCTCATATTCTTGTGTGAATCTCTTGGCTACCAGTCGAGCTTTATACTGTTCTACAGACCCATCGGAGTGAGTTTTAATTTTGTAAACCCACTTGCAACCCATTGCATGATTTCCACTTGATAAATCTACCAAATCCCATGTGTGGTTCTACTCTAGTGCCTGTAATTCATCATCCATGGTGTTCTGCCAAAGTGGGTTAGAACTGGCCTCACAATAAGATTGAGGCTCATGGTGAGAGAGAATAGTAGAAAGAACATAATCACGAAGACGAACAGAAGGTGTTCTTACCCGGTCGCTACGACGATCAGGTGCTGGTGCAGGTTCCTCAGACGGATTAGACAGCTGAAGAGAGGGCAAAATGGATAACTCAGATAAGGTAGATGGAGCTGGTGGGAGAGGTGCAGGATTTGAGGAAGTTGAAGGATTAGCCAGGTTAAGTGGAATCTCGAGATTGGCACTGTCAGAGATAAATCTACTGCAGGATTGGTGAAGAAGTGCAGGGTGCTAGGAGGAGCTACGTGAAACGAGGATAGAGAAGAGAACATCTTATGTTCCCAGAAGACAACATGACGGGACACACGAAGACGTTTTGAGAGAGGATCCCAACATCTGTAACCTTTGTGTTCAATACCATACCCTAGAAAATAACATAGACGGGCCCTAGATTTAAGTTTTGTGTGCTCATTTGGTTGAAGTAATACAAAGCACGTACAACCAAATACCTTGAGACTATTGTAGTCAGGGGGTGAACCATATAAACGCTCATAGGGAGTCTGGTTATTTATAGTGGGAGAAGGGACACAGTTCATAGTATGGATGGCAGTGAGGGCTACTTCACCACAAAATCTTTATGGACAAGAGGCATCAATAAGAAGAGCACGAACAGTGTTGAGAATATGTCGATGCTGGCGCTCAGCACGCCCGTTTTGTTGGGAGGTTCCCGGGCAAGAACGATGAGGTGCCATGTGGGTGAAGGAATGAAAGAACACTGGAATATGTATATACTGCAGCATTGTTGGTACAAAAAATTATGATTTCACATGAAAATTGTGTTTTGATCATCGTGGTAAAATTAAAGTAAAGTTGTTGTAACTCAAATCGGTTATTCATATAAACAGCCAAGTATAATGAGAATAATCATCCATAAAGATAACATAGTACTTGGATCCTCACATAATAGTAGTGGGAGAGGGGCCCCAGACATCAGAATGAACTAAGTCAAAAGGAGCATATAAAATATATTCATATTTATTAAATGGCAATGCCGTTTGCTTGGAAAGTTGACAAGAAAGACAATCAAAATTTTGGTTATTGACATTCCCTAAAACACCACTAGAGATTAAAGACTTGAGGCAACCAATAGAAGCATGACCCAAACATGTGTGCCAGAGACTGAGGGATGGGGTAGTGGAGGCTGAAGTAGTAAGTGTTGTATGAGCTAGAGAAGATATATGAGGTGGTATATGAATGTTGATAAGCTCATAGAGTCGTCCAACCTTATGGCCTATCCCAAGAATCTGTCCCGGCTTTGGATCCTACACACAACAACCAGAAGTAGAAAAAATGACAGTGAGACCAAATTCACATAGTTGACCAACCGAGATAAGATTTAGATTGAGTTTTGGAATTAAATAAGTATTAGGAAGTGAAGTGGATGATGTAGATATAGTTCCTATATGACTAACAGACATGTGGGAACCATCAGCAGTGTGAATAGTAGGTGTGGTATAAGCAGGATATTTAGACTCAAAAAGAATAGAATCGAAGGTCATATGATTACAACAAGCAGAATCAAAGAACCAAGAACTGATACTTGGAGTGACTGACAGAGCAATAGAAGGTGTATTACCAGTTTGGGTAAGAAGTTGTTTGAGAAGATCCTCAAGATGAGTAGCAGAAAAGCCTTCGCCAGAAGTAATGGATGATGAGGTATCAGCAGTGCTAGCATCAGTCGGGGAAGTGCCCTCTCGACATATGTTGTTCTGAGAATGGCTGGAGGGATTCTTGAGACACTCGTGCTGAAGATGACCGGGTGCCTTTATATGACAATGCTGACAGGTGCGAACAGAGCAGTCCAATGTAGAATGACCATTCTTCTTTCAGTAATTGTACCACTTTTTGGAAGTTCCGGACTAATCACCTTTGGGTTTGAATTGTGTGGCCCTGGGTGTAGCCAGAACAGCATCAGTAGATGGATTTGAGGGATGCTTAGAAGGAGCCAGGTGTGTTTCCTCAGAGAGAAGTTTTGGTATGGCTTGTTCCAAAGTGGGTAGAGGACTGCGATGTAGAAGTGACGCTTGGACATGTTCAAAATCATTAGTGAGAGCCATTAAAAAAATAACCAATCTTTGACAATCACGATAGGTACAAAACTTTTCTTCATCCATCGCAGTGGTGAAGGTAGGTTCAGAAGGAGTTAACTGGTCCTAGATATAATGCATCTCGGAGAGAAACTAGTTGATAGATTCGCCAGGTTGCTGCTTCATACGATGTAGAGTGCTCAGAAGTTGGTACTGATGAGCCAAATCTGTGGTGGTGTAACGGTGTTGCAAAAAATCCCAAAGTGATTTAGCAGTGGAAACCTACCAAATTGGAGATTGATAGAGCTAACACAAGTGTTGCGGATCCATGTGATGATTTGATGGTTCTTGTTATCCCAATCTTTAAGTCGTTCGGCGAACTTGGTTGCATCTTCTTCAGGGGCTTGAACTGGCGCCGTGATGTTACCAATGACATATCTCTAAAGTTTACAGCCTTTGAGGAAGCTGGACATGGATTGGGCCCAGATAATGTAATTAGGTCCATCCATGGTGATAGAAATAGGACAAAGGCTATCCAGACAGTCCATAATATGTAGAAAATGGATGGAATAGAGAAAATCACGGTGATGCAATCAGAATTAGGGCCTAGGGCTGATGCAGAGAAGCGGATCAGGATCTGGGTCGGGCCGGGTCGGGTCGGATCTGGATCATGTAGGGTATTTGGATCGGGTCGGGTCAGGCCTTGAATCTACAAATTCGAATCAACCAAGAATTGGTTTATTTGAACCAGCGAAGAATAATCCGGAACAGATCTGACGAGAAAAACTAGTGGCTATGCGATCGAAGAGGTGATTGGAGAGACAAGAAGAGAGAGAGAGTGTGGCGGTGGTGGTGTGGAATAGGTTGAAAATTTGTGGCGGCTGAAAGGTGGTGGTGATGGAGTTTATAGAAGTGATGAGGGTGAGCTGTAAGGCAGCAAATGGGGTGAGGTTGCAGTGGCTGCGTGATAGATTGGGATAGTGTAGGGTCTGTTGGGTGATATAGATTGAATAGTATAGGATATGTGAGGCGTAATGGTGGTTTACATCTATTAGTTTTATTAATGTTAAACTAAACTCACGAAGATGTGGTACAAATCCCATAACTAAACAAACCCCTGTCCAAAACGGAGCAACCAAGCTCTTATTAAAATGATTCATGAATATTGAAGTACTAATTAATGTGAGAGAAAGTGAGAGAGCCTAAAACTGATACACTGTTTGGTGCAGCCAAAACTGGAACAGATTTGATTTTCAGTACGTTTGATAAAATTTGAATATCATGTTGAATAAGATTATGGATCAACTTCAATAAACGGGTATTTCTGGATAAGATTTGCAAGAGATCAAATCTACTGACCTTTGTATTCAACTCACAAATCGAGTTTTCCATTTTGTAAATTAACAGAAAGAGAACTAAACACAGAAAGGACAGATAAAGAAAGAGGATAATAGATTTCAAAAGATAACTTTTTTAAAACTTCTCACACTCAAATCCCATATAAAAGTTGATGTAAATCAATTTTATATTTCCAGTACACGTAAAAGGATTATAAAAGAGTGAACCCATCACTTCACTTCAACTTTTGTTGCTTTCAGTTGTGTTTTTCCAACATTAACAGACAGGGGTGTAATGAGACTCCAAATAACAAAGTTAAATACATGAGATAAGGCTATAAGTTAACATGGGGATGACTAATATATACATAGCTCATCAACTAATTCACGGCTTATATTACAGTTAAATCATGATTTAAAAAATATAACAGATTGTGGGAAGATCATCGTGAGGCAGCCTCGAGCTCGCCAAGCACACAAGAATTGTAGACCACCGATTAATCTAGATAGTCTAATTGGCTTTGGGCATTATAAAACTGAGTATTAATGAATCCATCCCTGCCTACCAGTCTCATCAAAATGAATCAATATTGAAATATTAATGGGTCATAGGGACAGAAAGAGGTTAACTCAAACACTATTTGGAGTAGCGGAAGTAATTTTCAACATGATTCACAAAATTTGAATTTCATGTTGAATAAGATTGGGGATGAACTTCATTAAATGGTTTTTTTTTGGATAATAATGCCTAGGAATCAAATCTAGCAGATAATGGAAAATGGTATTAGATATATGATACAATTGAAGGCACTGAGAAAGATATAGCAATGGATAGAGCTCTTTATATATATATATATATATATAATTGTTTATCCAAACACCTCTTCTATACAGCCAAAAAAAAAAAAAAAGGAAAAGCTCAGAAATGGCTCTACTTGGGAGTTAGGACCCTATGTATATGTGTGTGCATGTGTGTGTGTGTGTGTGTGTGTGTGTGTGTGTGTGTGTGTGTGTGTATATTCATTTAAGTTCATCTATTTTTTGGCATAATCAGTACAGTCTCATCAGATAAATGAAAGCTTTGGCAGTTGGACCTGCAATTGCAGGCAGTAGGTAGTTTGGGTTTTTCAATCTAGGTTTTTATTATTATTATTATTATTATTACAGCTTTGCTGCAACTCTTACAAAATCAAATAGGGAAGAAATTCATGAAAAGTTAGAAAGTACCTTGATCTACTGCCAATTAATTGTAGGGCAAGTAACAATATTGTTGAAGGTTGGGCAAGGATTTGATTTTTTGCAACCAATTTTTTAGCAGCTTGTTTCTTCAATTATAGTGGATGTTTTGTCGGCCATGGGAGTTCAAAGATAGGGAAATATATATATATATATATAGAAGAAGGGGGAGTCAGATTTACACACACAGAGGGAGAAACATTCATGATTGTTAATGCCCATGATTCAATGAATGTGGGTGGGAGAGGACAAGGCTATGACTCTTCGGAGGAGGAGAAGCTCATAATACGTTGGATGAGGAGGAGGTGTACATGCAAATGGGTTTCTAGAATTAGGCTAAAAGAAGAGGGGATAAAAACCAAGGAAGCAAAGAAATGATGGCACCGAGGAAGACGATGATTCAGGATTTGAAGAGACAAAACTCAGAATGCTTTGTAGATTGGGGTTAAAAAAGAGGAGATGGGATAAAATGTAAGTTCTAAAAAACAAAAAAAAAAAAAAAGGAAAATTCACAATAGGCCACGTGGTTCTGTTCATAGGAGGGGAAATAGTCCTATTTTTAAGTATAGTAATAGATAATTAACACGTGGAACAAGGAGAAATGAAAGTCCAAGAAATTAAAGAAAACAAAGTCACCAATTAACCCCATTTTCTGGACATCCTTGAATTCATTGGATACATATAACAAGATTGAGACAATAAACAAACACACACACTTACACATAACATGGTGAGAGGCTGAGAGCTCCATTAAAAGAGCAGTTCAGTCTAAATTAAAGGGGCGGGAACAAAGATGTTGGCATCTAAGATAAAGCTAGCTCTTTTTTCGACAATCATCTTGTATCTCTAAGAAGCCTACATTAACATTTGAATAATTGAGAAGACATAGAGCTAGTGGTGAGGGCACTCAATGAAGAAATACTTATGACTTTTTTCCTTGCTCTTTATTGAAGAGTTGATGTACATTATACAATATAGCTCTTAATCTTAGGCAATCAAAAATATGTTATTCACCATGACATAATCCCATGATTTTGGCTTAAGTTTGGTCTTGATTGCTGGAGGAAATAAAGCCAGAATTATTCTGTGGAATAATTCCACGATGGTGACCATCATTTGAGTTATTTCCTTTAACATGGCCCTTCAAGCTGGAGAGGGAATGATCATGAACTCCCAGCTTGATTCGAAAGGCAGTGAAGGACTCCTTTGGCAATGGCTTGGTAAAGGCATCTGCAGGCTGAGAGGATGATGGAATGTAGCAAGTAATAAGAGTGCCCATAGCCACTTTTTCACGAACAAAATGGTACTCGAGCTCAATGTCCTTTGAGCGAGCGTGAAACATAGGATTGGAAGACATGTGTGAGGCACTGATGTTGTCGCAAAATAGTTGTGGAGGTGAAAAGAAAGAGACACCAATATCGCGCAGTAAAAATGTTAACCATATAATTTCAGCTTTAGTAGATGCCATGGAATGATACTCGACTTCCGAGCTCGATTGGGCAACTGTAGGTTGTTTCTTAGAACACCACGAAATACAACTAGCATCGAGAAAAACACAAAAACTAGTGGTGCTGCAACGTGTAACAGGACAGCCAACCCAATCAACATCACAAAAACTATACAGAGAGAGGGGACTTGTAGAGATAAACCGTATCCCATAGTTTTGAGTGCCTTTTAAATACAGAAAAATGTGCTTTACAGCTTTGAGATGAACCACTCTTGGATTATTAAAATGTTGGCATACTCAATTTACTGCATGAATAATGTCTGGTCGAGTGAAGGTAAGATATTGAAGAGCACCGACAATACTTCGAAATGAATGATCATCCACGAGATCGTTATCAGAGGCAGTGGACTTTTCTTTGATCACCATGGGAGTTGCAATAGAGGAACTATCAAGCATCTGTGATCTTGTAAGAAGATCATGAATGTACTTTGTTTAGCAAAGGAAAAGTCCACCAGAGAATGGTTTAATTTTAACTTGAAGAAAGTAACGTAAAGACTCGAGGTCTTTGAAGGAAAAATTCTTATCCAAGCTATCTAATCAAGGTTTAAATGAAAGTTCCATTGTTACCAGTAATAAGTGTTAGGGATATATACTAAAAGCCATGCTTTATGTAGTTAATTTATTATTCATTTAACAAATTCAGTTATTCCATTTTTATGAGAAATCTGTGTGGGCAATGTTTGTATTGTATTGTTAATTTAATATTATACATGTGTGTCTCTCATTCTACATAGGAGGTGGTTTGGTGTGTAGAGTTCGGCTTACACACGAAAGATCAGACCATCGGATCTTGTAGAATGTAAAATTTTGGTTTACAGTCTTAGATGGAATTGGGCACACCATCAGTAGGACTGCAGCATGGTGTTGTAGTAGATTTGTCTTAACTACAGAAAACGGTACAGCTTTAACTCACTATGCTGGTACACTTTGTGTATTAAACGGGATCGACTTGGGTTAATTATCTTTGTAGACACCTCATTTTGACCTGCCAAAAAAGAAAAAGAAAAATTGTCGCAGGGGGAGCCCACCGAGCGCGCAAATTGAAAACGTAAGAGCTAGAGTCCTAATCAGAATATTCGAAGGTCAAATCAAATGTCAAATCAAGTTGTCGTCAATTTGAAACCCACCAGCATGGTTTCAAAAGCATGTCGGGCCAACTCGAGACACCCAATTTTTTCCACCTACAAAGAGGCGGACATATAATGTACATCGAGTCCGACGGGTTGGAAGAGCTCATAAATACAAGGTACCTAGACTTCGAATCGTCAAAATTGAACCACGGATGAAGAAATATGTCACGCCCCGACGTAGCATAATACAGGAGAGCATTTAATTTCCTTTATGGACTCGTAGGTCGTGACAAGTGAGTATGACCAATTGTCCCTACAAAATATATCTTAACAACATTTCTAGAACAAAGGATACTAACAAAACATAAACTCCAGAATTTAAAACTTACTAACTATTACATAGGTCGAGGTTTTAGGCACAAAACGCCCTTATTCAAATTCTAACAAGGTTTATTACAACTCTGAAAGGAAATACATAAGGAATATAAAACAGCTCTTCTGGAACACCTCCGGTCATCTAACTAGCATAGTCAACGAACTCTGGCTGCTCCTGACCTGGAAAATCTGGACATAGAGTCCAGGACGCATCGACGCCGTCAGCTTATGAAAGCTGGTGAGTAAAATAAACATGTGCTCGTAATATATATATATATATAAGCATATAGAACAAAGGTACAAATTAATCATTAACAGTAATATATTCAAGGTTCCAATTTCAACAAAAATCACGGGGGAATATAGTATGAAATAAATACGTAATTGTACATGAATTGTGTAATATCTTATTTTGCCAATTCTTTTCTTTAAAACAACCCAATTCAACCAACACATCATCTCAGATACCAGGAGTAATAACTACTTAGTCATCAATTTGAGAGAAGAAGTTGAGCAAATTGTAAATATTACTGACCAATTCCTAAACAACCACTAAAATAGCCATTTTTTTTTTACTTTTTATGAAGTGAATAATAAATATCCCAAAATTTATTGTCCCAAATGTAATTAGACACAAATTGTTGATTGAAACCTCATTTGAGAGAAGAAATTGACCAAATTGAAAATATTAGTGACCATTTCCTAAATAGCCACCAAAATAGCCACTTTTGTTGACTTTTTTTGAAGTCAATAATAAATATCCCAAAAATTGTTGACCCAAATGTAATTAGACACAAGATGGCTACATTGAGTTTTTCACCCGTGACTCAAAAAAAAAAAAAGAAGTCAAATCTAGGCTTTGTTTGGTTTACAGATTTATTGAAGAGCAAAAAATAATAATAATAAACCAAGAACAATATTTTCCTTTGTTCGGTAAAAAATGAAAATAGGAAGGAAAAAAAAGTATAGTGAAAAGTAATATTAGATTTTGCAAGACTTTCCTTTCTTTTTTCTTAAGTTGCAATTAATGCTGAAAATATATTAACTTGTTTTTTTTTTTGGTCTAGACCTCGGGTATCTGGAATCGGCTCTGACTAATTCGGATCGAGCCGAGTAGGACCCGTTGGAGCGACAAAGCTCTCCCAACAAGTATTTAATCACAACTGCATATTCATGACTCGAACTCAAAACCTTAGTTAAGCTAGAACATTCCATTTACCAATTAATCTACGTGCTTGTTGGTAATATATTAACTTGTAATGTCATTTAACCATTTCCCTCTTATTTTCCTTCCTTTTTTCTTTTCCTTCGTCAATAACCAATATGCAAACAAAACAAAGCCTAAGATTCAAATCAATTAGTAAGGGATTTCAAGAGATTTCTTGACATGCATGGGTAAGCACTTTCTGACTGTTTCCATCACTGTCATTGTCACTAGCACAACCATAAACAGTGTCAAATTCTTGTTCACCCTCAACCACCCATTTTTTTTTGCTGATTTACTATTTTTTCTTTTTTTATACAAAAGACCAATTTTCCAAAATGGGGTTTTATGGTGTATGTCAATGAGGACATATGAGAAAATTTCAGTGGTCGTCATACCGGGTACTGACAAACTAAACCAAACTAAATCTTCTGTCCCAATTAAGTGGGGTTAACTCTATGAATCTTTTTTCTCCATTCTGCACGATCAAGAACTATATGCTCATTTAAATTATATATATTCATATCTTATTATATTACATACTCCTAAGTCAATCTTAGTCTACCTCTCCCTCTAATTATTCCCAACACTACGATCTTATCACTCTTTCGCAGAGGTGTATCTATAGGTCTTCGTTGCACGTGGTCAAACCATCTAAGGCTTAGTTTGACCCCCACGTGGCTTTTAAAAGTAGTTTATAAAATTTATTATTAAGTTGTTTGATTATTTTGTACAAGTGACACATTACTCTTAAAAAAAAATCATGAAACCAAAAAGCAACCTTAAGCTTTTAAAAGCTCCATTCTAGAGCTTTTAAAAGCTCCCCAAAAAAAAACATCAAGTTCAATTTTTGCAAAGCTCATAACTAGTTACCAAATGAATTAACATGAAATTGTGCTTTAAAAAAAAAGAAGCACCAAAATGGGGGTCAAACTAAGCCTAAGTCTATTCTCTCTCATCCTCAATCTGTGCCACTCCTATAGTCTCTCGAATACACTAATTTCTAATTCTATCTATTCTAGTCTTACCAAATATCCATCTTAGCATCCTCATCTCAGATACGCTCACTTTGCTAATGTGTTGTTACTTACGTACCCAACACTCTGTCACGTAGAGCATAATCGGCCTCATAGTTGTCTTATAAAATTTCTCTTTCAATTTTACTGATTTTCTCCGATCATATAATACTCCGTATGATATGATACGGGGTACTGACAGTCACATGAAAAAACTGATTATAGAGACGTGGATGAAACAATGCTAGTTAGATTAAGAGCCAATTTGAGAACCACATTTGTGGCTCCAAATGTTGTTAGAACCAAATGTCTATAATGCAAGCAGTTTCAACTTGCTTCAAAAGAAAAGTTTGGAGAGAAGCAGATAGTCGAAAGGCAGCTTCTGTCCATCACTTCTTTTTGCAATTGCCATCACAATTACATGCAATTTCATAAGTGTCGCCAAAGGGGGCCTAAGTCCTCTTAACGATCCTGAAGTCAAGGTAAATTTAACTTTATTGACTTCATAATGCAACCTACAAAGAAAAATCCAGAATCTTAATGAAAGACAAGACTTATCTAATTGGAGTGGAAGAAAATTACTCAAAAGTCAAGGTTTGCGATTGGCTTGTGTGTTATTGTTCTTGATACTAAAAACTTAAAAAGAAGAAAATTACTCATGTGTGTGTGTGACTGTGTGATATAATCCACAAAATGAATCGTCACATATATTATATATATATATATATATATTAATTAGGCTATGGAGAGGGTATTCTCTCTTTAATAAACAGATGGTCTATATTTTGGCCATCGGATTTTTCATTAAAGACAATTTTGTCACTTCATAATTTTTAAACACAATTCGACGACCAAAATAACGGCTCTCTCTTTATTAAAAAGAGAGTGTCATCTCCACAGAATTTTCGTTTTACACATACAATTCACATATACCTAAAAATCACCTCTATGCTATTTGCAAATATGATTACTGGGCTGCTCACCATGAGTTATCATTAGTATACTACCTAAAATAATTCGTATCACAAGGATTTGTACGATGAAGTAGGACTAAATCAAAATTAGTTGGGTCAGTCAAAGTTTGTGTTCTACAACATTTTCCTTACAAGTGACTAGTACTTTCTAAAATTAAATAGGACAAAGAACTTGTAGACTTGTAGCTAACACCTCTGTGATCCTATACGTCTAATCAAAATTTGATCATTGGACACAACAAAGTTAATTGACTAATATTCCCTAAAAAGTCATAACCATAAATCATAATAATAATAATAATAATAATAATAAATAATTGTACAGAAAAATCATCTTCAAGTCATGCAAGCTACACTGCTCAGCCTTTTAGATTTAATCAATTTATTTAGCTACCAATTTCAATTTGTCTCAGAATTTTACAATAGAAATCCTAAAAGGAGAGTCATGGAATTTATTCACCGGATGAGAAGGGATGGCAACTCTTGAACTTTGCTAAATAATCTGAACGTATGAGAGGATAAACAGAATTTTTCGAACCAATCTAAAACAATTAGCATTTTCAAATTGAAGTCATCTTCATTAGAGTGACCTATTGTTTTTTGTTTTTTAGATTCTAAAAACGAAAACTGAAAATCACTTGTTTTGTTTTGTTTTTTCTGGTTCAATTTTATTGTCATTTCACAAAGAGAAAAATGGAAGCAATTACTAAAAGTGTTTTCGGTTTACAATTTGAAAATAATGAAAATAAAAGCTAAAAACCACAACTTTACTAGATGGCCCCAAGATGTCACGAGCTGTCTGGCATATGCAGCAAAAAATATACAATAAATTTGTGATTATATCAATGTTTTTTAAGTTTAAAATAGGGTTAATTATACAAATATCCCCTGAGATTTGCCTTAATTATATAGACTTCCCTCGCATTTTGAGAAATTACACGGATCTCCTTTCTCAGTAATGTTTGGGTTAACCTCTATGATAGAATAAATGAGAGTACTAAATTGCCCCTACAATAAATTTCACGAACCTCCCCTGAACTATGGTCTAATTACACAGACCTCCTATCGCCCTCAAAACCCTAGCTAGATTTACAATTTGTGCAATTATATAATTATATCCACAATTAAAATTTTCTTTTGCAATGAGAAAGGGTTTGAGTTAAACTTTTCATACGACTAAAAATTGTATCTTTTAATTTCTTCAAATTCCTTCCAGTTCCAAGATCTGCTATTTCTTCAAACATTTCTTCAAATTCTTCAATTTCATAATGTCTTTCGTTTGATCATTTATTTATTTATTTTATATTTCTTCCACTTTTTAGTTTTTCCTGTCTATGGAATAAATATGGCGGATACGATGGATCAAGAGAATATGGGTATTCTTTAATTTGGTTTATTGGGAAGATCTTTCTATGCTTTATGGAAAATTGAAGGGACTGTGAAAAATGGTAAGGTTCATATAGTCATTTTGAAAAATAAGAGAGATGATTTAAATTTTGGAAAAAAATCATTTTTGTTGAGAGATGGAACAAGGGAGGAAAAAGAAGAGAGAGAGAGTAACAAAAAAATATTTTTGTAATGAGAAAGGTGTGTAATTAGGTCATATCTCAAGGGAGGTTTGTGTATCCTATTTTTTCATTAGGATAAGTAAGGGTATTTGGGCATTGGGTAATTTAAATTCGCTTACATCATCAATTTCTGTCAGGGATAGACAGTCCACTAACCTAAATCTCAAGAGAGGTCCGTGTAATCTCTCAAACTGCGAGAGAGTTTCACGTAATTAAAGAAAACCTTAGGAGAGATTTGTGTAATTAACCATTTAAAATATTTTTGGCATTTGCACATGTTAATTAAACTATGAGAAAATATGTAACTGAAGAGATGTGCCACGCACTACTAACTCAAAAAGTTTTTTGAATAAGCTTTCATTTAAACACCTTGCACTTTTCTTGTTCATCAGCCTCTCTGACCTTTTCAAATTATATTTTAATTTGCTTTTGCACATTTTTAGTTGTTTATTGCACAATTTTATGTCTATAGCTTTAGTAGGCCTCAATAAAATTTTCAGAGAGCTTGTTTTTTTATTTATTTAGTTGCATTGCTTTACTCTCCCCAGTTGAAACCAAACAAAGGAAATCCTTCTACTCCAAACACAATGTAAAAGACATCTAAACTTTAAGCAAACCAATTGAATCACAAATGGACCAGTTGCATTCAAATTCAGTTTCTTATGTGCTGCATTGCAGTTTCTTTTTTTTTATTTATTATTATTATTATTTAATTTTTCACAACTTCAGAAAGTGCCCACTCACTTTAGCTTTCTTTCTTGCTCTCCCTATATAGTTTCTCTACTGGAAATATAAATATAAATATAAGGCTTAATTTTAAAATATATTCTAAAGTTTGATTATTGTCTCATTTTAGTCCATACAATTTCAATTGCATCAATTTGGTCCCTGAAATTTTTAAATAGAAGCAATGTGGGCCAAATGTCCAATTTTTGTGAGAAAAGTTGACAGAATTTACTCACATGCTATGCAATGTCACGCTTTTTAGGGGCAAATTTAGAACACCACCAAGCTCCCATCCATTTATCAGCATATTTGTGCATAGCAGCTGGTGAATTCTGTCAATTTTTTTTTATCAAATGAGACATTTAGACTATATAGCTTCAACTTAAACATTCCAATGACCAAATTAATGCAACTGAAATTACAGAAACTAAAATAAAACATGGACCAAACTTCAGGAGTTTATTTTGTATTTAAGCCTAAATATAAATATAATTTATTTGGTGTATTCTCTCCTTTTTAAAGACATTCTAATAAAGATCTGCAATGAGGTTTGCCACTCTATTTTTAAAACCATTCATGTAGGGGAAGGTGTTTGATCAAGTAATTGCCGCGTTTTGGAAGTCAAAAAGACTCAAAACCCAGTAAAAGTAGGAGTACCCCAGTCAACAATTTAGGCTTTAATTGTCAAATAATTTGTCTCTAGCGAAACTTAACAAGAGTTGCAAAATTTATACAAACCTACTTTTTAAACCAAATTTTTTTGTCATGCACTGTACAAGGGAGGTAATGCTCTCTTTCTTTTCTTTTTCTTTTCTTTATTTTTAATTTTTGCCTCAGGCAAAGTGCCCACATGCGCCACCTACACGAGTAAATATCTATTGTAACAGTTATTTTGCTGACATGATATAACAAGTAAATCTGAACCTTTTATTTATCTATCTATACTCCCTATTTTTAGAAAAAATCTCATTCACATAAGCACAAATCTCAAATCAGTGAGTGTGTTATTTTGCTAACATGGTATCTCCGTTGCATTGAATATTTACTCCACACATGCACAAACCAAGGCCTACTTCAAAGGAGACATCTTCTCATAGATGGCCCAAGAAGAATAAATCTTCCACACTACTCTCAGAGAGAGTTGAACCCTTCCCCTTTCACTTAGAGAGAGAGATTAATGTCACTAGACCACAAGGATCTTGACAGGAGGTAATGCTCCCACAACCCATAAATCCCAACCTGCAGCTGGGATGAAAACCTTACTATTGGCCATCCCTTCTATCTCTACACCAATCTTTTGGTTAGGAGTAAATACCATCATCTCCTATTGTAAAGGCTTTACATTTTGCATTTAAAGGCCCATCATAGGTAGTCCTATGAGGCGTCTTGATTCACTTATTGGAATTGACCTGCACATTACTATAGTTTTGCTTATGGCTCGGCTCGTATAGTAACATTGTAAATTTTAGTTTTTAATTTTGGTTTTTATTTGTTGTATTGAATTAGAGGCAGATATTAATACAAAAAATTAAAATAAAAAATCATAACGTTACCATGTAAGTCATTAGTGTTAATTGCATACGTAATAAGATAAGTGAAGTGTGTTCAAAAGCGACATCATAGATCATATAGGCTGGTCGATTGGGCATTTCTTATAGTCGATAAGCTTCGACTTCTCCTCATTTTCCCACATCTAATTCGGGAGATTCATGATAAAGAGGTGTTGTAGCCCTGGTTCATTATCATTTTGTGCTTCAAGATTGCCAACACCAAACGGCATCATTTCAGCGGCAAACTTTATTCCGCCTTCTCAAAATGTGCTTAAGCGCTTGGTGTGTTCGCGCCGGTAATTTATATTTTGTGCATGTCTCTAGCATGGGTAAGATGTCTAAAGGGCATGGAAATCATCCTATACTCCATATAAGAAATTAGATTTTCATTTTATTACTTTTAATCTCACAAAATAAAAACCCGCTATGAAATTTAACCCTCCTCAAATAACATCTTGAATGATACAAGACTGTTGTTTTTGAAATTTTGAAGATACATTGATATCTTTTCTTTAGAATACCAAAGCAATAGTGGTTGTTGCCCGAGCAAACTGGTTGTTCTCAAAGCAATAGTGGTTATTGCTTTGACATAGTGGTATCCTTTCTTTATAGATCAATTATCTTAACCATTGTCGATACTTTTGAAAATTGCACATTGTAGATAAAATCTACACACACATGCATACGAGCCGGGTTTAGGTCACTTACCTAGCGGAATAACCCAACGGATCGAATCGGCGTTGTTACTAGCTCGATAATGAATCTCACAAATGGCTGCTCCTACTTTGCTTCTGTGTACTCTCTTGTGCTTTTTATCGGTTGTAGAAGTCACTACTAAAATGATTTCCGTTACATTCACGCGCTAAATCTCAAGGCTACAATGGTGATGACCTAGAGAGAGAAAATGTGAGAGAGAGAGGGGAGAGAGAGAGAGGTGGCCGGGTTTTTGTGTAACCTCCTTATGGGTGTGCAATATACATATATATATATATATGCACACATATATAGTTGCCCTAGGACTCCCAAGCCTAACCCACTTAGGATTGCTTGGTACCTAAGCAAGGCCCATTGGACCCGGTCCAATGTATGTGGGTGCACCAATGACCCACATTTTTTTTACATCTCCCACTCACCCACATAGGGCTTGTTACTAAAACAATCTCTCTAAATAGAACTTCTCAACTCTTAATACATGGAATACAACGTGCGACCTTACGAAAAGAAAGTACAGCGACAGGAGTGTAATGCCAAGTCATCACCGTAACCAGCAAGACACATCACTCGAAAGCTTCTCGTGTATGCCTTAGATGGTTCAACCACACCGAACACAGCATTCTCAATCCCTCGGTGAAAAGAATTGTTGCACCACTTCAATGTAATGTACTCATGACATATCCGTAACAAAATACAATTGTCGCAGGCCTGCTAATGAGTGACAAAGCATGGTATGTTATTGAATGGTCTTCCCTGGGCCCACATATCAATCCGACTAACTTGACCGCTTGCCCAGACATACCCCATAGAACAGAATCTTCTCTTAGTCCTAGGATAGCATGCTAAATTAAATGTCATCAAGCATTCTCTTCATGACATAGTCTCAAGTCGTGAAGGCAACCAGTTTGTAGGATTACCAATGTCTTGAATATGCTATATGGATCACACAGTAATGAAGAAAAATCCATTCACTACTCCACAATTGATTGCAAAAGCAAATACAGTATAAAATATATGTTATGGCGTTCGTCCATAAAATGGGCATGTCACTCTATGTTTGGAAAAACAAGTAACGCCATACGAATCTTAGTCTAGACGTTACACGAAACATCTAATCTGAGTTTTCCAACACAGTCGCCTCTCCTAGCGCCCGTCTGAAATCTCATATTCGATTATAAATAGGCTACATAGAGTCGTGGGATCTCTCTATGTTCACCCGAATATAAAGGTCTCATCTTAGCTCCATCTAAGGTCATATATAGAGATAATATATAAGGGTTTATATCTAGCTCGCAGTTCTTACATTGCGTAGATATAAGTGTTCTACCTCGCTTTCTAAGCGCCATGGACACACATGTCCTAGCTAGCTACCTAAGTGTCATGAACACAAATATCTCATCTTTCTCGCCAACTAAGCGCCATGGACACACATATCCTAGTTCGTTATCTCAACACTAAGGGAGTCACATGTTTGAGCAGGTCGACTCAAGTCCGGTGACATATTAGAAATGTGCATTCATTCCATTCATATAACAAATATACATGCATGGAAACCAACTAGTTTATTATTAACTGATAATAAAAACTTGAATAATAATGTCAATATCACAATAAAGTGTTTAAGTACATCAAATCCCCAAGTGGAAATGTGCATCAAGACAACTTCCCTTTGCGCATACTATATCTCAAATGTGACAAAAATGAATGTCCACGTGCTAGAATGGTTTTCAGATCTTTTGCATATGCTCGGGCTTACGTGTTATCACCGTAGATGAGCAAAACCTCATCACTATAAGGTGAAGAGCCTAGCCACTGCAAAAACTCTTCAACCAAAATAGCTTCTCGAACAGTTGGTAAGCATACCACTAATTATGCTTCCATTGTAGACAGCATGAGGCGATGTCCATAGTCCTGCGAATATATCACAAGATCTTCTTCACTACTCTCTAGTGATAGGACCGGGGCTGCTAAGGCAATGACTAATTAGACCAACCGCATAGCAGATATCTGACCAAGTACATAACATAGCATACTTTAGATTCCCTATCATGGATGCATATGGAAAACTAGACATTTATTTACACTTCTCATTATTCTTAAGACATTGATCTAAGGTCAAGGTGAGTCCTTTTAAAAATTAGGTTGTCAATGGGGTTTCAGCCTTTCATGTGAAAACGTTCAAGAACCCTCGAGATAAACAGAGAAGCTTCTGAGAACGATCTCTCACAATCTAAACTGCTAACAGATAGTTGGCATCACCTATGTCCTCAATCTCAAACTGAGAAGACAACCACTCTCAAGTGGCAACAATGGAACTCATCTTATTCCCAGCTAGAAGGATGTCATCAACATACAAAGAATTAGAGCACTTTTCTTGGACCGTTTAATGTACACACATTGTACCACTGCCTAGCCGATTGCTAGCTTGAAATAATAAATGGAACGTCTGAGACAGCATACTTTCACGCTCATTCCCTTTGGTCACAAAACCAATGGGCTGATCCATATTGATCTCTTCGTCTAGTTCTCGATTGAGAAAAATAGTTTAAACATCCAACTGAAAAAGTTCTAAAACTAAACATGTGACAATCGCTAAGATAAGGCGAATGGAGTCAGAACTCACCCTTTGGGAGAACATGTTTCCATGGTCTATACCCTCTCCGGGTACAAACTAGTACCACAAGGCGCTTGTCAATTGAACCAATTATCTTGCATTAGTGTTGAAAACATACATGTCTCCAATAGTCTTAAGCACAGGCAAAATGTCAACTAACTCCCAGACCTTATTCGGGTCCATAAAGCTCATCTCATCGAGCATAACAACTATACACTCAGCTTCAGCAGACGAAGAAAACCGCTTCACCAAAAGAAGCAGGCTTATCCTCATCCACTTTTACACACATTCATACACATGAAAATGTCTCCCTCATTTTTCAAAATGGCAACATGAAACTTTTTCCACATCACTTACGGTGTACTACCTGAGAATCTTGAATGCCTAGTGGTTCGCTCCCACTATCCGGTACACTTCCACTAGCATCTAGTGGTGTACTCGGCTGGAGACTAGTAACATTTTCAATGATTACTGGATGTAGGATCTTAATCTCCCCACCCTCGCTTAAAGATGGTATGTTATCTTCAACATCCTCCAAAATATAGAGGTCAAGATATCTTTTAGTATTACCAATCCTGGGAAAGTCATTCTCAATATCATGTGATACCATTTCTGTCATTCCTATACCCGGTTGTTCATTACATGTAACATAGCCTTTCGAGTTATTAGAATACCTTATAAAAGATATGTTTTCTGCTCTTGGGTGTAGTTTCTCGCACTTATGCAAGGTATAGTGAACATAACCTCTTGAACCCCACAGGGGTAAATGCTCCAAAATGATCTTTTCGCATTTCCATAGGTCATAAGGGGGTAGAAGGAACTGACTGAAAAAAGCACTCAAGTATGTAGGCAGCAATCAAGAGTACATCCCCCTAAAAACAATATTGGGAGGTTGACTTGCGCCATCATAGTACTAGCCATATCTAGGAGTGTCGTATTCCTTCTCTCTACAATACCATATTGTTGCAGAGTTTCAGGAATAAGAAGTTGTTTGCGTATACTATTTTCCTCACACAGTTCCCTGAACTAATTAGAAAAGTACTTGCGATCCTTATATCTTGCAAAATCATTTATAAAAGTGAGAAAATAAGAGGCGCCATGCCGTGCTTTTACAACCATAGGTCCGCAGATTTCTGAGTGAACTAGTTTTAATACTTGAGTAGCTCTAATAGCCTCTCTAATAGGTTTTGGCATGTTTTTCCAACTAAGCAAGTCTCACACATAGGTAGGTCAACCTCAATGAGTGGGCCAAAAAGGCCTTCTTGAGCTAATAAAGTCTTCTTGAGTTAATCCAATTTTCATTATTTCGGATAGGGATAGTAGTTTTACATCGAAGTTTTGGAGTGTCTTGCAAGAAGCAATGGGTACCAAATTATATTTCAGTACTGCTTTTCATTCTCATATCAATGGTCAATCGGAAAGAGTGATCTAATTTTTGGAAGACATGCTTCGTTTATGTATACTTGATTTTCAGGGTGATTGGAAAGACCACTTGTCGTTAATTGAGTTTGCATATAGCAATAACTTTCAGTCGAGTATTAGGATGGCTCCTTATGAAACTTTATATGGTCGCGCATGTCGTTCACCGATTAGTCGGACGAAAGTCGGGGAAATAATGATTGAAGGGCCAAAAATTATGCAAGAGACGACGGACAAGATAAAAGGTAATTCAACAACCGTTACTGATAGCTCAGAGTAGGTATAAGAGTTACGTCAACAAGCATAGGCGACCGTTGGAATTTAAGGTGGGAGATTTGGTATACTTGAAGGTGTCACCTTTAAAGAAGATTACTAGATTTGGGAGATATGAGAAACTCAATCTGAGGTATATAGGACCTTTTGAAATCATTGGGAGAGTTAGACTCGTAGCATATCGATTAGATTTGCCGAATGAGTATGCTCAGGTGCATAACGTATTCCATGTATCATTGTTACGAAAATGTTTGGCGGAAGATACAAATCAAGTGATGACTCCAACGCCGCTTGAGATTCAGGGTGATTTAACGTATGATATGTACTCGATAGAGATATTGGATCAGAAGGATCAAATCTTACGAAATAAGGTGATATTGAAGGTAAAAGTGTTATGGCATAGCCAAACAACGGAAGAGATGACATGGGACATAGAGGACGAGATGCGTACTCAGTATCCGCACCTAGTCGATACATGAGGTACAAGTTTGGGGACAAACTTCTTTATAATACTTGTGTGCGTGTTTATCATATTTCATTACATTTGTCATGCATGATAATGTAATGTGATGTGCATTTATGGCATATGTGTGAGTGGGTTGTAACTCACACGTTAAATTGGGTGTCTATGTAAGAGAACTCTCTAAGACTGTATGAGATGGATGTTTTGATCGATGTTGTGACGTCTCTCCGAGATTGAGATGGTCATTGTGGAATACCCTAAATGTTTATCTGAAAATAAATGTTTACCTGTGTCTTTCACTATCTCTATTATTATCTGGTTTAGAATATGTTTCTGGCGTTAGTTTTTGTATCCTTGTGAGGACGAATTAACACACTACATAATTGGTAGGCTAATTAGTAATTTCGTAAAGTCGTGTGGAACCACGTTAGCAACCAAACGGAACTTAGTGAAAAACTAGTAAAGTTAGATATTTCCCACTAGGGTGTTAGATCGAAGGTTTAAGACCTTGAGGGGAGCTAAATGGTATTTGGAAAAGTCATGGCTATAAATACAAAGTGTGAGATATTTTTGGTAGCAAACCCCTAATTGACTTCTAGAGAGAGAGAGAGAGAAAAAAAAAAGGAGGGAGATTTCAATCTCCGAGCTTGTGACGCTCATTTTCGGTGATCCATCTGTTGATCAAAATATTTTATCAGATATTCGAACTCCTCGAGGTAAGGTCGTTGTTTTGATATCTAATAGGTCTTGTTTGGATAAGTTTTTCGAAAACTCATTTTTGGGAATTTTCATAAAAAAGTTGTTAATCGGACTTTTGATTCATATAAATCATACTAGACGGACTTCTACACGATCTTTGTGCTCGGGTTTTCTTTGGAATGAATTTTTATGAGCGTTAATCGGAGGTGAGTGATTCAACTATGTGGTTTGGAATGATTTCTTGACAATATTCATGTTTTGTATGAAAAACAAATGTTAGTCCATAGATATATATATTAATTAGTTCATATTGGGCAACTATATTGATAAGTAGGCCCAATTGCATGGTGAAATGTAGTTGAGCATGTTTTGTTGCTATTTGGGTCAAAGGAGCACGTGGTGCCAAGCCATTGTTGTAGAGCCGCTATAGGCATAAGGTCGCACGTTTGAAAAAAAGGAACGTGGGTCTAACCTTGTCGCGTGGACTTATTGGAGAGGAGTCGCGATGTCACGCCCCGACGTAGCATAAATCAAGAAATCATTTAATTTCCTTTATGCACTCGTAGGTCGTGATAAGTGTGTATGACCAATTGTCCCTGCAACAAATAACTTAAACAACATTTATAAAGAAAATGTTACTAAACTATTACAGCAGTCATAAACTTAGGCACAAATCGCCTTATGCAAAATTATCATAAAGTCTACTACAACTCCCAAAATAAAAGACATCAGAAATATAAAGCAGCCTCCTGGAAAGTCCCCTGCCTCTAACTAGCATAGTAAAAATACCCTGGCTGCTCCTGACCTGGAAAATTTGGACATAGAGTCCAGGACGCATCGACGCCGTCAGCTTATGAAAGTTGGTGAGCAAAATAAACATGTGCTCACAAAGTATATATAAGCATATCTAACAACAGTGCAATATAAACATTTAAACGATAAATTCAAGGTCCCAACTTCAACATAAATCATGAGAGATAAAAATAAGCAATATATATGCGACCGTGCATGAACAATGTATCATCTCATCTTTCTGACTCTTTTCTCTCGACAAACTCAATTCAAATATACCATTACCTCAGATACCAGGAATAATATCCGATCAGCATCCGGGTTGCACACTACACAGTCGCCTCAGACACTAGGAATAATATCTGATCGATATCTGGGTCGCACAACACATCGTCACTTTAGATACCAGGAATAATATCCGATCAGTATCCAAGTTGCACACCAAACCATCGCTTCGGATACCAGGAATAACATCTGATCGATATCCAAAAAGCGCGCCTTAGATACCAGGAATAATATCCGATCGATATCTAAGTCATACACAACACTGCCGCCTCCAATACCAGGAATAATATTCGATCGATATTGAGGTCACACACCAGACCGCCACTCTTTACTCTTTTCACGCTTTCTCACACACATGCCTATCGACACCACAATATTTATGTCAATGTTCATAAATTGTAGCAACAGTTATTAATCTCAAAGCTGGATATTCGTTCAACATAAATCTCAGTCTTAATCGTTCTTATAAATCCAATTCCTACGCAATGGCCTTTAAGCAGTATATCCGTCAAACAGTTCTTTAAAAACTTTCAAAACCCTTTTCCAAATAGTCCCTTATACAAAAATATACAAACTACACAAAATACCCAGGTCACGCGAGCGGGGGGGTTTGCGTGATTAAGCCTTTTTCGTAAAATCTGTTAAAAAATTCAATTCTGCCAAAATCTGTATAGGTCGCGCGAGCGAGCCTCGTGCGAGCGGGTCGCGCGCGCAAATTATCACAGAATGTCATATTCTTCGTTTTCTCCCCTGTTTCGACTTTAAAACTAAAAGTATACCCATTTCTGTTTTCTGTTTCAAACATGTCATGTAATATTTGGTTTCTTTGGTTTTCCGCGTAGATTAAGAATACACAATCAATTTAAACCAACACGAATTGTATCTCTCTAAATTCGCGATTAAAGTAAGGATGACAAAACTTTAAATCGACAATACGTCGCAATACGGATGATTTACTTCGTAGGATCCGAACCGTAGCTTATTGGGACTAAGATCTTCTATTCCCATTTCACGGAATTGATTTTGGTTAACTTTGAGAAATCTCTAATTTTCAAGCTTCCATGGTGTATCTATATATACACACATATACACACATATATATATACTTAATTATACATATATACAGATGGTGAGTGAGTTTAGATTACTCACAGAGGTGATTAAGCAACAATTTCGATACTGAGAACATTGTCGTAAATTCCGTCGTCTAAGAAGTTTACTCCTCCGTTCTTGATTTTAAGATATATCAATATATAACTATGTATATGCGTATGTGTATATCATATGTATAATCTGTGTGTGTGTGTGTGTGTGTGTGTGTGTGTGTGTGTGTGTGTGTGTGTGTATTGGTGTCTTGAGAGAGCAAGAGAGTGTTGAGAGAATTTGAGAGAGATAGTGAGTGAATGAGAGAATTGAGAGACTGATACATATAAATATAAATCACTGTTGTGGCCTCCAAGCAAGCCACGGAAAACCCACGGTGTGGTTGAGCTCACGTGCCCCCACACCCAAAACGCGATATAACCGCAGCTTTAAAACATAAACTGGTATTAACCGGTCGCGATAAAAATGCAAAAAATTATATTAGTGTAGGAAATAAATTCCTGGTTTATACAAAAATATAGATATTGTTTTTAAAACCATAGAAAGCATTTCTATATTTATGAAAATTACGGTTTGACCCCCAAATTAATATTATAAAAGGAAATAAAATGATATATTCATTTATAAATGAAAAAAAAAGGAATTACAGGGTGTTACACACGAACTAGGAGTGTGGACCATACACGTGAGACTCTGGAGACTAGTATGAAATGTAGAGAATGTGAATGAGATCATTCATTTGCATTGTTGTTTTAAGTCATTTAGTATATAGTCCAAATTACTAGGCTTTTCTAGCAATTAGTCCAGTCCAATAAACTTCTTAGTAATAGGTCCCTCCTATTTTATTTAAACACTTTTGCCCTTATTCTATATATGGAAATTAGTGCTTATTGATTGTTTTCCTAAACTCTTGGGATTCAATTATAACTTGTAATTGATTGAAAAATTATGTTTGAAATTCAAATAATTTCCAGCTATAACTTCAACTCTATTCAAGCAAAATCAAACCACATCTCCATATTTTGAGGAGACAAACACAATCTCCATATATCTTTTTTCTTTCTATCTGTTATGAAATTTCACATGTTTGTGATGTGTAATTTCACAATCAGATTTACTGTTATGAAATTTTAATTGAAAATTTACAACAAAAAAAACTTTTTGTTATGAAATTTCAATAAATAACTTACTGTAATGAAATTTCATAATCAGACTAACTATTATGAAATTTCAATTAAAAATTCGCAAAAAAAAAAAAAAAAACTTTTTGTTATGAAATTTCAACAAATAACTTACTGTTATGAAATTTCACAATCCTCAAAACACGCCAAAAAAAATCACAAAAAAATTGCAACTATGAAATTTCACATGTTACTGATGTGACATTTCACATTTAGACTGCTGTTGGGAAATTTCATGCGTCCCGATGTGAAAATTTACATCCAGACTTTGAGATTCAATCTGCCTTCACTATCCAACATACATTTCTCATACCCAGCAAGCTTGTAAAGTAGCGACATATCATTCTTCACAATGCTGAGCTGTCTTCGATAAACAAAATCCATCAATTAATTGAATCTTGTTGTAACAGAAATATTAGTCACAACAGTCTCGCCGGTGTATGTGCAGCAAAGAATCCTATGATCCTCCATTTAATAGGCGTCTGTAAAAAAATGAAATTACAATAGAACATGAGAACAAACAAAATCCAGTGATATGAAAATTCACATCGAATAAAACATTGAAAATCTTGGAAAATAATATTGCGATCTAAAAACTATTTTTGTAATGGAAAATTATTTATATCTCGGTTAAAAACTTACAGATTTGGGAAAAAACATCAACAACATGAGAAAATGGTTTAATATGATACTCGCTTACCATAAAGAATGAACAAGCACAATCCGTTCTTCTTTCTTTCAACAAGTCTCGGAAAACAATGATTCTCAAACTGATGAACTTCAAAACTATATCAGTATAAAGTCTTCAAAAATCTTAAAGATATTAACAATTCGCAACGGAAGTAATGTGAAAAATCAAACAAAACATCTTCCTTGATTCGTGGATGTACCAAGCTGATTTGGTTCAATCTGATTTAACAGTGCTTAAATGCTGATTTGATTCACTTTCCATAACAAACTTTGACCATTTAAGAGATATTAATGTATGTAATTATATAGAGACGTATATATATAATAATCTTTATATATCCAAGGGTAAAATTGTCATTAAAAATGGTAATTAAGAAAGGGGTAGTCCCTATTGATGCACAACCATGGTAGGTAGGGACTCACTACTAAATTTCTATTGTTTTATTCGCTAAGCGTTAGCTTAAACGAATCGAAATATGTGTGGTCATTTAATATAACCATTGCAGGTATGAATGTCGACGAGGAATCGAGGAAGTGATCGGGGGTATTGGGAGTTCATTTGGAAGGCGACTTAGCATGTTTACCCCGTAGTTTCGGAAATAGAAATGTTGTAATAAGGATTTCATGACTTTTAAACTATGTTTAACTTAGTACCTTAGAATGAATTCGTGATGTTATAATATATAGTAATCTTTTGAAATTATGTTTTGGTGATGTTATAATTCAATTAGGATCACTTTAGAATGAGTTTTGGAGTGTGTAAATAGTCTCTGAATGAACTCAAAAAACCTTTAACTTGAAAATTCTGCAGAATATTCGGCTGCAGGGTAAACCAGTCGACCGGACAAGTGTCAGTCGACTGGATTCATTTTTAAAATGAGACACTACATCAATTTGTAAGAAACAGTCGACTGATTACCCAAAAACAGTCGACTAATTTGTGTCCCAAAATGGGAGGTTTTGCTATATCAGGATTCAGTCGACTGGAGGTGTAAAAACAGTCGACCGGAGTGTTTTTAAATCAAACTTTTTGCCTGGACCAGAGTTCAGTCAACCGGACAGTATCAGTCGACTGGAAATTTGACCCCCCAGTCGACTAAACATGAGGGAACAGTCGCTAGATTGGGTGCTGAGAGGTTGAGGCTTTCTATGACACCAAAGCAGTTGACTGGACCCGAGATGCAGTCGACTGGATTGTATCTTTTAAAATGGATTGTTTCTTTGAGGTTTTAAGTGGAGAAATCCTTTTTATAGCCTGAAATTATGGATTTTTACTTATGATATTCCGCTGCTATTATCTTTTAATTAAACTGGGTGAGCCTCGGTGGCGTGCCACAGGCTTTGGTTCCGCTATTGTGGGACCGGACTGTGACATTACATTTATAGCCATAGAAATAGGAATGCTTTGTTCATATACATACACAAAAAACAACCTTAAACATACATCGTGAGGACACAAGCTCCACAAGTTGTCAATTAATCGTCTATTCATTTTATCCAGATTAATACATTAATCACATACACCAAGCAATCTTGCGGTCTATTTAAAAAATGAATGGATTAATCCATCACTCCACTTAAGGAGGATAATTAGAGGTCTCGGGTCATCCAATCACAAACAATAGTAATTTAAAAAATTGACCAACAATACAATGAGGCTCTAAAAATAATAAAATACAATGAAATAATTCATTGCTAAGCCCGGATAGCTCCCATAAGCTAAAGAAAAATTTCAATGAAAAATTCTTGATTTTTCACTAATTTATAAACAATTTTAGGTTTTAAAATCAATTTATTAGTCAAGGGCTTTTGCATTAATAAATTAATTTTAAACCTCATGGAAAAATTTAAATAACTAAAAAACTGATTTTTCCCTAAATATAAAAAATTTCCAGAATTTTTTCACAAGGCCCAAAAATATGTTGAATCAATTTAACAAAATAAATTAATCTAGTTAAACAAAATTAACTATGAGCAACTAAATTCCAAAAAATACAAAAATTTTGAGAAATTTGTTCTCCAAGGATTTTCAGTGGTCTAATATGATGTTCTAAACACCCCATATTAATTTTAAAAATTAATAGTCTATTTTGGCTATTTTAAGCAATCCAAAAAATGCCCATAAGCATAAATTTTATACTCTAAAATACCAAAACAAAAATTAGATAATTCATAAAAATTTTCTCAAGTCTGGAATCAGTGTACAAAAACATTATTAAATTCAAGAATTAACAACTTTAATTGTTATATTTTAAACAATTAATATTGCGTACTTAACACAATGCATACTCTAAAATATATCCCAAAGAGCGAGAAAATTCACTAAAGAATTTTCTAAAATATAAATATGAATTAAAAATCAATAAAAATATTTTAAGCAATTTAATATGTGTACAAAACACATAATTCTATGCTTTAAAATATCAATATGATTTAGACAATTTACCAAAAATAATCAATGGGTCCCACAAAATTTTATCTGGTCTCAACACAGTGTTCCTTATGTCTCTTATTAATTACAAAAATTAATAATGTATTATGGCTATTTTAAGCAATTAAATAAACATCTATAAACATAAATCATATGCTCTAAAATACCATAAATACATGATAATTTATCAAAATTATTTTAGAGTCCCTTATAGTGTACTAAACACTATATATATATTAATTTTTAAAATGAGTATTTAGTTTTGAATATTTTAAGCAATTTAAAACATGCACATAACAAATTATTTATGCTCTAAAATATCAAAATGAACACTATAATTTTTCAAAACTTGCCCTAGGGTCCACACAGTGTACTTTAACACTGATAATATACATTTTTTATCTGATTTTCTTAAATCAATTTTTGAATAGCAAACAAACTGTTTTAATAAATAAAAATTATTTCACAGTCTATTTCTCCAAAATAAAAATTTTAGAAAAAAACAAAAATTGAAAGGGTAGCCCACACGCGTCTCCGGCGTGTACTTGATTCTGGAGGATTATCTTCAAACCAAAAGTCTCTATTTATATACATGGGATACTTTCATTATTATTCCTGGTGGATGACCTACCAATTGTGGAGACCATGTTAGGCTTTTGTTCAAGAGTAAAGATTGGGACAATTCTAAAAATATAATTTTTGGGACACAATTTAAAAGATGTATTTATATCTCTCTTGTGATATTATTAGACGCTGCAGTGGCACATGAGAGAGATAGACACATCTATTGGATTAAGTCCCAAAAGTTGTGTGTTCGAATGTGTCCCAAGTATTACCCTAAAAAATAATATCACAATCTGGTGAAATGGCCAAACAAGGCCTAGTAGAACATGGCCGTCTCCAATCAGTACATGGAACCCTCCTCAGAAAAATCAAACGCAGCGGGCTTGCTCGATCACAATCCAATAAGTATTTTATTCGATTTTGCACCAAATTTGATAAATCTTATACTGTTGTAAAGCCCATATGGCTTGGATGAGATTTATGCTAAAAATAATAATAATAAATAATAAATAAATAAATAAATAAATAAAAACCTTTGGTCGTAAAAAGTGTTAAGAAAAATGATGAGAAGTCTCAGCAAACAAAAACTCAATTTTTATCAACCCAAAAATTAGGGTTTTGATTTTCTCTCTCTATGGAGATAATCATCCCATGAAACTTTATGGGAAGACTCTAAGGATCATATGGGATACAACCATATAAAAAATTTGAAGTTCTATTGGAGTTTTGTATTAGACCCACTTACAAATTCGTTTTTATCAAGTTTTTGGTAAAAGCTTCAATAGGTTTAATGGCAGATTCATTTTGGGCAAATAAACGGGCGAATCAACAACATAATGGCTCTGATACCAATGAAGATAAAATCTACACACATGTGCATACGAGTCGGGTTTAGGTCACTTACCTAACGGAATAACCCAACTGATCGATTCGGCATTGTTACTAGTCCGACAATGAATCTCATGAACGGCTGCTCCTACTTTGCTTCCGTGTACTCTCTTGTGCTTCTTATCAGTTGTCAAAGTCACTACTAGAATGATCTCCGCTACATTCACACGCTAAATCCCAAGGCTCCAATGGTGACAACCTAGAGAGAGAAAACTTGAGAGAGAGGGAAGAGAGAGAGGTAGCCGGTTTTTTGTGTAACCTCCTCAATTATGTGTATTCAATATACACATATATATATATGCACACGTATGTAGTTGCCCTAACACTATGTTTGGGAGTTTAAAAAATGAGAGAAAAGAAGAGAAAAGGAGATAAAGTACCTCACTTTCTTTCGCTTTCTCTCGTTTGGGAGTTTAAGTGAGGAGAGAAAATGAGAGAAAGGGAGAGAAAACTAATCCCCACTTTCTCTCAATTTCTTTATCTCCAAATTGAGAAGAAAAGGAGAGAAAAGAAAGTGGGGTTTAGTGAATTTCTCTTCATACCCACAATACCCTTTATTTAATTCTTTAATAATTTTAATTTCAAGTCCTAGGCTCCTAATACACTATATACGTGTATTCTCCCTCCTATTAAAGCAAAAAAGTCATGTACGAAGTAAATTTGGATGCTATTTGGTGTAAATAGAAAATGAAAAGAAGAGATATTAGAGAATTCATTAGTTAAAGTCATTAATTGGTAGAATGGTAACTTTTTTTCTTTTCTCTTCTTTTCTTCTCAACTCTCAAACAAGAGGAAAGAAACTAACTTTCTCTTCTCTCCTAAACTCCCATACAAAAAGAAAGAAACTACCATCCTTTCTCTTCTTTTCTTTTCTCTCCTTACTTACGACTTTCTCTTTTTTTCTTTTCTTCTCTAAACTCCCAAACATAGCGTAAGACTCCCAAGCCTAACCCACTTAGGATTGCTTGGTACCTAAGCAAGGCTCATTAGACCCGGTCCAATGTATGTGGGTGTACCAATGACCCACAATATTTCTTATACACAATGAAATTGAATTTGAAATTACACTGCTCAAATATCTGAGTTTTCAATATTTTGGAGTAATGAATAACTTATTTTACATTTGTTTATCAATTTTAGAGACTTTATGCGCGTGCTTGGAATTTTGGAATGACACTTTTGTGAATTGAAACTATATCATCTCATTATTCTTTTTCAAATCATTTTATTTTAAATTTTATTTGATTTTACTTTTAAGTAGAAATGAACTTTTGCTATAAAGATATTATTTATGAGAGCATTTTTGATCACTTCATTTTTGCTCACCTTTGCTAATCCAAGGCTCCATTGGATGATATATGTCTCATCCCTGTAATAACGTTGGTGATACAGGAATAACATGAGAATAGAATAAAACATATGTCACCCAATATAAACTTGAGTGAGCAAAAATAGAGTGAGCAAAATTATATTCATTATTTATTGGTTAAGGTAGCCTCATATGAGCCTCAACTTGTAAATCTCTTAATAATGAATAATTACACTATACTTTTTAATTTCATTAACATCACTCTTCTTTCTTCTCTGTACTTTCTATCTCTATAAAAATAAAACATATTAATTTCATCAACATCACTCTTCTTTCTTCTCTGCACTTTCTATATCTATAAAAATAAAACAGATCACTAACAATAGATACAGACCCAAAAAAAAAAAATTTACTAGTAGGTTTTTCAAAACGCAACATTATTTTGCTTCTAAAGTGAGGATAAAGCTATTTTACAAAGAGGTCACTATTTTCTTCTCTAGAAATAGCATCTCAAAAATTTACCCAAAATAAAAATAATAATAATAATAATAATAATAAATAAATAAATCTACCCCATTTTTTGCAACTTCAAATTAAAATCTTCACGAGTCATGAACAAATGGAAATCTAGGTGGTCCACAATGGGAATGGACGGCTAATAATATTATACATGCAAAGTTTTGTGCTAGTCAAAGGATTTCCATCATAGCCTCTACGATTCAAAACCATTTGGAATTTTATTCCAGAAACTCAAGGGCAAGAACGTCATTTCACTAAAGAAAAAAACAATTCATCGTATTGACATTCATGTTTGTATGTATGTATGTATGTATACCTCTGCAATTGGAGTCGCTGGCGTGAAAAAGACGAAGAAGAAGCTATTTCTCCGAATTTCAAAACAGGGCACAGTTATGGAGCTTTGAATTTGAAGAAGACCGTTGAGGCTCAGTTTCATTTGAATCGTCAATTCCTTTAATTGCATTTTCCCACTTTGAAATTTCAGAGCAATTACTGCTCTATTGAACAGGTCCAGAGGTAAAGCATCATATTTTAATACTTGTCCATTCTCTCTCTCTCTCTCTCTCTCTCTCTCTCTATACATATACATATATATATATATATGTGTGTGTTTGTGTGTGTGTGTGTGTAGATTGGATACTCTCTTTTATGAACATTAATTGATATCCTCAACCGTATCAACTACAACACTTAAGTTTCTCAATAAATGGTAGCAGAAAAAAAAAAGTCAAAACTTTTAATCGTTCGCAAAATTCTATAAAAAAAAAAAAAAAATTACCCTTTTTTCTATGAATCGTCAGTTCAAGCTTGATTGAGTTTAACAAATTTTCCAATTGCAGAAAAGGTGATGATTGCTCTGTTCAGTTCAATTTAAGTCTGAGGATGATTCTTCTTCTTCTTCAGCAAACAATCGTCGGCCTTATTGCAACAATTTTCTTAATCTCTTCAACCAAAGCCGATTTAAAAAACTGTAATCGAACATGTGGAATTGGAAATCAAAATCGACATCATCATCATGATGGTATTCCTTTTCCTTTTGGATTTTCCGACGGATGTCCGATTCAATTGAGTTGCACCGCCGGACTCGTCAGCATCGGCGAATTCGAGGTTCAGAATTTCACCGGAGACAGCTTACTGATCAATTTACCGGCGAAGTGTGACCGTCCGATCAAGGATATTAAAGGACTGTTTGGTGTGAACTACGCGCTGACGTGGCAAAACGGACTTCTGTTGCAAAACTGTACCACAGAGCCCAAGAATTGCGTGATACCATTTAGTTTGATTGAGAGCGGGTTAGATTCACAGCCACAGGGCTGTGATTCGGGGAGAGATAATATAAGCTGTTATTCATTTGGACACCAGGGGAATGATTTCATGAGTTTCAATAATTTGAACTCAACGAGCTGTGAAGTGTTGTACTCTTCAATCGCCGTTGATATGAGGAACAATTCGAATCGGAACTCTGTGTTCTCGATGGTGTTTCAGACGGTGGAGCTTGGGTGGTGGTTGGATGGTGGGCAGTGCAGGTGTTCGTCAAATGCGAATCGTAACGAGGTGTTGCTCGCCGACGGAAGCAAAGGGTTTCGGTGCCGGTGCAAAGAAGGGTTTGAGGGAGATGGATTCGCCGACGGTCGTGGTTGCTGGAAAGGTTAGTCCAATCGCCGGAATTTGAAATTTTTTAGATTTATCTTTTTGGATAAATTACATTTCACACCCTTGTAGTTTGGGTGTGAATTCACTTTAGTCCTTGTAGTTTCAATTTTGACACTTTAATCTTTACAGTTTCAATTTAGGTTAACTGTAGTCTATTCATAATTCGTTAGTTTTTCTTATAGTTTTTAATAAATTTAGGTTTAATATAGGAGTGTAAAGTGTAATTTTTCTAATTTAAATTACCGTTATGTCACTAATGGTACGTCATGTGTGCATTATGTGACCTATTTCTATGGTGTGTGTGTGTGTGTGTGTGTGTGGGGGGGGGGGAGGATTTGTAGGAGATTTTCATGATTAGTCTAAATTGAGGATTGAAGTGATAAAATTGAAAATAAAGGGGCCTAAATTGACATCATATCCAAACTACAGGGGTGCAAAGTACAATTTACCATTTGTTTATTGTTAAATGTTTTTGGGGTGGATGGCCTAATGGCCCTAATTGTCTTTTGACTCTGGGAAGTGCAAAGTGGGTTTCGTATTACGTGGGCTGCTTTTTTTATTTGTCGGCCAATAAATGGGTACCAAGTCAGTGAAAGTGGTCGTTACACGGAAATGTGGTGGAGTCAGATTGAAAAAATAGATATATATGATAATGTGTGTACATATGGAATGACAAAGATACCCATGGGGGATGCCAGTCAATGCACCACAAATTAGGGGCAGATTTGTCATTCCATATTTCGATATTTTGCAAGTTGTGTTTTGATATTGCATAAGACTGTTTTGAATATCCATCTTTGGTCTTCCCAGTGGCTTGACTTTGGACTGGGTGTTTAGTTTAGTACTAGTATGTAAAATAAAATGGTTCTAACTTTTCTTTTACATGAGTAATTTAATATTTAAAAGTAAGAAATTGAATGTTTCATTAAAAGAAAAGATATAAATTGCTTAATGGAACTCATCATAAGATGCAATTGCAAGCAAGAAGCTGTATCCCACTCCGGTGGGCATTGTAGTAAACAAATCATGAAATTGGTGGAAGGGAATGCTAGTAAAGTTAGGAGAGTGAATAATTACATTGAATTATTGGCAGAGCACATATGACAGAGAGATATTATTACTTCTGAGTTATTCTAATAATTTGAAATCACAAAAACATTTGGGTTCTGAAAATCTAGCTTTGACAACTTGCTATGAATTGTGTGGTAGGGTGACATATTCTATAGAGTAGGATTCAGTCACAAGATGGTACTATAGTCAAACCAAAGATTGGTTAAAGAACCAATTCTTGATATAATTTTGAGCTTTTTTTTTTTTTTTTTTTAATTGTGAGCTTGATTAATTAACTATGTTAGATGATTCATTTCTCGGGAGCAAAGATCTACGGTTAAATGTCAATCAAGAGATTGGAACAACTTTGTAAGTACATCTTCGATATAGAAAACCAAAGGATCTAATTCGAGCAAGTTTTCAATAAATAAAAAGGGAAAGTTAAATTTTTTAGAATTGATATAACTCTTTCCAAAAATGTGGGGAACCAACTGCCGTTTTGAAAGGATTAAGGATCACCGAAGTAATGTCTAAACCCAATAATTCAAAACAAAAAATAAAGGATCCCATTAAGAAAAATTATAAGATAAATAATATCTGAAGTCAAAGCTTTTACATTTCAACCTGCTTATTTAATACACTGATAATTAGATTAAGCACATGGTCTAAGGATAGAGTTGAATTTTCCGCAAAGCAAAAAGTCAGAAGAAAGAGATGGTCATGAATGTATATTCATCTGATATTTGATATCAATGCAAGCTCAGAAGAGTATAATCTAAAGTTTTAATACTACCCTTAGCTCCAAATTGTTGGGAGATTTGAAATAATATATGAATCAAAGATTGTGAGCAGGACATAAGTTAACACAGGGCAGACAAAGCAAGAGATATCATTTCAGCTTGGCAAAACATGTACAATTTGTATTGTCTGGAATGGTTTCACTTATTTTGACATTAATGTCCTTGATGGAACTACCCATCAAATTTATCAAAGTTTTCGTATGAATGTTGAAGCGAGTAAATAGACGAAAAAATTAACTTATTAACAAGTAGCCATTAAACCATGATACATGTTTTTTCTTTCTTTCTTTCTTTTCTTTTCTGTTTTTTCTTTTTCCCCTTTTATTCTAAAATTGGTCTTACCATGCTAGTTGAAGACGATACAGATATAATCCTAAGATTCTTAGAAATCTCATCTTTGCTAATCCTTGTTTTCATCTGTCCATTGCCACATCCAGTTCCTAAGTGCGATGCTTCAACGTATATGTCTGGTCGATGTGGAGGAACTACAAGAGTGATTGTTCTAGTTGCAGGTAATTTTTTTATTTTTTACTTTTTTCGTTTTCTAGAACTGGCGAGTTCTACACTTTACAACTCTTCAACATGCCAAAACCACAAGCTTTTTCAATCAATGACTTCCACCTCTTCAACCAGTGTAACCACTAAAGATATAACTTCGGAATGTATTGTAACGATCTTTAGTACTGTCTCCCATGTCTTCTTTTGTGGCCATGTGTTCATTATTTCTAGACTACTAGCAAAGTGATTCAAAGAGTTCCAAGTTTATGTACTAGATTTCTTCAATATATTTTGATGCTGAGCATTTGTTAACAGTACTTCTTACTTTTGCTTAGTATTCACAATTAGGTGGAAATACAATTTTTTTCAGTGAACAAGGAAGTTTAGTGATTGGCCAAGTTTTAAAATCTTATCCACCTTCTTTAATGCGTAGGGATTATTGCTGGAGCTTCATTAATGTCTGCTGTGGCTCTTCTATGCTGTTACCTCCGACGACGGTCCACTTCTTTCAGAAGTCGCATGAGCGCAAAGCGCCTTTTTTGTGAAGCCGCGGGTAGCTCTAGCATTCCTTTCTTCCCCTACAAAGAAATCGAGAAATCCACAAACGGCTTCTGCGAGAAACATAGGTTAGGAACAGGGGCGTACGGTACAGTCTACGCAGGAAAACTTCACAATGATGAGTGGGTTGCCATTAAAAAACTAAGATACCGAGACACTGATGGCATTGAACAAGTCATGAATGAGATTAAGCTTCTATCCTCCGTGAGCCACCCGAATCTAGTCCGCCTCTTGGGTTGCTGTATAGAGAACGGTGAACAAATCCTCGTATATGAATTCATGGCAAACGGAACTTTATCTCAGCATCTACAAAGAGAAAGGGGTAAAGGGCTTCCCTGGACTATACGCCTCACCATTGCCACCGAAACTGCTCATGCAATAGCTCATCTCCACAATGCCATGAACCCACCAATATACCACAGGGACATCAAATCTAGTAACATACTTTTGGATCATCAATATAATTCAAAGGTAGCGGATTTTGGTCTTTCAAGACTCGGTATGACAGACGATTCCCACATTTCCACGGCCCCACAAGGGACACCAGGCTATCTTGACCCTCAATATCATCAAAACTTCCATCTTTCTGATAAGAGTGATGTTTACAGTTTTGGGGTTGTTCTTGTGGAGATAATAACCGCTTTGAAAGTAGTTGATTTCTCAAGACCTCATAGTGAGGTGAATTTGGCGGCTCTTGCAATTGAGAGGATTGGAAAAGGTTGCGTGGATGAGATAATAGATCCATTCCTGGAGCCAAATAGGGATGCTTGGACACTTTCCTCTATTCATAAAGTTGCTGAGCTGGCATTTCGATGCCTTGCCTTTCACAGAGACATGAGACCTTCTATGATGGAAGTGGCTGATGAGCTAGAACAGATTAGGATCAGCGGGTGGGCACCGATGGATGAAAACATATGCGGGGGGGCATCATCGGTGTCATCTTATTGTTCATCATCATACAATGGAGTGGGCTCAGTGGGGAGTCGGAGATTGGTGGTTCCGCAGAGGGCCGTCGAGTGTCTGACTCCAATGGAGGTGGTCCAGGATTGTTCACCTGTTTCTGTGCATGACCCATGGTTAAGTGCACAGAGCTCACCTTCAACAAACAGTTTGTTGGGGAAATGTAGTTAAGTAACATCTCCTTTTTGATGCTAAGCCTCATCTCATATTGTGAATATATATAATCATAATGGTTGTGTTTTACAGTTTTTGTTACTATCTACATGTATATTTTCCTACAGAAAACATTTTTGTGTGTTGCCTTTTCAAACCTCTATTTATAAAGGATATATATACAATGTGTTGGACCTGTTTACAAATAGTTGTATGCTCAGAGTAATATATATTCTGATGGCAAATAGTGAAAGTTGAACTTGGAGTGGCAGAAAGAAGCTTAAGTGCAATGATCATACACAATGCAACAGAGTACCAATGGAGGTGTGTGCATAGTTGTATACTTTATGTTTATTTCCCAAAAAGGTATTGAATCCTATTGATTGAGATTAGGCATTCACAAAAATGATAAGAAAATAAATAAATAAAATAGCTTCCATCAATCAACTATTCTTGCGTTCACCTTATACTCTTTTGGTTCTCCTACTTCGTGTGTTTTGTTTTACTTCTAATTAACCACAAGTGTACCTTTGGGACCCCTTTGAACTATAAAAGTATTACTTTTGGAAAATAACTTCGTTAGGGTGTGTTTGGATGTGTGTTTATAAAATCTCTTTGAAAATGTTCAAAATGTGTTGAGTTCATGAGTCAAACTTTTTACTACTGTGTTTTATGGAACTCTAATGACATGTACGTGCCTTGGTGGTGTGCCACGTGTTCTAGAATAATATGTGCAGTTCTACAGCGTGACATTTAGTGGTATCTTCGTGAACAATCGGAATAAAATAAGATTCAAGTAGATAGACAATGTCTTGATAGTAAGATTAGTAGTGTTTTATTAGAATGTGGTGTTAAAGCCATTTAATAAACAATGCTAGGGGCACAAATACTCACAAACACAGTGCCACCCAAGAGAGAGATAGAGTGTGTTTGTAAGTGTTATGTAAAGTGTTTATGCCCCAAATATTACCCGCCATTTAATTTTGTCAATTTCAAGTTAGCATATAAAAATAAGAGAAAACTTTATCATCCAACTAACACAGTTTAGAATTTCCTTGCCCCATAAATTTGCCTAACCAAAAAAATAATTGTTGGATTTAAGTTTCCAAATTTTGCATCCCTTCTGGCAAAAAAATATATATATTATATTTGAAATGTTTCTCAATTACACGTGATAATGGGACTACTTCCAATAATAATAGACCTACTTTACCAACCTCCAATCAAAATAAAGTAGACCACTGATAAATGCCCTCAACTAGGTTTGGTAAATACAGTTCCCCAAATCTATCCTTCTCTCATGTTGGTCATATCGACTCTCAACCACATTGTCCAGACTTTCATCCAACGGTAACGGCGGCTTTTACCAGACATGAAATGTGAGAGCTACCAGTAAAGTAAAACCTTATTTCGTGTTTAAGCATATTATTTCATTGGAACATAATTTGCTGACTATTTTCCTTAAAGCAGACATGAAAACTACGTGATCTGATAACTCTTGATTATTTATAAATGATGGTTTAAAGGAGATGAAGCTCTTAAATATTATAGAAATTTACTGAAAAGTCCCTCATTTTAGATTAATTAAGTTTAAAAAACAACACATTTTTTATTTTGGTTAAAATTACATGACTAGTAAAATTTAATTGGATCAAATCCCTATGTTTTTAAAAGTTGTGTAAATTTCACATAACTTTTTTTTATGTGAAATTTCACATAATTAGTACAATTTTCTTACAAAAATTATGTGAATTTCACATAACTTTTTATGCAGTACGTAAAAAATGAAAAATGTGTTGGACCTAATACTAAAAAAATCTATTTTAGAGGATTTTTGACTTGAATTCCCTAAAATATTACCTGTTGTCACAGTCTCATAGATCACTCACTAGTTTATAATAAATCTTTATTTTTATTTTTATGGATCACTAGTCTATTAGTACTAGTAGTTAGTAGTCTAGTACATACTAGATAGTCCAGTTAAACTCAAGTGTTGTAAACTGAACCCACTTCAGGAACAGTCTGGATCCTGTTTTTTTTTTTTTTATAACTCACATTGATGTTTGCTGGGACATGAAAATTCATCAAAAGTCCTTCCTCAAAGCCCAACGTTGCGGCACGCGGTATAAAAGCCGTGGCCTTTAGTCCCCAGGCAGACCACAACAACTCTTGGTCTTGGTACAAGACAGTGCAAGCAAAAACCACTGCATTGTACACATGCTTTAGTTTTAAGTTCATCAATTTTGTACCCTTAAGTGCAATGTCTTTATCGGTCTCACTTCTGAATCCAAACGTGTCGGATTGTACAACTTTGGATACTCAAAACAAGTGCACCTGCTTCATCTCCTGTTGACGGATCACATATTATGTGGTTAAATCAAAATTATTCTTCAGATTAACCTTCCAACCACAAACAATCCGTCTTAAGGCCAATGTCATTGAAGCTTTTACTCTCTGACCCAAATTTCAACTGAACCAACTATGACTCATCAAACTTGAAATCTGGCCGAGTGCCACAGTGCTAATTTAGGCCAGTGAAATTAGGTGACCAATAAGTTTGAGCCGTGATTGTCAACCTGCCTTTCAATACACCGTAACACCGGTAATGTCAACCATCATGACTAATATGTCTGCTTCCTCATTTGTGTCAATCTAGGTGCAAACCCGTTACAAATCACATTGTATGACTGAAAAAATGCGAGAACCAGGGAGTTATTTAAATTGGTTCACATAGAGCTGTGACGATAGAATGGTGTCACTCATTTTCTCTCTTTCATTTTTGTCTTTATATTCTACTACTTCATGGGATGGTGCATTATAAAGACAAGAAGAATATATGAGACATTAAAGGAGCAGCACCAATCTATGGAGGCGGCTCTTTCTCACAAGACACCACTCAGCTGGTTATCGTTTTATGTTTTCATATATTGTGATATGCCAATGGGTAATAACAAAATTGACAAATGAATACTAGTCAAGGTGCATGGTGTTACAAATGTCTTCAAGAACAGTGGCAAACATTGTTAGAAGAGTTTATCTAATTTCACTTGGATAGACAGATTCCAAGTCCAGTATGATATCAAAATTTATTTGGTTTGACATGATGACATTGAGCGAGAAAGTAAAAAGCTTCAATGAAATGGATTTTGACCAGTAATTTGTGGTTAGAATTTGGAGGATTGAGTGAAGAAGAAAATCAACCACATCGTGTGAAACACAAAAAAGGTAAGAGGGAAGAACTTGGCATTGCATATCCTTTTCTACAAGGGATGAAGTATGGACACTTGTGTTGAAGAGTCAAAAGTTTCATAGATATGTGGATTGGGTGGACTGAGTTCATTGAGAGCATGCACTGAGGAATGAATTGATATGCTTAAAGCTTGTCGTTACGCCATGTGATGTGTGCACAACAAGACAGCTTTCGGTATAGAAAGTGAAATGCATGAACACAAAATTTATTGGAGTGAGATATACCAATATAGGGACCACAAATTGTGTCTCAAGTAGCTTGAAGGAAGCTGACAGAAAATCTCTCTCTGGAAGGGCCATGGGGACACGCAACCTCTGCTAGATTTGGAGCCAGCCAAAGTTGCAGAAGTTTTTGGATCCACGAGTACGATGGCTTGAGGCATCACTCTTAAGGCACAATTTGATAGGTCTAAAGCTTGTGCTAGTGCATTGCCATTCATTTTTTGTTGTATATTTATATAATGTCAAAAAATGTAACCATTCCTTTTTTTTTTCTTTTTTTTTTTTTGCTCCTGTCTAAAAAAATTAGGCATCTGCGTATAACATTCGATAAAACTGCAGAAGCCCATCTACCAATGAAAGTGCACGGGTTGAATTTGCAATGGGATTCTCTGATAACAATAATCTGATACAGGAGTAAAAGGAGCAAAAACTAAAGGAAGGAGAGAAGTGGTCTAGGTGGTCTTTAACATTTCATACAGGCAATAGTACCATACCACATTGGAGATTTTATCGAGTATCGCAGGTAAATATAATTAGACTACACAAGGAATGTTTGGAGGCATGGTACTAGATCGAACCTGCAACGAGAGACATGAGTGAGCAGGGCAAGGGTGTCCACTGGCTCCAAAGAATATGAACAAGAAGCAAACAAAATTAAGAGGGTGTAAAAATGGCTATCAATTGATCAGATTTAGTTGTTCAAGTCCGAATCCAAGCAAGTTATATCACTCTACTCGAGATCATAAACGAACAAGAACTCGCAAAGAAAGTTAGATTTAGATCCACAAGGCTTCGCAATGGATTGGACAGCCAAAACTTAGTTTGCCCTTTCTTGCTTTTAGACTTTTCCACAATACGAGTTTACATGTTATGCCTGTTCGACCATAACCAACTGAATCAAAGCACGGATTTCCAGAGAGAGAACATGAATTCCATTCTTAAAATCCTCCATAGAAGGCCGAGTGTCAACTGAATCCAAGAATACATTTTCCACAATTACAGAAATGCTTTGTAACTACACAGAGAACCATGAAATTAATCTTGTGTATGTATTTCCAGTGATAACTCACATGTACTAGCCGTGACTTCTTGGATCAACCACCTGGTGCACTTTCCTTGATTCGGCACTTGTATATGGTCCCACTACACGGGCATGAGGAATCGATGCTTCCCCTTTAGCGAGGGCATCCACATTCTCGACCAAGAACTGTCTTGGAAGCCTCCCTACAACATTGCCTTCCTCGTTTCCGTTTTTGTCCAAGAACGCAAAATGTGGTATTCCCTCAACACCAAACTCGTCAAGCTCTTGTTCCCACTTTGTGTTATCAACATTCAACATAACAAAATTCACACGGTCCCTGAAGGTTAAATATTAAAACGAAAAACTGTAGTAAGCTTTATGAAGAAGTAAGAAAAAAACCAACCTTTGGCTCATTTTTCCGAGAATAACATCAGCTTTGGCTCAATAATAGCTTGAAAAGGCAAATGTAACGATATTTTTTCTTTTTATTTTAAAGCCAACTGGGTCATTAACATAGTATAGGTGGAATGGGAATATCATATGAATTAATACTTCACCCACAACCTTCACACAACTTTCCATCCACAGCCCATAAAATGTGTCTATCTCTCTCCTGTGTCATCCTGTGATGTCAGTGGACTCCACAGTGACACAGGAGAGACATAGACACACTTTTGTGGGTTGTGGATGGAAAGTTGTGTCAAAGTTGTGGGTGAAGTATTACTTTATCATATAACATGCAAGAATTAACAAAACATTACTTGTACTGTTGCTCAACTTTGTATATATCTGGTGCTAATTCTCGACATACTTCACACCAATCTGCATAAAACTCCACAACAGTAGGCTTCCCGTTTGCTAGCGCCTAAATAACCAGCCCAAATATTATCGTAAGAACATCACACCATAGACTCTGATTCAAGAGCAATGCAGCGAATGTATATTCTGTCATCATGGAATGGAAGAAAAGATGATTGGTGACAAACAAAAGCTTGAAAATTAAGAATGCCTGAACATTTAGAAAATGGAGTAAAAAGAAATTATGCATCAGAGTGTGGCGACTCAGCTATCTAGAATTGGAAGTTGGGAGTGACTATCTATCTTCCATCATTTCCTTACATACATACCTATAACTATAATCCAATTTGGATGGGGAAAGAAGTGATCAACCCTTTCTTTTTCTTTTTCTTTTTCTTTTTCTTTATTTTTTTTTGGCTAAAATACATTTCAGTATCCTGTAGATTGTAGCCCTTCACGTGGTCTAATACGTAATTCTTTTACACCGTTAATGATTGTCCTTAAAAGACACATGTAACAATCCATCTCCCCGTCTAGCAATAATATTGTCCGCTTTAAGCCTAAACACAAAGGACTTCCCAGGTGGTCACCCATCTTGGTACTGTTGTAGCAGTAGCATGCTTAACTGCAGAATTCCTTTAAGTATAGCTCCTTCATGGTTTTAAAAGGCCTTGTTGCATTTAGAGGGGCGATTAAGCCTTATAAACTAGTCCAAGATCTTCACCCTAGGAGATGAGGGACAAATACCCACACCTCAACTCACCTCACCTCATCCATCTTGGCCTTGCTGCATCAGGAATCTTGGCTCTTGGTCATCACAACACACATTTACAAATTGAGGACCTAAAGTGTTGCAATCAATAATACAAGGCCCAAAAAAATGTTAGGTGTAATAACATGAAACTAAAATGTGTTTAGCCTTGACAATATTGAGCACGGCCCTCCATGTGGTCCATTCTATCATCGTTTTTGAACGTCGTCTGCAATTGTCCTTAAATGACGTGTGTTTACAAATTGATGGCCTTACATGTCGCAATTAATAATCCAGAGCCAAAAAGAAACTTTGGTACAGGATAGTAAAATCTTATTTTATTGTAATTCCTACCTTTTTTTCTTCTCCTTTCTTGAGGGTTAAAAGAAGTAAAGAACAATCACTTGATCCTTAATTACAGTAAAAAGTCTAAGCTATAGTACTTAGAAGAAATTCAAGAGTTTCATACCGCACACAAAATTTCAGAAAATAATGTATCAATATAAAACACATCTCAAGTTATAGAAGTGCTAACAAGCATACCTCTTCATATGGCAATGCTGCAGCAGAAAGGTCCTTCAAAGAAACACCTAAATCTAGTCGTGCTGACAAGAAAAGTCCCACTGCTGCAAGGGTAGAAACCACAGCAATCTGTCTATTTAAATTTTTGTTCGGATATTTGGGAATTCCAGCATTAGTGGAGGAACTTGTTGCTTGGATCGGCTCATCTTCTAAAACGGACTCTACAGGTAGCTTCTCCTGCGGAAATGATTCAAATGACTAGGCATGTGATGAATAATTACCCGAAACAAAGCCACCCAAGAAGAGGAGCAAGTTGATAACATTGAATAAGCTAAGAAAGGTTGGCAAACAAAGACAGTACAAAATCTGAGAAAAGACAAGGCACCATATCCACATCAAGAAATGTCCGCCTCCATAATAAGAACTCTAAGTCAGTATCTCAAATGTGATTACAAAGATTAGGGGTAAAAGGTGATTGGAGTGCTTTAAATCAGGAGATTATTTATGCGCAGTACAGGCCTTGAGGGCCGAAAGAGAGAGAGGTGTAGGAGATGAGAATGATGGTGGTAGGAGCCCCATAAACATGAGTTCCTGTCTAGGTAGCATACACAGGACAAAGGACATATATACAACAGGAACATATACGCCTGAATTGCATATCCTTAAACAGTAGAAGATGATGTGGCAAATATAGATATAAAAATGTACATAAAAGCCAAGATACTATGCAATTCATTCCCTTTAGTACAGTCACACACACACAATCACACACATATACACATGTATAAGTATACAATGCCTTGATCAAGTCCGGTCTTTATATATGCAAACAATCATCCACAAACCACATGCATCGGGTAAGCCCTATGAGAGTCAAAATTCCAGACTCCTAGTCCCGGAGCCAACTCCTTGGCCAACACCTACCATTGAACATGTACATGCTTCTACTATATTGTGAGCATTATACATTGTATTTTGGGCTTATCACGGGCATCCTTAGTACCCTAAATAGAATCACAGCGGACTCAAACAAATGGCATTTCCCAAGGACACACTGCTTAAACTTCTTTTTTTTCGTTATTATGTTCTCTCTCTCTCTCTCTCTCTCTCTCTCTCTCTCTCTCTCTCTCTCTCTCTCTCTCTCTCTCTCTCTCTCTCACACACACACACACACACACACACATTTACAACTTAAAAGTTATTCACTCTTTTTCAAACCTTATCCACCAGTGTAGACTACCTGTCAACATTGACATCCCATACAGCTTCCTAATCTTTGTATAGCAACTTTAATGATGAATGGTCAAATGTTGTCTAACAACTTCAGACTTAAACACGCTAGACAACATTTGACCATTCATCATTAAAATTGCTCTACAAAGATGGACTCATGTCGAACCAAATGCGAAAGACAAGCAAAATCAAGGCCTTAAATCAATGACGAACTTGTAAGTTTCATAATTATGAAACTAATGTCAAAAAGAAGACATGAAAGACAGAAAAACGACGACAAATGTACTGTGAAGTTGATCCAATCTCTATCATTTCAAAAAAAATAATAATAATAAGTCAATACCCAGCTATCTTTTGGGTAAATAGAGCGAGTCCCTATAGTTGCTATCCTCCATTAGCTCAGCTCAATACCCAGATAGAGAAATGTATCTACAAGTTAAAAAAAAATAGATACAACATGTATGGATAGATAAAAGAAAAGAAAGATGGTACCTTTGCAGAGGAATCAGTTGGACCAGGATTGGATTGGCAATATATCCTCTGATTTCTGCTACTTGTAATCTGGGTTAGTAGTATTCTAGGGTTGAGAAGGATTGGATGAGATTGATGAGGCTGAAGATAATATGGCCGAAGTTTATGGAGTCCTCCTATGGGGTTCCAAGCCACACGAGCCATCTAATGAATCTAATTGATTTTTGCTTCTCAGCTCTTTCTCTCACTGGCTCCACTCCACATATGCTCTCTGCCTGCAAATGATAATAGGGGCAAAATACTTTTACCCTTGTGGTTATACCAATTTTCTCATAACTCTTGTGGTTCATTTTGTAATACTTAACCCCTGTACTACGGACTAAAGTGAGGCTATTAACTTTTTTAACAGAAAAACAAAGAAATAACATTAATACCCCCAAACCCCTATACATATTCTTTAGGGAAAAAAACATTTTACCCTTATAGTTACACCCATGTTCTCATAACCCCCATGTGGTTCATTTTTGTAACATTTAACCCCTGTACTTATGACTGAAGTGAAACTACCGTTAGAAAAGTTAACAGAGTCACTTCAGTCCTTAGTATAGGGGGTTAAGTGTTACAAAATAAACCACAAAGGTTATGAGAAAATGAGTGTAACCACATGGATAAAAGGTATTTTACCCATAATAATATCTCCAACCTTGGCCCCGCTCTCGTTGAACCTTTGGGTTGTCGGTTAGTGCCTGTTTGACAACCACCTCTCCTTCTTCCATTCAATTGCATAAATTACTTTTGGACAAAAGGTCTTCAAGGTAGAGTAGCTTTTCCGATTAATCACAATTTTCGCAATTAAAGGCGTGTTTAATAACCAAAAATTAAAATCTTCAACACCTACTTTTTTTTTTATTTTTTATCACAAAGTATTTCTTATCATTAGAACAAAGCAGATCCCAAATAAAACTAGTATAAGCATCATATAAAATAAAATACATGAGAAAACAACAAAAATAATATCCAAACAAAACAAACACAGAAAAGTATCTGAAGCTGCACCGCCATCTCCCATCTCTAAAGATGTCACGCCCCGGAGTAGCCAAAAATAGGGAAAATTTGAAATTTCCTTTCTGGACGTGTAGGGAATGACGAGTTACATAAAACTGACATGTCCGTACAACATACTAACAAAAATATATATAGATCAGAGTAAGAAATTGGCAAAAGCGTCTAATGGTATTCATGGGGGAACTTAGAGTGTTTGCTACTTAAGCTATTACAGCAGTTCCAAATGAAAACCACAAAAGATAAGTCTGGGTGATCTACGCCACTTAAATATTACATCAACCAAAAGATAGTTAAAACGTAATAGAAGTCTTAACGCGGAAGTAAGCCAGGGTCTTCTTTCTAACTGGCAAACCCATAACCTTCGTTATCAGGCTCTTCCTGATAGTCTGTCTCAGGATCACCTTCCTGATAATTCCCATTCTGAGGATAGTGATATTCATCTTCATTGTTACCTTGATAGTTCTCCTCATCATAACCTAGACGTAAAAAGTCCAGGGCAGGGAAGGAGCCGTTAGCTTTTGAAGCTAAGTGAGAACGTCATAACCGATCACTCCTAATACAGATAAGGATATACAAGTACAACATATCTTGAAACAACATTAATGAGCGTATGACATGTGAAATGACGACCGAATGCATTATCGATATATTCGACTTTAACTCGACCATGAACACCACAACCGACTCATGTGACTTGTTACATTACCAGTGTAACGCCGTTAGCTCAGAGTAGAATGATTACGTTGCTATCGTCGCCTAGCAGGGCCCTATAGCAGTTTTGGTTTTAAAAAGAGTAATCATTGGACTCTTAGGTCCTCGTGACCTTGCCGGAAGAATAGAATAGTTACAGCGCTATCGTCGCCTAGCAGGGCCCTATAGCATTTGAAAGGTAACTATTGTATTCTGATGGATACATTGCTATCGTCGCCTAACAGGGCCCTATAGCGTATCAATCATCAATCCATGCACAACTTCAATGATTTCAATGGAAACTCTGGCTATCGTCGCCTAGCAGGGCCCTATAGCAGTTTCTTTGTTGTTCCCATTTACTTGACTGTACCACTCGGACCACCGTGATCCACACAATGTATAAATTGATATGACTGGGTTAGTCCCCGTGACTAACCATGCAGATGTCAACATTGACATTTAGACTCGACTATGTTCATATAATGTCCATGCGACTATAGAAACAGAAATCATGATAACAAGAATAATAGCGGATGTTAACTAAGCATGGAGTATAGTTAGCTAACATGCATTCATTATATAAGCATCACTATCAGGTTTTCATAACTAATATATATCAGTACCGTCCACACAGAACGCACTGGGCATACATATATGATCAAGTAATAATTCTATAATATACCAAGTGAGTTAGGACGACTCACCTCGAAGCGGTTGCGTAAAAGCAAGCGTAGCGGTTCCTACAAAGCATCAAGATTATATAGAACATAGATTAATAAGTCTACTAAAATCAGGGGTATAATGGTAATTGTGCCGGGTGGGTCCCTAAACCTCAACATGATGATCTGAACATCATTCTGAGTCTAACGCCATTGACTAGACTCAAATCGGAGTCCGTCGCATAAAAGGCTGGGTTTTCTATACCAGTTTGGGCCCTAAAGATAAGCTGTATTTTTGACCGTGTCAAAAGGTCACCGAACTTTAAGGGAATATTCTAGACACTATTCTAAGGCTCTGGGAACTGACCGCGTATTTTTCTGAGCTACGGTTTATTTATTAAGAATTTCTGAAGTTTAAATCGTCTAATAATAGACTACGGGGCCCCATAATTATAAAATATAGTTTAGGGGGATATTTGGCCCTTATAAATATTTTTATTAAATACTAGGCCTTAAATTAGGCTAGTAGTATTTTTCTCATAACTTTCGAGGCTCGTTTGATATTTTAAATAATTAAAATACAACCAAACGGATATTTTATTAATAATTATTAAAATAATAACGCTAGGGTTTTATAAATAATAATTTACCATATAGAGGTACTAGACCTTAGGAAAATTTAATATAATTTTCCTATACTTGAAAATGGTCATTAGGTATTTATTACCTAATTAATTTGATTTAAAGATATTTACTTATTATTTATTTACACTAATAAATAATAAGTATATAATAAAATGGTAATTTTATATTTTCATAATATAAGAATATTATAAAAATAATATTACGATTTATTAAAATATAACTTATAGTATTTTTGAAATTATTTTTGATATTTAAAACAATTTAAAAATCATTTATAATTATTTACATATATTTATTAATATCAAATATATTATAAATAACATATTTATACACTAATCTCGATTAATATATACTAATCTGAATTAACTGAATAATTAATAATATAAAATAGTTTAATAAAACTTTAATTAGGATTAACGGAATAATTAATAATATAAAAACAATTAATATAATTATCAGAAACCCGCGGGTCAACCCAGATCCAAACCCGTGCCCACGGGTTGCCCGAATACACACTCAGATCGATCCAACTTAAAAGATCCGAACCGGATCCATGTATGGTTATAACCCGAACCCAAATATTCATATACACACTCAAACTAACCCATGCCCAAAACCATGACCCGACCCGAATGGGTAAATGATATAACCCGAAACCCTATTCGGGTCTTGTCTTCTCCGGCGAGCCATTGCCGCCGCCGGCGAGCCCGTTTCCGCCGGAAACCTTCTCCAGCTCGTATCTCTCTCTCTACTACACAAAAATTGATGAGACCAACGCCATTAGAACCGGTTTGAGCTCCTCTATATCATACTAGGAGCCTAGAACTCCGTTCATTCGTTTGCTGGACCTACTGTGAGATTATTCTTTTTGGTTTAAAAAGAAATAACGGCTTGCATGGTGGTCCAAACACGTCTCATATTAAAAACTGCTCTTGTTGGGGTAGGTGTGATCTATTTGGGTCTGATCGGTACAAAAAAAATGGGTCTATATTATTCTTTCAAGATCAAGCTCCGGGGAAGCTTTAATGGTGATTTGAAGTTGACCGAGAGCCTAAGCTCTGTTGGGTTCGTGTGTGAAGGTTCTGTGCGTGAGTGTGAGGGGGTGTGAGTGTGTAGAAATGATCCAGGGAGTGGTGATTTACCTGTGAGAGGGGTCTCGGGTCTCTTTCTCTTCCAATCTCCGGCGTCTCTCCCTCTCTCTAGCTCTACAACTCTCGGGTAAGTCCTCTCTCTCTCTCTCAACCCTCATGCACATACAGATAGATATATACACAGATTGAGAATCTGTGTGATGTAAAATGATAGTGATAGAGGGGAGTGTGATGTGAATAGGATCTTGGAAGGTGGCCGACGGTTTTGGGAGGGGTGGGTTAGGTCCGGAGGTTCATGGGAGGGTTTGAATTGGGTAGGCTAGATACCCAATGGGTAATAGGGAGTGGTTAGTACCTTAGGCCATTTAGGGAAGATTCTAAATGTACAAAAGTTTCCATAAATATAAAAGTTGTCGTCGCTCAAATTAACGTGCAATGCAGTCCAGTTTTGCACAGATTTTACGGATTGACGTGCAAGTCAGTCCGAGGTTGAAACTTGCAGCCTAAGAAAAAAATCAATACGCACACACATACGTACGGATCTCTGATATTTAGAAATTAAATACTGAGATTACGACTACCAAAAATGCGGGGACCAATATTATTATCAACAGAATTTTACGGGTATTACATCATCCACCTGCTATTAGAGATTCCGTCCCCGGAATCAGGGCTAGCTATACATTGAAAAGATAGGGGAATTTCTCACGTATCTCAGATTCTAGCTCCCAAGAAGCTTCACGCTCATCGTGATGTTTCCACTGGACTTTCACTAGCGGAATCTCTTTAGTCCTCAACTTCTTAGTTCCTCGTTCCATGATCTTCACCGGTCCTTCATTGAAAGTCACATTATCGTTCACCTCGATATCCGTGAAGTTGATCTCATGAGACGGATCGTGTACGACTTTCCTCAACATGCTGATGTGAAACACATTATGCACTCTTGACATCTTGGGCGGCAGTGCAAGTCTGTAAGCAACTTTTCCCACGCGTTCCAGAATTTCGAACGGTCCGATGTAACGTGGTGAAAGTTTTCCTCTCTTTTGTCCAAATCTGACAACTCCTCGCACGGGTGATACCTTTAGGAATACGTGATCTCCAACGCTGAATTCCAAGTCCTTTCGATGTTTATCCGCATAGCTTTTCTGTCGGCTCTGAGCTGCTTTCATCTTCTCTTTGACGATATTGATCTTTTCGTTCGTCTCTCGGATCATCTCTGGTCCTAGCAGCTTGTCATCTCCAACTTCTGCCCAACATAAGGGTGATCGGCACGGTCTTCCATATAAAGCTTCAAATGGTGCCATTTCTATACTCGTATGGTAGCTGTTGTTATAAGCAAACTCTATCAACGGTAGGTTTTCTTCCCATGAACTTTCAAAATCTATTGCACAAGCTCGAAGCATGTCTTCCATGACTTGATTGACTCTCTCGGTCTGTCCATCAGTTTGTGGGTGAAAAGCTGAACTTAGCTTCAATGAAGTTCCAAGTGCCGTCTGTAAGCTTTCCCAGAATCCAGACGTAAAACGTGAATCACGATCTGACACAATTGACACGGGTACTCCATGTAGTCGAACAACTTGTTGTATATACATCCTGCTCAATTTCTCAACCGGGTAAGTCATACTATAAGCGATAAAGTGAGCCGATTTGGTGAGTCGATCCACGATTACCCAAATGGCGTCGTGATTCTGCCTTGACCTTGGCATTCCGACAACGAAATCCATCGTTATGTGCTCCCATTTCCATCCGGGAACGGGTAGTGGCTGTAACAATCCTCCTGGTTTTTGATGTTCTGCTTTGACTTGCTTGCAGGTCATGCATTTAGATACATACTCTGCTACTTCTCTCTTCATTCCGTCCCACCAGAAGTTCCTTTTTAAATCTTTGTACATTTTTGTTCCTCCAGGGTGGACAGTCATCCTTGATTTGTGTGCTTCATCTAATATATCCTTCCTCAAGTTGTCTTCATTGGGCACACAGAGTCGATTACGACATCTAAATCCTCCATCTGCTCCTATATTCCACTCGACGGGGTCCTTTGCCGATGCTTTTTCAAACCATTGACGAAGTCCTTCGTCCTTTCCTTGAGCTTCGAGAATACGGCTTATGAGTGTTGGTTGTACTACAAGACATCCAAAGAGTCGTCCTTCACTTAACTCGGAAATCTGAAAATCAAACTCCGTTAATACCTCCAATACTTTCCATTCTCTGACCATGAGAGAAGATACGATGAGTTTTCGGGGTTTCCGGCTCAATGCGTCAGCAACAACATTTGCTTTGCCTGGGTGGTATTGCAGCGTGAAATCGTAATCTTTTAACAATTCCATCCATCGTCGCTGTCTCATGTTCAACTCCTTTTGAGAGAACAGGTATCTCAGACTCTTGTGATCTGAAAATAGGTCGAACTTCTCTCCGTAGAGGTAGTGTCTCCAAATCTTGAGGGCAAAGACGATTGCAGCTAGTTCCAGATCGTGCGTAGGATAGTTAAGCTCATGAGGTTTCAATTGTCGTGATCCATACGCTATCACTCTTCTATCCTGCATCAGCACACATCCAAGTCCTTGATGTGATGCGTCGCTGTAAATGGTGAACTGTTCACCGCTCTTTGGTATTGCAAGCACTGGTGCCGTAGTTAGTCTTCTCTTCAATTCTTCGAATGCGCATTCGTGCTTGTCGCTCCATTCATATTTCAAGTCCTTTCTAGTTAATCCAGTGAGAGGGGCTGCAATTTTGGAGAATCCTTCCACAAATCTCCGGTAATATCCAGCTAAACCGAGAAAACTTCTGACTTCCGTTGCTGTGGTCGGTCGATTCCAATCTAAGACAGCTTCAATCTTCGATGAATCCACCGCTATTCCTTCTTTTGAGACAACATGTCCTAAAAATTTGACTTCCTTTAGCCAGAACTCGCACTTGCTGTACTTCGCATACAAGTGGTTGTCTCGTAGAGTCTGAAGTGCTATCTTCACATGTCCTTCATGTTCTGCCTCTGTCTTAGAGTAGATGAGGATATCATCTATGAACACAATTATAAACTGATCCAGGTAAGGTCTGAATACTCGATTCATTAAATCCATGAACACAGCTGGGGCATTGGTCAATCCGAACGGCATAACCAGGAATTCATAATGTCCATACCTGGTCCTGAAAGCCGTCTTGGGTACATCCTCAGGTCGAACGAGCAATTGGTGGTATCCAGATCGCAGATCTATCTTCGAGAATGTGGTAGCTCCTTGTAGCTGATTGAATAGATCGTCAATCCTCGGTAGCGGGTACCGATTCTTGATTGTGACCTTGTTCAACTCTCTGTAGTCGATACAGAGTCGAAGTGTTCCATCCTTCTTCTTGACGAATAATACCGGCGCTCCCCATGGTGAAGTGCTTGGACGAACAAATCCGAGGTCCTGGAGTTCTTGTACTTGCGTCTTTAGTTCTTGCATCTCCATCGGGGCCATTCGGTAAGGTGTCTTTGATATCGGGGAGGTTCCAGGCATTAACTCGATACAGAAATTGATATCTCTCTTGGGTGGCAATCCTTTAACTTCTTGAAAAATATCTTCGAAATCTTGAATGACTGGAATTTGGTTAACAGGAATCTCATCACTTGTGGTTCCGAGTGCAGCTAGGCAGTTGGTGAGGAAAACGTCACATGAGGGATTGCACTTGAAATCAAATGGTTCACCATCAGGTACTGAAAAGAGTATAGATTTGCTAGCACAATCTAACTTGGCATGGTACTTCGCAAGCCAATCGATTCCTAGGATCACGTCGAATTCCTTCATCGACAAAACTATCAAATCAGCGGGGAGATTCTGATCTTTCAAGTTTAGAGGGCAGTCCTTGCATACTTTATCCAACTTAACGCTCTTTCCTAGAGGTGACGTAGCATTCAAAGCTATATCCATCGTTTGGGGCACTAGGCCTAAGCGTTGTACAATTCTAATTGCAATAAAAGAATTTGATGCGCCAGTATCAAACAAAGCTTTCACTTGGCTGTTAAATAGGGTTAGAGTACCTTCCAGATTTTCCTGCTCTTCCTCGTCAAATCCTGCTTCCTCCGGGATAATAGCATTGAGACGCGTCTGTCCTTGAGTTGACACTCCATAGTAACCACCTCGAGGTGCTTTACAATCCTTGGACAGATGTCCCTTCTTGTTGCAGTTGAAGCAGACCACGTCAGAGCGACTGTTCTTCTTCGGGGCACGACAGTCTTTGGACAGATGTCCGGGAAATCCACAGTTGAAACAGACTCCAGGGTTATTGGTGGTTCCTGATTCCTTGGGGCGGAGTCGGCTTAAATGGCACAGCCGGTTTGTTACGGAACGGGGCTGTCTGCGGCCTCTTCTCACCATTCCAGCTTCTCTTGAATCCTTGATTTCGAGCTGGGGCTTGTCTTGGTCCCTGATTAAATCTTGGAGGGGGTAGTCGGTTTATGAAACGCCTTTGTTCACGACCGGTGATCTCCTCGAAGTCATGGGCCATTCCTACTAAAGCTTTGAAAGTCTGATTTAGGTGGCCATAGGTCAGCTTCTGTAGAGGCAGGGAAAGTCCCAGGTGATACTTCCGGTTTTTCTTTTCCGGAGTATCGATCATATGGTGTGCAAAACGAGAGAGACGTTCGAATTGCACTGTGTATTCCCGTACAGTGTGATTTCCTTGCACCAAGTCAATAAATTCCTTTTCTTTCTTGTTCCTTTCTGTCTGGGGAAAGTAGTTCTCTAGGAACAGTTCTTTGAATGTCGTCCAAGACATCCTCTGTGCAGCTCCTCCCAGGGTTGCTTTCTCAGATTCCCACCAGTCTGCTGCAGCATACGTCAGTTGATATGTAGCCAGTCGGCGTTTCTCGATTTCAGAACATCCTAGTGTGTCGAAGATGATATCCAATCCACGAAGCCATTGTTCTGCTTCCCATGGCTCAGTCATCCCATTAAACTTGTCTGGCCGCATTGCTCGGAATCGTTCCACCGTACGATCCTCTTGTGGTCTGGGTGGAACTATGGGATTGACGTTAACATTGTTGGTGGGACCGTGATTATTTCCGATGTGTTCCAAACGTTGCAAGAATGCTCCAAAGATTCCAGTGGGATCCATTCCAGCAGGAATGGGTTCCGGTGCTCCTTCGCCCGGGTTTGGAAGTCCTAAGCGTCGATTCCTCCTTGGTCGTCCTGCCATTGCGTACCCAGTTACCTACAGAAGTATTCTACTTAGGGCTCAAGTATAGGATACATCTAGATATCTACTAACACATATATAAATCAATCAAACAAAACAAACAATCATAGAGACAAGTATGTTGCTAAAACGTCTATTTCATTTAACAACAGAAACGAGGATTACAAGATTAAACTAGCCGAGAATACATGGTTACAAAATGGGGTATTACCCTAGTGCATGCATTTATACAACAAGATGGGTCACTAGCCCAAGATAACTTAGATACAATTAAACTACTAGCATATAACAACAGATTATCCTGATCTAATCATCCATATCCGACTCGGATGTGATCTCTCCCATGTCAGAGTCGTTAGGCCCATCTTCGTCCAAAATGGGTTCACCCAAATCCCAATCTTCGATTTCAATATCGACTTCATCCTCTTCATTATCCTCATTATCCATAGGCTCTTCTATTATAGGGTGAACCTCCATAGGTTGGTGTGGTGCTTCCTGTTCAGGTTCTTCTTCGGGGTCCTCTTCTTCGGGATCATCCTCCTCGTCATCCTCTTCCTCATCATCTACTTCTAGATATGCATCTGGTTCATCGTCAGACATCTCTGCATTAGCAGGTTCGTCAGCAGGTGCTTCCATTGGGGGTGCCATACCTACAGGGGCATTCTCATTAGGAGGCTCGACCAGGCGGTCTTCTGGGTGAATGGAGGGCTCCTGTAGTATCAGGTTTATTAGTGGTTGGATAATTGAGTCCTTCATTGCTAGTCTCTTTATCTCTCCATGCATTAACTCTTGAGTATATGCAGTATGGATGGTCTCGGCTTGTAGTCGATGGGGGTCAGAGATATTATACACATGTCGTTGGACTCTAAGTCCTCCTCGGAGTCGTTGACGGGCTCTCAATTGCACATTTTCCAGGAATCCTTCTGGATCAGCTGGTTCGATGCCGTCCGGGTAGATCATATGTCCTCCAAAGTCGTCATTGACATACTGCCCGGGTTCTCGGGATTGTGTTTTGTGCATAGGCACTCCTTGGAATGGTGGGGGTTGTTGGAGGAGTGCAGAAGGCGGTGGTGGCATTTGGTAAGCACTATCGTGCATCCTTCCGTAGTCCTCAGGGTCCTTAAGTAGTGCAACCATTTCATCCTGAACCTTCTGGACGATTTCGGCTTCGTAAATCGCTTCTAAACGCAAGGTATCATAGTTATACACATTACTCTTATTCATTTCTACCCATAAATTCCTTTTTCCTCCATCTCTAGCCAGTTCCTGAATTTGGCGATGGTATATGTCCGGGTTTGCTGGCACTACACGGTCGGGGAAAATTAGTCGTCCTCCAAAAGGGTCTGAAATGTAGTGGGGATCCATGTTACCTGTTTCATCAGAAGGACTATCTATTTAGGGTACTGGTGCAAATTGTCTTAAGGTTTATTACTTACTAATCATAAAAGAGAACAATATCACACGAGAATCTAGAGGCTAATAAGTAGATTTCCCATTAATAGAAAATGTTTACATAAGAGGAAATTTTGAAATACAACTTTTACATATGTATCCGTCAAAATGTGGGATTATAATCCCAATACAACATTAATACAAAATAAGCTGACTAAGGTGTGCTAATCTTCTAGTCGGGTGAGTTCCTCCGAGATGTCCATCTCTTCGGGCGGGGTAAATGACATCCATCTCTCATTATCCCATCCTCTCGGCCAGTCAGGGTCATACGTGTACAACGTCCCCTTCTCAATGAGGTCCTCATCGGCTAGGTAAATCTCTATTTCTCCGTCTTCAGAACTGCTTATTGGACTAACAGGGGCCTCTAAGGAAGTGATTTCTGCCTGTGTCTCCTCTAAGCTGATGGTCACAGGGTCGTTAGAAATATCAGAGGTTCCATCCACCTCTATTGGCACCAAGCGGGGTGCTACAACAATATGACGCATGGTTTGGGGAACTTTCTTCATAAAGAATAGACATTTCATCAACTTTCCTATTCTTCTGCAAGTCCGTTGGCGGAAAGCAGCACCAACGCATACTAGGCCTCGGGGAAGGGCTCCTTGGTAATTCTCCATACTACCTGTTGGACAGAAAGACTATTTTAGTATTGGTTGTTGTTTCTAAAGTACCTTAAGGTTCTTAACTTAAGGATATCGGACAGTCAGTGAGCACAACTAAACCTAGTGCTCTGATACCAAAAATCCTGTCACGCCCCGGAGTAGCCAAAAATAGGGAAAATTTGAAATTTCCTTTCTGGACCCGTAGGGAATGACGAGTTACATAAAACTGACCTGTCCGTACAACATACTAACAAAAAAATATATAGATCAGAGTAAGAAATTGGTAAAAGCGTCTAATGGTATTCATGGGGGAACTTAGAGTGTTTGCTACTTAAGCTATTACAGCAGTTCCAAATGAAAACCACAAAAGATAAGTCTGGGCGATCTACGCCACTTAAATATTACATCAACCAAAAGATAGTTAAAACGTAATAGAAGTCTTAACGCGGAAGTAAGCCAGGGTCTTCTTTCTAACTGGCAAACCCATAACCTTCGTTATCAGGCTCTTCCTGATAGTCTGTCTCAGGATCACCTTCCTGATAATTCCCATTCTGAGGATAGTGATATTCATCTTCATTGTTACCTTGATAGTTCTCCTCATCATAACCTAGACGTAAAAAGTCCAGGGCAGGGAAGGAGCCGTTAGCTTTTGAAGCTAAGTGAGAACGTCATAACCGATCACTCCTAATACAGATAAGGATATACAAGTACAACATATCTTGAAACAACATTAATGAGCGTATGACATGTGAAATGACGACCGAATGCATTATCGATATATTCGACTTTAACTCGACCATGAACACCACAACCGACTCATGTGACTTGTTACATTACCAGTGTAACGCCGTTAGCTCAGAGTAGAATGATTACGTTGCTATCGTCGCCTAGCAGGGCCCTATAGCAGTTTTGGTTTTAAAAAGAGTAATCATTGGACTCTTAGGTCCTCGTGACCTTGCCGGAAGAATAGAATAGTTACAGCGCTATCGTCGCCTAGCAGGGCCCTATAGCATTTGAAAGGTAACTATTGTATTCTGATGGATACATTGCTATCGTCGCCTAACAGGGCCCTATAGCGTATCAATCATCAATCCATGCACAACTTCAATGATTTCAATGGAAACTCTGGCTATCGTCGCCTAGCAGGGCCCTATAGCAGTTTCTTTGTTGTTCCCATTTACTTGACTGTACCACTCGGACCACCGTGATCCACACAATGTATAAATTGATATGACTGGGTTAGTCCCCGTGACTAACCATGCAGATGTCAACATTGACATTTAGACTCGACTATGTTCATATAATGTCCATGCGACTATAGAAACAGAAATCATGATAACAAGAATAATAGCGGATGTTAACTAAGCATGGAGTATAGTTAGCTAACATGCATTCATTATATAAGCATCACTATCAGGTTTTCATAACTAATATATATCATTACCGTCCACACAGAACGCACTGGGCATACATATATGATCAAGTAATAATTCTATAATATACCAAGTGAGTTAGGACGACTCACCTCGAAGCGGTTGCGTAAAAGCAAGCGTAGCGGTTCCTACAAAGCATCAAGATTATATAGAACATAGATTAATAAGTCTACTAAAATCAGGGGTATAATGGTAATTGTGCCGGGTGGGTCCCTAAACCTCAACATGATGATCTGGACATCATTCTGAGTCTAACGCCATTGACTAGACTCAAATCGGAGTCCGTCGCATAAAAGGCTGGGTTTTCTATACCAGTTTGGGCCCTAAAGATAAGCTGTATTTTTGACCGTGTCAAAAGGTCACCGAACTTTAAGGGAATATTCTAGACACTATTCTAAGGCTCTGGGAACTGACCGCGTATTTTTCTGAGCTACGGTTTATTTATTAAGAATTTCTGAAGTTTAAATCGTCTAATAATAGACTACGGGGCCCCATAATTATAAAATATAGTTTAGGGGGATATTTGGCCCTTATAAATATTTTTATTAAATACTAGGCCTTAAATTAGGCTAGTAGTATTTTTCTCATAACTTTCGAGGCTCGTTTGATATTTTAAATAATTAAAATACAACCAAACGGATATTTTATTAATAATTATTAAAATAATAACGCTAGGGTTTTATAAATAATAATTTACCATATAGAGGTACTAGACCTTAGGAAAATTTAATATAATTTTCCTATACTTGAAAATGGTCATTAGGTATTTATTACCTAATTAATTTGATTTAAAGATATTTACTTATTATTTATTTACACTAATAAATAATAAGTATATAATAAAATGGTAATTTTATATTTTCATAATATAAGAATATTATAAAAATAATATTACGATTTATTAAAATATAACTTATAGTATTTTTGAAATTATTTTTGATATTTAAAACAATTTAAAAATCATTTATAATTATTTACATATATTTATTAATATCAAATATATTATAAATAACATATTTATACACTAATCTCGATTAATATATACTAATCTGAATTAACTGAATAATTAATAATATAAAATAGTTTAATAAAACTTTAATTAGGATTAACGGAATAATTAATAATATAAAAACAATTAATATAATTATCAGAAACCCGCGGGTCAACCCAGATCCAAACCCGTGCCCACGGGTTGCCCGAATACACACTCAGATCGATCCAACTTAAAAGATCCGAACCGGATCCATGTATGGTTATAACCCGAACCCAAATATTCATATACACACTCAAACTAACCCATGCCCAAAACCATGACCCGACCCGAATGGGTAAATGATATAACCCGAAACCCTATTCGGGTCTTGTCTTCTCCGGCGAGCCATTGCCGCCGCCGGCGAGCCCGTTTCCGCCGGAAACCTTCTCCAGCTCGTATCTCTCTCTCTACTACACAAAAATTGATGAGACCAACGCCATTAGAACCGGTTTGAGCTCCTCTATATCATACTAGGAGCCTAGAACTCCGTTCATTCGTTTGCTGGACCTACTGTGAGATTATTCTTTTTGGTTTAAAAAGAAATAACGGCTTGCATGGTGGTCCAAACACGTCTCATATTAAAAACTGCTCTTGTTGGGGTAGGTGTGATCTATTTGGGTCTGATCGGTACAAAAAAAATGGGTCTATATTATTCTTTCAAGATCAAGCTCCGGGGAAGCTTTAATGGTGATTTGAAGTTGACCGAGAGCCTAAGCTCTGTTGGGTTCGTGTGTGAAGGTTCTGTGCGTGAGTGTGAGGGGGTGTGAGTGTGTAGAAATGATCCAGGGAGTGGTGATTTACCTGTGAGAGGGGTCTCGGGTCTCTTTCTCTTCCAATCTCCGGCGTCTCTCCCTCTCTCTAGCTCTACAACTCTCGGGTAAGTCCTCTCTCTCTCTCTCAACCCTCATGCACATACAGATAGATATATACACAGATTGAGAATCTGTGTGATGTAAAATGATAGTGATAGAGGGGAGTGTGATGTGAATAGGATCTTGGAAGGTGGCCGACGGTTTTGGGAGGGGTGGGTTAGGTCCGGAGGTTCATGGGAGGGTTTGAATTGGGTAGGCTAGATACCCAATGGGTAATAGGGAGTGGTTAGTACCTTAGGCCATTTAGGGAAGATTCTAAATGTACAAAAGTTTCCATAAATATAAAAGTTGTCGTCGCTCAAATTAACGTGCAATGCAGTCCAGTTTTGCACAGATTTTACGGATTGACGTGCAAGTCAGTCCGAGGTTGAAACTTGCAGCCTAAGAAAAAAATCAATAGGCACACACATACGTACGGATCTCTGGGATTTAGAAATTAAATACTGAGATTACGACTACCAAAAATGCGGGGACCAATATTATTATCAACAGAATTTTACGGGTATTACAAAAGATATCTCGGACTGTGGCACCGCTAGTAAGTTGGAGCTGATGAGAAGCTGCCACACAACACTACACAAAAAGATCACCTCAAAAGCACCGCAAGAGCCCACTCAAACTCCATATCTGACAAAAAAAAAAATTAGATCTGGAATAAAAAAAAGCCGGATCTAAGGACAGAAACAGTAAAATCAAAGGATCCATAAAAGAAAACAAGGAAAAAAAAAAGCAAAAGTATATAAGAAAACAAACCCCACAGAGAGGGGACAAAACCCTTACACGAAGGGATAAACCCTCACATAGAAAGGTCCCCCACAAGAGGGGTTCAAACTCTCTCCAAAAGAGAGAGAAAGTGCAAAAGAAGGAAAAATCATGCTCTCCCATGATGGAATACCACGAGAGAACCCAGATCGGCAGAGAAACGAAGAACTGAAAAATTAAAGAGAAGGGAGAGTTTCTCACGCTAAAAAAAGGATGATATATATTCAACACTTATTTTTAAGTGTGTTAACAGCCAAAAATCTACTGAAAAAAGTTACTGAATACTAGCAAATCTTATTCAGTAGATAGTTAAAGCACTGATTTCAAAACTGTAAAAGTTTTATCAATACACTTTCTTGTGATCGAAACAACAGAAGCTTCTCAGCAAAAAAAAAAAAAAAAAAAAAAAGAAACAACAGAAGCTCGTTTGAAAAACAAATTCATTACTATAACTTTTAGAGTTTCATAATCACTTATAGAAATTAGAAAAGCTATTGCCAAACGGAGGAGCCCCAATGTAAAAGACTCTTTAGGACATCCATTCCTCCTTTTCTCCTTTGTTTTTCCGCCAGAAAGGGTTTTGAAGTATACAGAAAACAAAAATCCAGTGAAAGTCATCAATGGCCGACGAAGCTCCGACATCGGAAACCCTAGCCCCAAATGTGGCAGTAGCACAATCTCAAGCTTCAATCGAAGCGACCATTCAATCAAATGTTCAAGGAGGAACTGAGTCTACTTGCAACAACAACAACGCCGAGACCTCTGGTCTGACGTCCGACGCCGATCGTGAAAAATCGCTGGAGTACGCGGACGAGTTGATTGAGAGAGGATCGAAGGCCGCTAAGGAACACGATTATGGCGAAGCCACTGAGTGTTTCAGCCGTGCCCTAGAAATCAGGTTAGGGTTTTCATTTCCTTGCAATTTTCTTCTCTAATTTCCTTAACGCACTGTTTGGCTGCTTAGAAAATGGGGGAAAAATAGGTGATTGGTTGGGATTGTTGAGCTAGTTATTTAGGTATATGACTTTTCTTGAAGCTGAAACCCTAACGTCTGAGTCTTCAAGCAACTTCTTTGTTCTCGTGGAAATTGGGTAGGGTTCTTCTAGTAATGAGAAAATTTGAGTTGAACAAACAAGGATGTAGTAGAACTTGGTGAGAATGTTTTGGGTTTGTTGGTTAACTATTTAGGGCTCGTATGATATCGTAGTTGTTCTTGGTTTTTAGTTTTTGTTTCCATTTTTTTTTTTTTTTTTTGTATTCACGATTGACTCTAATATGGGAGGAATTCACTCTAAAAATGAAAACAGAAACCAAAACCAATAACCAATAACCACAATGTTACCATGCGAACTCTTAAATTCAAGAACCACAGGAAGACTAATAATTTATTATAGTATATTGTATGGGAGCATATCGTGAAGAAAAGAAAAAAACTGTTTTAACTATCCATATTCGCCTTATGGTCGACTTGTATTACTATCAAGCTTGAAGCCACAGATAATGGTGGCCAACACATGTCTCTCCTAACTTGAGCTGTGGCCTGTGGGATGTGGGATGTTGTGGTGCTGTTCAGATACTAAATTGGTCAGAGACACAAATTTTTAGTGCCGACAAAAGATAGAAATGATTTATATTCTAATGCCAGCATTCTTTTGGTATTATTATTCTTTGGATTCAATTCCTTCAGAGTTACAGGGAGCTTCTAGTTCTCAAGCAGTCAAGCACAACCTCTCTCTCTCTCTCTCTCTCTCTCTCTCTCTCTCTCTCTCTCCTAATAAGAAATCTGAAAATTGGAGAACAAACTATTAGTTCCATGCAATTGAGAATTGTTCAGATCAACGAAGAACTTATTCATATAAATAGTCAATTAGCACTCTTGTCTTAAAATACTGGAAGCACACCAAATCCAAAGCACACCAAAGAGAAATTACAGAGGCACTCTAGAAACTCTTAGAAAATAAAACTTAGTGGGGGAAAATTATACAAGTGGTAAGTGGTGGTTACAACTGAAGTCTTCATCTCCTTAAGTAGCTTTCAAAAAAGGATGTTAGTTGTCCAAGATATTGGTTGTTGTTCTTATCTTCGAAACGTGGATAGATAAGAATTCAGGAGAACCAATACTTTATAAAGTAGGGGACATGCAGCTTTTATACATGGTAATATTCAGAGAAACTTTTGACCAACTTTATGAAAGTTGGTTGTCTGAAACAATACGTGGCAAGATTCGGATAATCTTTTGTCCAACTTTATAAAAGTTGTCGGCAAACAGCAGACATTCGAAACTTTTGTAAAAGTTATTTGTCCAGGGCCTCCAGTGATTAATGATTAAATTGGGTTTCAAATCCATAATCATTATTATCATCAAAACTAGTAAAATTGGGAGGGTCTAGATCCTCTGGATTTCCCATAGTGGAATATGATATATGGATTGTGTCCTTATCACTATCAGAGTCAAGGTTTAATCCTTTACACAATTCTTCTTTAACTAAAACTTTAAGTTCATCTTTAGGAATATCCGGAAATCTAGATTTTAAATCTGATTGGATTTGTGATTTAATCTGAGAAATGTTAAAGAGAGGATGAAGAGTGTTGTGAAGAAGAAGAAGGTCAATATCTAATAACTTTTCAATTTTGGAGGGCTCTAAGGATGGATTAGAATATTTTGGCCACCAACGGACATAGAACTTTCTGAACCCAATTTATCATTAATTACTGGAGGCCCTGGACAAACAATTGTTATAAAACTTTCGAATCTCTACTGTTTGCCGACAACTTTTATAAAGTTGGACAAAAGATTAGCCGAATCTTGCCACGTATTGTTTTAGACATCCAACTTTTATAAAGTTGGTCAAAAGTTTCTCCGAATATTATCACGTATAAAAGCAGCTTGTCCCCTACTTTTATAAAGTATTGATTCTCCTGAATCCTTATCTATTCTCGTTTCGAAGATAAGAACGACAACCAGCATCTTGGACAGTTGGCATCCTTTCTTGAAGGCAATTTAAGGAGAGGAAGACTTCAGTTGTAACCACCACTTGTATAATTTACCCCAAAGTTTTATTTTCTAAGAGTTTCTAGCGTGCCTGTGTAATTTCTCTTTGGTGTGCTTCCAGTATTTTAAGACAAGAGTGCTTCTGCTTACTTCTACTTTGTAAGTCCGATTTTGTATTTATGTTTATGAATGACTAATAGATGTGTTATCTTAGTCTAATTCGTACTCTTACTGAATTAAAGAATCTTTATCTTACTGCATTTTCTAATCTTTCTGTGTTAAACAATCTTTCCCAACAAACTCTTAGTTCTCTCTCTCTCTCTCTCTCTCTCTCTCTGTGTGTGTGTAAAAGAAAGGGCAGTCCAGTGCACGAGGCTCCCACCATTGCGGGGTTTGGGGAGGGTGAGATGTACGCAGCCTTACCCCTTGCAAGCAGAGAGGCTATTTCCATAATCGAACCCGTGACCTCCAGGTCACAATGGAGCAACCTCTCCGTTGCGCCAAGGCTTCCCTCTTCTCTCTCTATGTGTATGTGAATATAAATTTATATTTTGATTTGATCATTCTCAATATATTTTGGGCACTCTGATCAGGGTTGGACATTATGGTGAACTTGCACTTGAATGCGTCAATGCATATTACAAATATGGATGTGCACTGCTGGAGAAAGCTCAGGAAGAGGCTGATCCGCTTGGTGCGGTGCCAAAGAAAGAGGGTGAATCTCAACATGATTCTGAGAAATATGGATCTGTTGAGAAAACCATAAATGGCGAATCTTCTGCAGCTTCTGTTTCAAGTAATACTGAACTAGATGGGAGTTCAAATCCTGAAGGAGGAGCACAGAATGAAGGTTAGTGTCCAAGCTGATGATTTACCTGTATACTGGATTTCTGATGATTATTAAAAAGGCCTACTTCTACTTGCATAATTGGTCAATGTCTATAGTTAACGCATTGAAGGGGTTTATTGTTGATGGTACTTCACCTATGATACATGAGGCTCGTCTTCCAGTTGTGATGGTGCACTTGTCATATATTAACATGACATGATACCTAATATCACCTTGTCACAGCTGGTATGATCCATTGTTGGAGTCCACTATTTTACTGAGTATATAAATGTACGTGTAGCAATGTGTGTTGTTCAGTAACCAAACATTTAAAAAAAGAAAAGAAAAAAGGAGATGAGTTACTTGTTCTGCTTAAATTTATGGATTTTCTGCATCGTATGAGACCAAAGGAAGTTCAATAAATGGCTGGACCTTTAATAGATGGGCATGTTCAGTATTATCTAGATTATCATGTGTTGTTAATTGTTCCATGTTGTGTATGTGTATGTGTAGCGCACATAAGTTAGGAAATTTCACATGCTTATCTTCTTTATGTTTTGTGTTTACGCATTGTGCACAACTTGGGAGATCTCAGATTCTTGTGTGCTTTCTGTTTCTTTGGATTGGATATAGCTTCTGCTGGGAAAGAGCAGGAAGAAGATGACGAGGAAAGTGACGATGAGGATCTGGCTGAAGCAGACGAGGATGAGTCTGACCTGGATTTGGCATGGAAAATGTTGGACGTTGCAAGGGCAATTGTCGAAAAATGCTCAGGTGATACAATGGAGAAAGTGGACATATTGTCAGCTTTGGCAGAGGTTGCTCTGGAAAGAGGTATATGATATCTTTTAATTTCTCCAGCTGCAATTTCCTTGTACTGTTAGACTTTTTGGGACGACTCTGCTCATTTTCCTCAGCATTTTATCTTGCTTAAACATCATCTCCGTGTTTGTCTCCATGAAGAGGATGTTGAAACTTCCCTCAGTGATTACCTTAAAGCGCTATCTATTCTGGAGCGCCTGGTCGAACCGGATAGTCGACATTTAGCTGAACTGTATCCTTTTCAAGGTTGAAACTTGAAACCCTTTGCGTTTTTTTGTCTCTGTTTGGTCCATGGATTTGGTGAAGAAAAAGAAAAGGAAACATAGAGGAAAATACTTTCCTTTGGTAGGTCAATAAGGAAACATGAGAAAAGGAGGAAGGAAAAGAAATATGGTGGCAAAGAAGTTAAAAAAAATATAAAATTTGTGCTTCACCCTTCTTCTTTTCTTGAAGTCTTTTAGTATTTTGAGAATTATAAATTTCAAATGTTATTTAAGCATGGAGGAAAACACGAGAAACATTAGGGAAACTGTTTTCCTATCGTTTTCCTTTCTTTTTCCTTCCCATTGTTTAAATTCGCAAACCATACAGAGCCTTAGAGATCGAGCTGAATTCTAGTTCATAACCTGGGCTCTTGAGTTGTACGTGTTTCCACCTTTCTCCATCGTTATGAAAATCACCACCTTAACAAGAACCCAGAAACTTTAGGATATGTCTCTGTTTGGAGATTGGTTCAAAGCCTGAAGAAGCTATTCCCTATTGCGAAAAAGCTGTATCAGTTTGCAAGTCTCGGGTGCAGCGGCTCACGGATGAAGTAAAGAGTTCATTTGGATCAACTGCAACATCAGCTACCTCAGAATCTGACCAAACTGTCCAACTCTCTTCCAATGGGTCCCAGTCTACTGATTCTATTGTGGGTAATCAAGCGGAGATAGAAACACTCAATAGCCTCTCTGGTGAGCTGGAAAGGAAGGCAAGTGTAACTAACTTCCTACAAGCTCTTGGAAACTTCGATACCATATGGTGAAGTGCTATGTTACTTGGACTCTTTTTAATAGGTTGAAGTACCCGTGTCGGACACTCGACACTCGGAAAAGGGTATGGGATGTGTCCGACACTTCTGCTTGGGTACACACCAAGAAGCATGTTAGCTACTTAAATAATGGTGTGGTAGAGTCTGTACTTATATTCCGATTGGTATGAGACTCTTTCAAAATAGACGAAATGCTCATATTGAAGTCTTAATTGTTATACCACCCCCCCCCCCCCCCCCCCCCCCCCCCCCCCCCCCGCCCCAAAAAAAAAAAACAGTTATTTTCTCTTGTAGACATAAGAGAAGTATAGATTTATTGCCATGGCCTTGGATCCATGAATTTGGGAAGTCCAACAGTTGGATGTACACAGACTCGCACCCGTACCTGACGTATGTACGTGAGTTCATGTAAAATAGGTGATGTGTCCATTTTTCTTTGAATTTTTGCAGCTTGAAGACCTCCAACAACTTGTGTCGAACCCAACATCGATCCTCTCCGACATTCTAGAAATGATGTCTGCCAAGGCAGGAGGCACCGAGAAGAGTGCTGCTTCAGTGGCAATGAGCTCTTCACGAATGGGTAGAGCTAATAGCAGCGGAGATTTTGACTCACCTACTGTTTCGACTGCTCACACGAACGGTGCTGCCGGAGTAACACATCTTGGTGTGGTGGGAAGAGGAGTGAAGCGGGTGTTGATGAACCCCAGCACATCGGATTCTTCGCCAACTAAAAAACCCGCATCGGATCCATCATCCGATAAAGGCGATGGAAGTGCCTCCTGAAGGTTTTGTTTCGAAGAAGTTTAGCCATCTGATTACAACTTGAGTTTTGAATTACTAATGCATATTGGTGCCTTGTTATCATATTTTACTGTTGTGTAGGTTAGTATGTTGTGCTTTACTATGTGAGTTGAATTCTCTAACAAGCTTCCTATCTTCATCTGGCTATATAAATGCGACGAAACTTTTAAATATATCGACCATTGGAGAATTCATAGCTTGATATTGTGATGTGTATTGTGATATGTGTCCATACACTTCAATCACAATGTTATTTAGAGCCAAATTGCATCTAGGGGTAGGGGCGCACAGTGGATTGAGTTACCTTGGGTTCTGCTGAACTCGTTCATTAAGGGCTCTTATGGTAACATTTTCATTTTTCTAAATTCTAACACAGAAATTAGTTTTGTGTTTTTTTATTTATTAAAAAAACTGAAAAGAGAAAAACCACTTTTTGGTTTTTCGTTTTCTAGCTCAATTTTTTCGTTTTCAAAAATAGAAAAACAAAAACGATTATCAAACACATAGCTGAATTTTGTCATTTTTGAAAATGGTAAAATGAAACGATTGTAGAACACATGAAGGATTGGTTCCTTTCCGCTTGATTGATGTAGAGATAAAATAAGAGTTGAAAAAATCAGCCTCCAAGTTCATTCAATTAGACTCATCTCGCACTTAAACCAATGAGCTAATAATACTAAACTATTAGTGGCCTAGCAAGAATATATGAAAGGGTACTACTTTGGGCACAACCAAAGCCACAACTTTTTTTGCAAAACCTTCATTTTGCCCCCTCTCTCATTATTTGACATATTTTATCTACACTGTATTTTTTATTTTTAATTTTTCTATATTTCATTGAATTTAATCTAGTGTGGTTGGAATTGGATGCTTCAACATTTTTCCTTTTCTTTTCTTGTTTGTTTGTTTGCTGGCTGTTTGCCAACAACTCTATTGTTAATAGCCTCATCATTGTGTGATGAGAATAAAATAATTAATCTTTCTGAATCTAACGCCCTACGCTCTACCAATGAGTCTCTCTTATCTTTGTTCACGACAAGTAAGAGACAAGACCCAAAAAAAAAAAAAAAGAGGGGGGGCGGGGTGGTGAATTTGTGAATTTGTTTAGTATATGTGTCAAAAAAATATGTATTACTGAAACTTTGGACAATCTTTTGGGTGATAGAGAGACCAAACCTAACCAATTTTGTTTTTCTCTTGTTTGGACATTTGTGTCTAACATAAGTAATGGAGTTTGAAGATGTGATAAGAGTAGGAAAGAACCAAAGTCTTTCTTGTTTCTGTTTTTTGTCTGGTTTTCATTAGCATTCGTTTCTTAATTTTTAAATTTTCTGGGATCATTAGCTTTCTTTTCTTAATAATGATGATGTGAGTAGAGTTGAATCCTAGGTTCCTAAAACCCTTGTCACACAACAAGATGACTTAAAATAAGTGAGAGAGAAATTAAGCATCCTAGGGCCTAGGCTACAAATCCATCTTAGAAAAGCGATTATCCCAATATTTAGGCTTAGTTTGGCCCCCACGAGGTGCTTCTCCTTTTTTAAAGCTCAATTTCATGTTAATTCATTTGGTAACTAGTTTATGAGCTTTGTAAAAATTGAACTTAGGGCTTTTTTGGGGGGAGCTTTTAAAAGCTCTAAAATGGAGCTTTTAAAAGCTCATGGTTGCTTTTTGGTTTTATGATGTCTTTTTGAAGAGTAGTGTGTCACTTGTATAAAATTATCAAACAATTTAGTAATAAATTTCATAAGCTCCTTTTAAAAAGCCACATGGGGGCCAAACTAAGCCTAAGTATGCCTGCTAAATATGCCAAATGCTTTCCCATATGACAGTCATACACTATGTTTGGTAGGAGAAAAGAGAGCAGAGAAAGGAAAAGAGGAGAATAATTGAGAAGTGTGGGCAAATGTTCTATTACTTTGAAAAAAGGCAAAATTTAAGGGAAATGCTACAAAAAAAATTTCCCTTGAAAAAGTAATTGTGCAATTCTATGCTCACATTGTAACGTTGTTTTTGGTTTTCAGTTTTTGCATTAATGTCTGTCTCTAATTCAATATAAAAAATGAAAACTAAAACTGAAAAATAAAAACCACAACATTACCATATAAGCCATAAAATCACGAAATGATTGTATTCTCTCTCTCCTTTTCTTTTCTTTTTATCTTCTTTTTTTTTTCTTGCCTTGCTTGCTTATTCAAATGAACAATACAAACGGCTTATTTGGGAAATAATTAATTAGAAATTTGGTATTAAATACCCAATTAGGAGAATTATTTGGTTTAAAGATACAAAGGAAATCTTTTTGGTAATAAGGACATTATTCAATAAGTTAATTTGGAATAGGTCATTTGACCAGTTGACCACATATTTTTGAGACATGTTTACCCTTATTTGTATTTTTCATTTTCATTTCTCTTTCTTCATCTCTCTCTCTCTCTCTCTCTCTCTCTCTCTCTCTCTCTCTCAGCAACATCACCAACCACCACCAACCAAGACCACTGCCATCGCCTGGGACCTTCGTCGTCCGCACCACCACCAACCAAGACCACTGCCATCGCGAGCCAAACACCGCCATCTCGCGAGCCAACCACCACCATCGCCGAGCCAACCACCACCATCTCGCGAGCCAACCACCACCATCTCCGAGCCAGCGGCACCATCGGTCACCACCACCAAAGCGAGCATTTTCACGAGCAAATCCGGCCACCAGTGCACTGATCCACCATCATCTTCTTCTTCTTCTTCTTTTTTTTTTTCTTTTTTTTTTAACACATTTTTTTGTGAAATTTATCAAAAAAAATTAGTAGCTTTCTCAACATTTTTTCCCAAAAGTTTGATATAAACAGTAATAGTTGTTTGATAGATCTCGTTGAGTAGGCTGTAAATATATAGATTTTATGCAAAAAAATAAGTTACAGATTGATATGAATGCTCAAATTTGTAAAAAGTTTTTTCAATGTTTGGCAGAACACTTTTTTGTGAAATTTCACAACTTTTTTTTCTTTTGAAATTTTCACAACTTTTTCGGTGCTGGTATGAGAAATTAAATTTCAAAAACTTGTTTTGTGATCATTTGATATTGATGTGGTAGTTTGGTTGTGAAGAGATCGTCAGGTGAGGTCGTGGTGGTGATTAGCAAAGGTTTGGTGTGGCTGTGGTGGTTTCATGAAATTTCACGAACTCTGTGAAATTTCACAACTTTTTGTTGATAAATTTCACAACTTTTTTTTTTATAATTTCACAAGTTTTTTCGGTGGTATAAGAAATGAACTTTCAGAAAGTTATTTCTGATCATTGTATGTTGATTTGGAGTTTTGGTTGTGAATGAGGTCAATCAGGTGAGGTGGTGGTGGTTGGTGGAGGCTTAAGGTCGTGATGGTGGTTGTTGAAAGTAAGGTGAGGTGGTGGTGGTTGGTGGAGGCTTTAAGGTCATGATGGTGGTCGTCGGACCTCAGGCGAGGTCGCCGGAGCTCAGGCGAGGTGATGGTAGTGGTCGCCGGAGATGCAGGGGTGAAACTTTCTTGGTGTAGACCAATATTAGAGTTATTTTGTCAAAATACCAAGGAGTGTACCTTCTCCCAAATATTTTTACTAGTTATACCTAAACCAATATACTTTCCTTAATTTGGATTAATTGCTAATTGCCCCATAATTAATACATCCCAGTATCACTTTTGTCTGATTTTTCAGTATCGTGTGTATTAGATGTAGAATCAATTCTTGAGGTTATTTTAAGTAAAAACACTCCTATGTGACCCAAAACCATGTTACACAAATACTAAAAGATAAAACAGATAATTTTTTTAATATTAGGGCATGTTTGGGAAAGACTAAAATAGTACCTAGTTCAATTCAATTCAAATTTTTATCTTATTCTTGTGAGAATCTAGTTTGATGAGTGTATGTTTTTTACATAGAGATCTCTGCCCAGTCTAATAAATTTCTTAAAACAAATTCTTTGTCAAACCAACCTACACTTGATTTTTATAAGAACCAAATAAAAAAGTAGACTTGGACTAAACCAGATCCTATTTTACATATTCCCAAACAAGACCTTAATTAGAACCGACTTGTGTATTAAACCAACCTCAAAAGAACTTTCTTTTCCTTAAGAATATTATTCTAGGAATAGACTAAAGTCCTTTTTCAACTATATATTTTGAATTTGAGAGGGATGATCCGTACTCAATCTCTTTTACAACAATCAATCAATGACAAACATCAGATAATTTTGCTTAAAAAATGGAACACCATGGCACATAGTTATTAAAATGGGCTGAGTTAATCCTGAGAAATTATTCAGTAAGCCCGTCACACTACGTTATATGCTAATGTGGTGTGCATCCCAATTACATGGGTCATTATAATTAGGACAAATTACACAAACCTCCCTTGAAGTATCTACAAAAACCTCCCTTGTATTTTATATATGGTTAGTAAGTAACACTTATTTTCCTCCCTTCTAACACTTGAGCTTTGAATTTTGGGGTTAAATTTTTTAATATGTCCATTTTGCCCTAGTGCGAATAAAAATTGACAAGTTCATTAAAACTTCCCTCTCTCTCTCTCTGAACTTCCTGGCCTCTCTCTCTCTCTCTCTCTCTCTCTCTCTCTACATGCGTCCCATTTACCTCGCAAATCTTCATGCCCCAACTCAGCCTTATAAGATGAACGACGAAGCAGAATCATTAAAAATGGGTCTTGTTTTTTGAAATTATTTGTTGCTTGTTTCATGATTTTGGAAGGCTCCGAGAGGTTTATGGTTAGGGGTGGGCATTCGGTCGGTTCGGTTCGGTTTGGTGAAATTCGGTTCGGTTTTGTTCGGTTCGGTTTGAAGAAATGAGAACTGAAACTGAATTGAATTATATTTCGGTTCGGTTTGGTTTTGATCAATTCGTTTCGGTTTGGTTCGGTTTGGAAATTCGGTTAACCGAATTTTGAAAAAACTATACTTTCTTTTCTTTCTTTTTTTTTTTTTTTCATTTTCACAACTTTTTTTATATGTTTCTTGTCCCATTTTCTTTCATATTACAAAGAAAGCATATGTTTATATTTACTTATATATATTATACTTATATTTTTGTAATATATATAGTTGTGTATAAAAATATATTAATAATATATAAACTAAAAAAAAAATTCGATTTTTCGGTCCGGTTCGGTTTGGGAGAGTGGAACTGAAAACCGAACTGAAAAAAAATATATAGTTCGGTTTAAAACTGAACTGAAATTTGTAACTGAATTAGCTGTACTGAAATGAAAATTTTAGTTCGGTTCGGTTCGAATTTCGGTTAACTGAACTATTTGCCCACCCCTATTTATGGTTGCTTCTTTCATGGCAATAGTGCAAGAGTGCGGGGTGGGAGGGGAGTTGATGAAATATCAGAGTCGGTCCTGAGGTGAAACAAAATAAGCGGTCGCATAGTGCTCCCAATTCTAAGGGCCCCATTCAATTAAGTCTTTAAACCTTTTTTTTTTCTGAGCAAAAAAAACAAAAACAAAAACAAAAACACATTGGGAAAGTCTTGTTGAATATTATCTTAAAGCAATAAGATATCATACTCCACAAATAAGAGATGTTTTGATTGACTTGGCAAAATAGCGGGGAGAATGCCATGACAAAGAGTGAAGCTAAATGTTTAGCAACATATGAGATTGAGAATTTTGAGTTCTTATTTGGCATGGTTATTTGACACAATCTTTTGTTTGTTATTAATGCTGCAAGTAAAATCCTTCAAGCTAAAAATATAGATGATGTTGCAACAAGTCAATTGAAAGGACTTATTTCATTTTTAAAAAAAATTATAGAGTCTGGATTTGTAGAGGCTATGGTTGAAGCTAAGAAAATTGCAAATACAATGGGAATTGAACCTGTATTTCGTGAGAAATATATCATTCATAGAAAAAGACAATTTGATGAAAGTATAATTGAAGATATGACACAGTCAGCTGAAGAATCCTTTAAAGTTAACTACTTCATTTATGTAGTGGGTTAAGCTCTTTCATCCCTCAATAGTAGGTTTGAACAATTTCTAGTAAATGGGCACCCTTTTGGGATTTTGTTCGACTTGAAGAAGTTGCAATCTATCGATGATGAAAGTTTGAACAATAAGACTTTTTGAAGCATGATACTTATGATGTTGATGGTATAGGGTTTTTTTTTTTCAGAATTAATAGTTTTAAGAACAATTTTACCAAAATAAATAAAGAAGCCAATTGAGGTGTTGAACCATATGCAAGCGATGGATGGTTGTTTCCCAAATGCATAGATTGCTTATAGAGAATTGGTTGGCGATAAAGGCACCTTCATTTTTTAATTAGGGCACCTAAATTTAAGTTAAAAAATTAGTTTTTTACCTTTTACTTTAATTAGTAAGGGCACCTCACTTATTTTACTATATATATTACAGGCTTAACTATATTTTACACCCTCTTAGTTTTCCCTTTATGTCAATTTGGTCCCTATAATTTAAAAAGTGTCATCCTAGTCCCTGTAGTTTCATAAGTGTGTCATTTTAGTCCCTCAACACTTTTTGTGACAATTTTTTTACTTTCAGTGACAAAATTATTCATCACTAAGGGGCTTATTGGACTTATTTGACACACTTATGAATCTACAAGGACTAAAGTGTTACTTTCTAAATTACAGAGACCAAACTACAGGGACAAGCACAACACACATAAATAGGTATTATATTTTTTTCATAAATATTACTCCCTCCGTCCCATTTTGTGAGTCCATCTTTGGGAACTCAACTTATTAAGGGGACAAAAAGAATCTACACCTACTTTCCACAATTGCCCCTAATCATTACAACAACTTTTTTAGTTTTGTCTTGGTGTAGATTTCAAGGAGGGATAATTTTGGAAAGTGAGTAAAAATTGTACATCAATTTAAGGAAAGTGGACACTAATTTGGGACATCCCAAAATGGAATAATGGACTCTCAAAATGGGACGGAGGGAGTATAAAATTAAAAGATATTCAAAGAATAATAATGATAATAATAAATTTGGTACTTGCAACAGTGTTACTTGCAATTATAGAGTTTTTATAACAAGTGAACTTACTAGTAATCCTTCTTTCAGTGCAAGACGCTTTGCAATTTCTATGGCTTTGTCACTTGATATCTGGATATCATAAGACCATTAGATTATACAAAAAGTAAAACGATGTGGCTGCTAAATTATGACAAGTATAAATCTGGAATAAATACGAACCCCCTCCCCCCCCCCCCCCACACACACACACACGCACACGCAAACGTAATTTCACCATAAAGTGTAATAAATTGATGAAGCAAAGAAACAATCTCGAAACCTGATATGGACAAATTCGTATTATTATGTAAATTATGCTCAAGATGACCATGTGACACCTACCGAGAAGAGAGAAGAATCAAAATTAATGAAAACGAAAAAACTTACAAGAGAAGAAGTCAAATCAAAGAAGACACTGAATACAAATTAAGAGTTAATAGAGAAAGAAATTAGAAGTAGCCAAGGATTTAGAAATAAATAAGGAGAGAGACACAAAGAGATAATATATAGTAAAATAAGTGAGGTGCCCTTACTAATTAAAGTAATTTAACTTAAATTTAGGTGCCCTAATTAAAAAATGAAGGTGTCTTTATCGCCAGCCTATAGAATTTTATTGACTATTCCAATTAGAGTTGCTTCGGCAGAAAGAAACTTTTCAAAGATGAAGTTGAGATTAAGTCTTATCTTCGATCGACTATGTCACAAGAAATATTGAATGGGTAAACTACTTTATTTATTGAAAGATATATGGTGAAAGAGATTGATTATACAAGTGCAATTGGTGATTTTGCAGCTAAAAATGAACAAAGGGCAATATTAAGTAAGGGCAAATTACACTTTAGTCCATTAAACTATAACATGTTTTCAATTGGGTCCATAAACTTTTTTTTTTTGCAATTGGGTCCTTGAACTTCAAAAATTCATTCAACTAGACCCGAATTCTGACACTATTAGCTTAAACTATTAGAAATTATCACGTACATTGCGCATAATGCTTACCTGTCACATGATAGGTTAAGGCAAACACGGGAGATTGTGAATAGTGCAAAAAATCGCATTGAATTAGATCTGAAATTGCGTTCAATCAAATTCGAAAACACATTCGACTAGATCCAAAATTGCATTCAATCATACCTAAAATCACATTATTTTTAGTCATTCACAGTCTCCCGTGTTTGTCTTAACCTAACATGTGACAGGTAAGCATTACGCGCAATATAAGTGACAATTTCTAATAATTTAATCTAACAGTTTCAGAATTTGGGTCTAATTGAATGAATTTTTGAAGTTCAAGGACCCAATTGCAAAAAAAAAAGATTATGGACCCAATTGAAAAACATGTGTATAGTTTAATGGACTAAAGTGTATTTTGGCCTTTAAGTAATACTATTATTTGATGTAAGTTAGTTTTACTTATTAATATAATTCACTTTCTTTTATAAATAAGTTTCATTTAGTAATGTCATTTTTCTTACATGAAATTTATAAATGGCCATATTTTAGAAGTTCGCATAGGGCCCCCCAAAAGTCAGGACCGATATTCTGAAAAATCAATTTCTGCAAGGGTGTATATAGTTGTAGATAAACAATCATCAATTTGAGTACTAACCAAGAACTAGTCAATTTTAGATATGCGTCCCAAATTTTGAATCCTTCCCAAATATATGTGTCAGTGGGATCACCTTTAATAATGATAGGGCCACATCAAAATCCTCCAATCAAAATTCAGTGGGCCTATTGTCACATATATTTGGAAAACATTTTGAATTCAAAATTAGAAAGCATAAATTTATTCCAATTTTAGTATTTACTTCTGATACTTATATATCGATATCTTAAATGTATATGTCTACATATATACACATATATATACAAAGATTCTCTAAAGAGGCCCACCTCTCTTTATTAAAGAGAGGACCTCTGTTTTGGCCGTCAGATTGTGTTTAAAACAGCGAAATGACAAAACTGTCATTAATAAAATCATGATCCGACGGCTAAAACAGATGCCCTCTCTTTAATAAAAATAGGACGCCCTCTTTAGAGCCTGACTGCATATATAAATATACACATTTACATATCCTATAAACATGTATACTCACATACAAAAGGATCTCTTCATATATGTATGCCTAGGTACATATGTGAGTACAGGTGGTTCTGGGTTTGTGATTTTGTTGAGTCAAAATTAGTGAGAGAGAGACAGAGAGACAGAAATAGATCTGACTTTTGTTGGTGATTTTGTTGCTTCGAGTCGACAGATGATGATGATGATGGTAAGTCGACATATTTGGTCCTCGCCATGATAGTGGTGGTCGGTTTGGTCTACGACAGAATTTGGTAGTAGTGTGGTCGGGTACCGTCATGGTGTTTACTAAGATGAGAGTTGTTGATGATGGCAAGAACCAACGCCATGGTGGTGTTGGTGGTGTTCTGTGATGTTGGGGAATAGAGAGAGTGAGGAGAGGGAGAGTTTAGAGAAGAGAGAGAAAAAGGACGGGATGTAAAGAGATTCCACGCTGCTTCATCTCTCATAATACACGTGTTTTCGCAAGTTACTATGTACGTTAATTGACAAAAGTAACCTGAAGCAGAAGTGGTAGAGTTGGAGTACAAAAGGGCAAAATCGTAATTCAACTCTGAAAAGTATGAACAGTGAACCAAGCACGTCAAATGTTAAGCCTCTTATGCACCAGGGTATTGATATATGAGTTTAAATTCTAAACGGATGATCCGTAAAAATTAGGATTTACGACACTTGCCACATAAAGTCCAAATTCGTCATTTCTGCAAAATGTTTGATTGCCTCATCTTGAGAAATTATTCAGTGTGACCAATACACACCATCTGAGGTACTGTGATCTTTTAATACATACCGTACATATATCCCTTATTTCTATGAGAATTATGACAATTCAATAAATTTAAAATTAAATACATTTTTACTCACTCTTTCTCTTCTTCCATTGGCTAATGCAATGGGGTCCAGTATTAAATGAGAACTAATTAATGACATAAATTATTAGGCCCTACAACATTAGCCAATGAGAGAGGAGGGTGAGCAAAGGGTGGACAATTTTAAGGTGAGCATAACTACACTCTTTAAAATTTCACTAACTACATATCATTATCCCATTAGAAATAGGGGACAGATATATGGCTTGATCAATTAGGGTCATACCACACCAGCACCCTCACTACCCTGAAAAATTTCTCCCTCACGGAGAAAGTAATCACTTCACACTGAATAATTTCTCTCTCGTACATACATCTCTTGGCTTTCATGTACATCATCATAAAAATAGTGATGTGGTGGTTTTTTTAGTGGGTGTCGTAAATTCATCTTGTTACGATTCATCCGTCTTGAATGTATACCCTATATATATATATATATATATGAATTTAAAAATTGTACCGAAGGTATTTTGGTATTCAAAAATATAAAAGGACTAATTCTTAAAAAGACTTATAAATTGGGCTTATTTTTAGAATGAATGTACATGAAGGACTAAATGTTAACTAACCCTAATAATTAGTAAATCACACAATGTGAGCATAAATAACAATTAATGTGGTTAGACATGGACTCTCCAAATTAACTCAAGCCTTCTCTTCTCGTATTTTTTAGGCAAAATTTTCTAATGTGTTTTGTCATTAATTGGGTGTTGTACAACATGTTGAGTACGGATTATCCGTCTCATTTTGAATTGTGACACACAAATAGCTAGATCAATACCTGATTTAAGGGGAAGTATTAAAGTGTTGACCATATATATATATATATATATATATACCTGTTTTACCTGCTACGCTACCTGTCTTCGATCCATTCCCTATCATTCCACCCTTGTTAAGAAACGTGAGTTTGCTACCAATTTACTAAAAGCAAAGCGATATCTTCAACACTAAGCTGTTTAACATCAATGTAGCCTACCCTCAAAAAAAAAAACAATGTAGTCAGACATGGGACAAAATTGTGATACCACCAAAGCAATTGCTGAGTTTGCTATAAATCTGAAATTGAATTAATAAGAGATTAAATTAATCAGCTATAGGCATCATCACATATATATAGTACTCCTCCAGATCCAAATCTTCAAAACAGAGAGAGAGAGAGAGAGAGAGGAATAATAATTTTAAAAAAGAGAGAGAGAGAGAGAGAGAGAGAGGAATAATAATTAAAAAAAAGAGAGAGAGAAGCAATCATGTGTTACCGACTAGATTGTAAGAAGTGTGGGAATTATACATGGGGTGGGTGTGGGGAACACTTAACCACACTCTACGCCAATATTGAGAAAGGAAAGCATTGCATGTGCCGCTCATGGCCAGGGGTTGTCATCCCATCCGAGACCACTTCATCCACTTCAACTACTCCCAAAGGTATATATATATATATATATATATATGCTGTTAACTTATAACATGATGGTTGAAAGTTAGCAGCATACGACAGCCTTTTAGCGACAAAAAATAAGTTTTTTGTGACAAAATTTTTGTCGCTAAAGGTTCTAACTTTTAGCAACGAAAAATTTCGTCACTAAAATCTTGTTTTTCGTCGCTAAAAGTCTCCTATGCTATAAGTTAGCAAATCCCATATATATATATATATATATATACAGTCCGGATCTTAAGCGGGTGTCAAAAGACGGACTTTGGGACGGACTACTTTTAGCGACGAAAATGTCGCTAAAATAATGATTTTTAGCGACGAAAAATTTCGTCACTAAAATCGATATTTTCGTCGCTAAAATTGGTCCGCCCCTTAACATCCGCACATGATCCTCGCTATATATATATATACAAAGATTTTCCAAAGAGTGTCGTACATAATAACATAATATAATATATAATATGTTCTCTTTGTAAAAGATTGAAATATTGTTGAGTCCATTTACTATTAACTTACGTGTTTAATTTTAATTGGCCAACTAGATATTAAGATATTGTCTGAAGAAAGAACTTTTCAAATGTTATTTCAATCATATATGCTTTTCGAACACAAAATGGAAATTTTATTTAAGTTCACATCATTGATGATGTTGATGTAAATCTCGCAAAATTATTTTGGTAATTTTTACAATAATATTCGTACACCTAAAAAAAAAACATCAAAAAGCAACAAATATCACAACAATTTTAGGGGTGTCTGTCGGGTTATAATAACGTGATTTGTGAGTGAATGCGTATGCACGTAGTGTTTACCTATTGACTCTGTGTCTAATGAGGGATTGGGTCACAAAGCTTACACATCACCGTAACCAAAACAAAAAAAAAAAAAAAATCATGGTAGATTGAGCGTCCTATTATTGGACACAAGTGCTGCACTTTTTTTCGTGTATGTGATAAATTGTTGTGATTCTATTGTATGTAGTAGGTTAACTTACAAAACATAACCAAAAGAAGTCACATTGAGCGAGCTAATATACAAACAAAGAACCTATTCCTAGAATATATGGATTAAAAATTTTACTTATATATATAGTTGAAACTGTTCACTTACTAATTGGGTTGTACTTTGTTTTTGTTCCTTCTTGCAGTTGCAGATAAGGTGAAATCCTAATTAAGGATGCTTTGGATGCTAGTCATTAGTAACTAGAGTCATGGGTCTACTGCATTAATAATGTATTAGTTGGATACCATCGTATCCTGTGGGGTTTAACAACTATTGTTTCTTGGACCTTTTGGTTGAAGATCATACATATGTTGTTATAGATAACAGTGTAATTATTGTAATAATTAATGTGGTGGGGGTAATTAAAGGTCAATTATATGCATTGACCAAAACCCTGCCTTTTGAAAATTTCAGTGGTGTGTGTGAATGTGTGTGTGTGTGTGGAATAATTAGTTGAAAGTTGTAACTCCTTTTTTTTTTTTTTTTAAATCTCGTGCAGGGTACCCTAATTCTTAATTTCTCCCACAAAGTCGTGTTCTGTGCTCTTTTGGCCGTTTAGTCATAGTTTTTGTGCTCTCTTCTTTCCAACCAACACTACTGTTTTTCTGATTATAGTATTAATTAACAATCACATAATTGATCACACGCAGAGTGTGTATGAATATGAATATGAATATGAATATGTGTACACATATAGAGTATGTATGAATATGTCAAATTTGAGATAGCTCAAATGTTACTTGATTGATATCACATATAATGGTTTGTGGTGCAATAAACACTGTTAGAGCATATAGTACCACTATCAAAGTATTTAGGAATTAAATTTTAATATTTAAATTTGAGATACATAACATAATATAATAATACGTGCATAGAGGGATGTGAGAGAGAGAGAGAATATCTTAACCAAGACGAGAGCCATAATTAGGGAACACCTTTATTTTTACCAGTGGAGGATCAACCCTCCATCCTAAAAGACTATATTAACAGAAACAAAATTTTAAGAAACTTGAACCATATTTTTCTTTGGAATAATGTTATAATTTTTAAATTAGGGATATCTCAAATATCACGAAAATAGTATCAAGTTATGAACATGATAATGATCTTACAATATCATATGTCATTACATGTGATATCACTATCATAATATTCGCACTTTTGCACTACTCTTTCCCTGTGGTGCCCAACGCAGCCCTTTCATTGCGCAACTTAATTTGTATAATTAATGATTAGTCACTAAAACATGAATGCGGTACCATAAAGCCTTTAATTAGCTCTCCCTCTCTCTCTCTCTCTCTCTCTCTCTCTCTCATACAAACATATATATGAAGCAAGGGCGTCTCCCATTGCCACTTTTAATATCTGGAATTCCCACAATGCCCTCACTGCAAGTGGATCATTAAATTAGACCTACCATTCTGTCACCTCATTAAATAAGGCAATTAATGTGACCATAAGGAAGGGTACATGTGGTAGATATGTTGTTATTAATGGCAAGAGATTCAATTTCAAATATCAGAGTATTTGTACTCTTTGAAATTTGAATGATGTTTAGCTTCTTTTTATTGCTGGTCATGTTGTACATTGGAACATTCACATACAGCTCTTTGATCATCAACCCAATAGTTATTGTAAATGGGCCAGATGGATGGACTGTAGATGGGCCCATCTTAATGATCTAATCTTGGGACCATCCATAAAAATGTCATTATTATCCTATAATATACCCACCATCTCTAATTAATTTGATTAAGATACTCTGTCCTCTAAAGGAAGAAAAATCAAACCCAAATTATGTAAGCGATTCTAAACTGTAGTGTGTAAGCCTACAATTATTTCCGTTTTTGAAACATAATAGATTCCCTTATGCCACTATTATAGATTCCTCATTACAACTACGGAGTACTTAATTACAAAGAAAATTTCTTGTTAAAAGAATTCACATCTTTTAAGTATGTATCCTCTGATTTAATCTTTGTAAAAGAGACCTATTTGTAATGTGTCAAGTATATAATAATGTGTAATTAAACTCAAAAATATCAGAAAAAAGAAAAGGTGGTTATTATAGTTTCAAGATAGATACCCACAACCAAGTCTTTTGTGGTCAAGTGGTAAGTTTTTTGGGTGTACTACCCAATAGGTTTAGTGTTCGAGTCATGGGGGGCATGGCCATTAGAGTATTCACCCAATGCCTCCAAACCTCGAGGGATTAATTGAGGTGTGCGCAAACTGACCCAGACAATCCCGATTACCAAAAAAAAAAAAAAAAAAAAAAAAAAGACACCCACACCATCTATTGCAATATTTTCAAGCAATGTTACCATTACAGTATTACTACATTTTGTAGGAACAGTCTTGTCAAAACATTACCTATCTAATAGGAAAGGACACACAAAGCAGGAAAGTAAAACAATGCTTTATTTAATGCCGTCCCATATATCCTGTGCAAATTATGTTTTTTTTTTATAATTTTGCCAGTTTAAAAATTAAAAACTATAAGAAGCACAGTTGCACATGATATAAATAACAGCATTATAGGAGTATTCTATTTTCTTTTCTTTTTTCCAAATTCCCTCGTAGCTTCAAACCTGTTATGGCCTGTTTGGTTCATGAATTATTTTAGGTGGATTTTGATTGGTGAGAATTATAATATTAATAATCAATTTATCAAGAATCTGAATCCCTACAAAGTGTTTGGTTCACGATTAGAATCCTAGTTGGATTTAGAATTCAGTGTTTGGTTGGTTCAAGTAAAATAAAATATAAATGTTGTTAAATACCTAAGCTACCCTTAAGGGTTAAAATAAATTATGAGCTGAAATTCAAATTGTTACACCTCTAAATTAAGTTGGAGGATTGTTTAGAAAATAATGGTTTAAATCTACAAATTGGCGATATTAGATTCAAGGGAAAAAAGTAAAGAAATCAGAAACCTTATGTTTTAATATTGTATAGGAAATTTTTAGAAGATTTAATTCACAACATATTCAAAAGTCTATTTAATCACTTATGCGAAGTCAAATTGCAACAAAATCATCTAATGAAGAAACAATCAACCATTGACAATATAATAAAATAAAATAAAAAGATGTCAGCAAACTGAAAAAACAATAGATTTATGCTTCAAGTTAAAATAGTTCAATAACCTAACTTATATCTTCCACAAATATAAGGGCTAATTTAGGTAGTATAACATTAGTAAACCAAAACCTCAGTAATCTTTGAGAATACCACCTCCAAGCTAGGATTTAGAATCTACCATATTTTCCACCTTTGGGTGGATTTTTTGAGAATACTATCTCCAAAATAGGATTTAGAATCCACCATATTTTTCACCTTTGGGTGAATTCTAAATTCAGTGGGATCCACAATTCAATGAATAATTCATGAAACAAACAAAGATAAATTTTAAGATTATACTAGTAATTTTAGAATAAAATCAAAATATATCTTAAAAATTTATGAACCAAATGGGCCATTAAAGCAAACTATGTGAGGTGTTAGTGTACCTCCAATATTACTATTTATTTGTGAAAAAACAAACTGGAACAAAATTAGCGTACGTTTAAGTAAAAAAAAAGTCACTTTACATGCGAAGACACATAAATTGAATATATATAATCAAGTTTTTTGTGGTCGAGTGGTAAACTTTTTGGGTGTACTACCCAAGAGGTTTAGAGTTCGAGTCATGGGGAGCGTGACCACTGGAGTATTCACCCTGCGCGTCCAGGCCTCGGGAGATTAGTCGAGGTGCGCGCAAACTGACCCGGACACCCCCGATTACCAAAAAAAAAAAAAAACTGAATATATATATATATATATAATCCAATGGTTTATAGTCCAAAAGTAAATCAGTTGTACATATATAAGTGTTTCGTAGACTCATGTTTAATGTGCGGATGTGCTTAATTTTCTCTCTTAAAAACAGATTCTTCCTCAAATCAAATAAACATGTTAATTATCATCACAAGAGAGATTTGACAAGCTCCTCCTACATTTGACTGATTAAGTTAGTCATAATTGATGACATTGGAGTTGAATTATGCTGAATTCCATTACCATCATTATTCCAACCAAAAGATAAAATATTAGTAAATCTTTTTCCTAAAAGGCAATTAAAAAAAAAAACCCAGTTGTCAAGCAGTACGTGTTTTTGGGATTCTGTGTAAAGTAAATGGGATCATGACACTGATGGTAGTAGGTTTTAGTATGTCCTCAAAAAGAAATTCAAAGTCCTTCCTTCTTTCTCAATCCACCCCCCTTTTTCCCTCTCCTTGACAATATATTCTAGAGAGAGAGAGAAGATTCTGATCTGACTCAAAAAAAAAAAAAAAAAAAAAAATTTGATCCACTTTATAGAAATTTGTTCAGTCCCCATTTGTCCTTAGTGAGTTTCTGGATTCCACTCATTGTTACTTGTTTTTCTTCCCACACAATCATATCATTTAGACATTCTGATCTCTTTCTTTTCTACCTTCTACGACGACTTCTGTTTTTCTCTTCTTTCTACCAAGTGAATTCGATTTCGGCTTCCACCCACACTCATATAAACATTTCCTTTTTTCTAGGGCTTCAAAGCCCGCCCGCTCGCTCGCTCGCTCGCTCTTAATCATTGTTCTTTCATTTCCATATATATATATATATATATATGTTGTATATGTATCTACTAGTTTAATTTCTCTCTGTTCATTTCAAGAGATGGCCACCGAGAAGCCCAGTTCCAAAGGTCAAGCATGGTAAGCTAAATCTCTCTCTCGCTCTCGCTCTCTCTCTCTCTTCTTCATCACATCCTTTTGTGAGAGAATTGAATTTTTGCAGGTTTTGCACCACGGGATTACCAAGCGACGTCGTAATCGAAGTCGATGACATGACCTTTCATCTCCATAAGGTTAGAGAAAATCAAAATCAAAATCAAAATTCATGGATTTATTACCTTCTGTTTCCAGATCTAACACTGCAAGTGTGTGTGTGTGTGTGTTTTTTTTTTTGTTTGTTTTTGTGTGTGTGTGTGTGGGGTTTTTCAGTTTCCTTTGATGTCGAAAAGTAGGAAGCTTCACGAGCTGATTACAGAGCAAGAGACAAACCCTGGTACTACTACTAGACTCCAAACAACCTCTGCCACCACTGAAGCAGAGCATGACGAAGAAGACGAAGATCAGATCGAAGAAGAAGGAGAAGAAGAAGAGGATGAACAGTACTGCCACATCACTCTCCCGGGATTTCCGGGTGGTTCAGAGACTTTTGAGATGGCGGCCAAGTTCTGCTACGGCGTCAAGGTTGAGCTCTCGTCTACAAACGTCGCTCCACTCCGATGCGCCGGAGAGGTACTGGAAATGACAGAAGAGTACTGTGAAGACAACCTCATCTCCAGAACTGAGAGGTTTCTCTCTCAATCAGTCCTCAAAAGCCTCAATGAATCGATCAAAACACTAAAGTCATGCGAGCGATTGATGCCTATGGCCGAGACTCTCGGCATTGTTCATAGCTGCATTGATTCGATTGCTTCAAGGGCTTCTTCTATAGATCCGTCTCTGTTCGGATGGCCGGTGAACGACAAAACTACTGGTCGCAGGAAAAGCAGTACCAGAGCCGCCGGTACTGGTGAGTCCTGGTTTGAAGAACTCGGCGTATTGAGTTTGCCTCTGTTCAATCGATTGATATCTGCAATGAAGGAAGGAGATCTGAGTCCGGAGATCATCGAGAACTGTCTGATTTATTACGCAAAGAGATACATTCCAGGTATATCTCGTTCCAATCGGAAGCCATCTTCATCGTCTATACCTTCAGAGAACGAACAGAGAGAACTGTTGGAGACTGTAATTGCTAATCTGCCATTGGAGAAGAGTTCGAGATCTTCAAAGGTGACACGATTTCTATTCGGATTGTTGAGGACTGCGAACATATTGAACGCTCCAGAGGCTTCTCGATCTGTTTTGGAGAGGAAGATTGGATCGCAATTGGAGCAAGCTACATTGGACGATCTACTCATACCAAGCTATTCGTACCTAAACGAAACGCTTTACGATGTGGATTGCGTTGAGAGGATCTTAGGCTATTTTCTGGATGGTTTGGGAGAGCGATCGACATCGCAAATCGAAGAAGGTGATCCGAACGATACTAGTAGTGTCAGATCAGCGACGTTGATGCTCGTCGGGAAATTGATCGACGGTTACTTATCGGAGATTGCTTCCGATGCTAATTTGAAGCCAGAGAAGTTCTACGAGCTCGCCGTCTCTCTACCGGAACTCGCCAGGCTCTACGATGACGGTCTGTACAGAGCCGTCGATGTCTATCTCAAGGTATGTAGTATTAAATACGTATCCCTCTATTTAAGCTTAATGATATATATATATATATGTATATATACCTATAATGTATATACATGTATATATGTATGTATAGGCGCATCCATGGCTATCGGAGCCAGAGCGTGAGAAGATATGCGGAGTAATGGACTGCCAGAAGCTCACGTTAGAGGCGTGCACTCACGCGGCTCAAAACGAACGGCTTCCACTTCGAGCCGTTGTTCAGGTACTCTTCTTCGAGCAGCTTCAGCTCCGGCACGCAATCGCCGGAACTCTCATGGCAGCCGACATGGCACCGGTCGATCACGGCACGCCTTCGACTGTACGGCTAGAAGAAGAGCAAGGAGAGGAGGCGGAGGCGGAGGCGATGGCGGTGGTAGAGGTTGTGGCACCGCGTGTGCAAGGTAATAACAACACGACGTGGCGGGCGGCGGTGAGAGAGAATCAGGTGCTGCGGCTGGACATGGATAGCATGAGGACGAGGGTGCACGAGCTGGAGCGTGAGTGTTCAACGATGAAGAAGGCGATTGAGAAGATCGACAAGGTGGGTCCACCCGAGGGAGGGGGTTGGAGGAACTCGTTTACAAAGAAGTTTGGGTGTAAGTTCAAGACACAGGTCTGTGATTCGCATGAACCAACGGTTGTGCAGACTAGAAAAGGAAGAACTCACCATCATACTCAGTAGACTTCATTTACACTAGATCACTCCTCCTCTCTTAATTTTCTTTTTTTTTTTTCCTGATTTTAAATTTTATTTTATTTTTTTTCAATTTGTTGCGGGATTGTGTAAAATTGGGGGTGAATAAATATAGAGTAATGCTACAGACACAACACAAGCACAACATGATTTTAAATATATGGACTCTATGTTGTGTAAGTGGTGTATAAAAAAGTGTGAAAAATTTAAACAACATAGAGTACAAGACATTTAAAATTCTATTGTACTTTATTATACTTTATATTGTGCAATGTATCGTGTCTGTAATATTCCTCATAAATATACCATGAGTGAGAGCTCTCCATATAAGGTAATGCGGTGCGGATGACATTTACATTATTATTCCACGTAAATCTTAACAGTCAGTGAAGTTCCTTCCGTCTTCTGCGTCTTACATTGTTGCACAATTTCAATAAAAACTGGTTTTAAAACACAATTGAATATATATGTATACGAAAGTTTTTTAAAGAGGACGCCTTCTCTTTATTAAAGAGAGGGTCTCTGTTTTGGTCGTCAGATCATGTTTTTATTAAGGGTAATATTGTTATTTCACAGTTTTTATTAAGGGTAATATTGTTATTTCACAGTTTTTAAATATAATTTGACGACTAAAATTGAATTCCTCTCTTTAATAAAGAGATAGCGCCCTTTTTAGAACTTAATTGTATATATATGTGTTAATTTATAAAATTAAGGAACTTCAAAGTACTTAACAAGTCGTAGGTATTAGTGTTTTCTTTTAACACACTTGGGTTGTCCATGTAGGTCGGAGCTTTTTCTTTTTAATTAAGGGATGTTAAACGTTCAGAACACCCCGGCTTTGTAATTAGTGGATTGCAATGATGAATCTCAAGTAAATTGATGTAATTGTATTCAGAATTTAGTGTAGTTTTGAATTTTACCACTCACTTGTCTCTCTAAGTTGCTTGTGCATATGTGTTATGATATCTGTGCACGTATTTAAAATTTGCCTTTTCATCCTATTCCTATCAAATGATAATAGGTATTTAATTCAAAAGTCTTGAATTGTCCGCGTCTAGTAAAAGAAAGTTTTCTTTCTCTCCCCAAAAAATAAAAATCAAAAATCAAAAATTATTCACTTTAATTTTCATAAAAAAAGTCGATTAATTTTTAAATGTCGTAAAAAAAAATCGGAAATTTGGTGTTAAATCCTTGTTTATGAAATGTATTTGGTAATAGCACACAAAGTAAAAATATACAGTGAACAGTTCATGCTTGCAAGGAATCTGTTTTAACAGATCCTTATTCATTTTCATCCCTCTCTCTCTCTCTCTCTCTCTCTCTCTCTCAGCAATGACCATCGACCACCACCACCTCCATTGCCACCACTACATCGACCACCTCACTCTTTCTCTCACCACCGACCACCACCACCGTCGTCGCCACTACTGCTAACGCCGGTCGCATATTCGGCCTGATGAGATTTGTCTCCTCTGACCAACACCAATTTTAGATCCACAACCACTGCGACCAAATCTATCACCATCGGGACCACCATGACCATAGTTGAGAAACAAGTAGTAGAGGCAATGGAGAGAGAGAGAGTGAAGTGTTGGATAAAGCTTGGAGATATGTCTCCTCCGACCACCACCAATTTCAGATCCACCACCACTGCGAGCAGATTCAGGACCACCACTGGGACCACCACGAGCAGATTCAGGACCACCACATCACCACAAGCCAGTGCACAACAAGCATTTTCACTTTTCTGTGAATTTTTACGAACTTTGTGAAATTTCACAACTTTTCGGTGGTTTGAGAAATTTGTTTTGTGATCATTGTATGAAAAATTTTCACAATTTTTTTTTTTTTGGGATCAATGTAGCTTTAATTTGGTTTGTTTTCAGATTGTGAATGCTCTATTAAGTTGATCTGAGTTTTCAAAAAGAAATTCTACTGAAAAAATCGTGTTAAGGTTATGGATTTTTTTTGAGAAATTTCACAATTTTTTTATGATAAATTTCACAACTTTTCGGTGGTATGATATGAGAAAGCATGTTTCTGATCATTGTATGTTGATATGATGGTTTGGTTGTGAAAGAGGTCGATCAAGTGAGGTCATGGTGGTCGTCGGAAGTAAGGTGAGGTTGTGGTGGTGATCGCTACTAGTGGTGGTGGTGGTGAAGGTGGTCGGTGGAGGCAAGGAAGGTTGTGATGGTGGTCGTCGGAGCTTAGGCGAGGTCGCCGGAGGTCAGGCAAGGTCATTGAAGTTCAGGCGAGGTGATGGTGGTGGTCGCCGGAGGTCAGGCGAGGTCGCCGGAGGTGCAAAGGCTAAAACACTTGGTGTAGACCAATATTAGGGATAGATTTGTCAAAATACAAAGGAGTGGAGCTAATCTCAAATATTTTTGCTAGTTATACTAAAACTACTATACTTTCCTTAAATTGGATTAAGTCCTAATTGCCCCAAAAAAAATTAATTGAAATCTAATTATCCTAAATTAAATAAGTTTCACTTATGATTTTTGGAGCTTTGTAACTTTTGTAAGTTGACTGCGTCCCATCTTTTGAGGTAAATATGTGCGTCACACCACAAGTGCGTTTCAGTAGACAAAACAAAAGCTAATATTAGTGGACCTGTGTTTTCAGGTTTTCTTGCTTTAAAGTTTGTACTCATAATTCACAACTTTTAATATCATGACTTGTAAGGTATGACGTGAAAATATTAAATTCTTTTTCATACTGTACTGCCACAGTGCACATGCATGTGGGTTGGAACAAATAATTGTGAAGTGGTCTCCACAGTGCACTACTAGTAAAGTCGTTTTTTTTTGTTTTGTTTTTTTTTTTTCCCCTGATTAGAATTTAGAATTATGGGAGTGGCAAAGGTTGCTTCAAGCTTACTAGCATGCAGGAAGAGGAGCTATCATTGCGACCTTTTGTTTTCTGTCTATATATATTTTGGCACAAAAGGCAAACCCCAAGTAGTAGCAAGCACATTGGTCAAACGCCATCTTGTCTCTTGATTACTACATTTTGGATGCTTTTACCCCTGGAATGAACCTCTCACAATTGATGTGTTTCTTGTTTTTCCAATTGCAATAATGAATAGAAGTGTCAAGAGTTACATGGGACCATTGCTTTACTCAAATAGAAAATGAGATATTGGGGCTAAAGCCATTGATTGTAATTTGTAGTGGAAAGATAAAGAGGGGGGCATTACATGTAATAAAAGATGGGTAAGATTATGAGATTCAATTGTCATTGCTCTCAATAATTAAAAAAAAAAAAAAGAATAATAATAAATTACACAATTAATTCGTTAGGCAACGACAAGTTAGAATTCATGTTTAATTTATAAAGAAAAATTATATCGACCTCCTCTAAGATTTGCAGTTGAATATCACATTTCCTTTTTGGGTTAGCTAGTCAATTGATCATTAGTTTTTCACTAAAGTTTTTTTTTTTTTTTTGTTTTAAATGACTACTTTGCCATTCCAGAAGTACGAAAATAACACCAAGATGAATTCTTTCCTCTTATCTATCCAAGGGCAAATTTGTCTTTTAATAATATATTATTTTTTATAAGTGTTATTTTCAAAATATATGTTGAGTTTCTATATCAATAAACTTTTCTATATATATCAGCCGTAAATTAGTACTTTTGCATATATACAGTATATATCAATGTCATTAATGTTTCATCTCTAATAATAGAGGTCAATGTAGTTTTTAGAAATGAAGAACGCTATGATTTTTAAATTTGAATATCAAATGATTTGTCAATAGTACCATATGTATTGATATATATATTACTTGACACAACTGTTAAAATATTTGAGAATTAAAATTAAAAAATTATAATATTGCTTTTTAAAAATATGAGGAATGTCACTGTATTTGTCACATACATTGAAGGAGGAGATAATATACTTTCCTCATAATGATTACAATAGTGCACCAGCCACTAGGGGTGTTCACGAGTTGGGTGAGTCGGGTTTGGCTGTCACGCCCCGAAAACGGAACACGTGAACGGAAAGGAAAAGAGATAAAACAATGTTAAACATACACACAACGCGGAAGCGACCATGAGAAACCAAGTTTTAAAGAACTCAAACACTTATCAAAACTTGAAAGCTACAACGGAAAATATCTTGAAAATTTAATGATTGAGAGCGAATTACAAGAAGTTTTGAAAGGATGCACCCTACAACAATTTAATAACAAAGGGGAGAACAATAGGGACCCAGTCCAAGGTCAAACCAAAAGAAAATATAAAAATAAAAATTTTAGTTCGGAAAACACTATTCATCGCCCCGAAAAATTCCCCAAAAGGTACCCCGTTTTTTTTTGACACAATGTCTTAGGATCATATAGGGACACTTGGGTTTTAATTAGCACTTCTATCGAGGTCCGAAAAAGGGTGCTGTAGGCAAAACGGATCTCCCGGGCAGCCTTGAAATTTACTATTCATCGCAAAAATACACAAGCAGTTTTTACTATTCATCCACCTTTAAAACCTTTGTTTTGCTTGGTTTTATTTTGAAACTTCGTGGGAACGTTTTGAAACATTAACAAGGTGTTTTTAACAAGAAAAATATCGACGGCATGTCGACGTAAAGATGCCTACCTGTCCAAATTAAATGAATCCGACAAGGATCACAAACTTAAAAACAAATCCGACAAGGATTGCAAACATAAAATGAGATCCGGCTAGGATCAACAAAGTATAAATAACTAGCAAAGCATGAGTTAAGTAAGAGATACAACGATCTCTAAATATAAATTACAAGTTGGTTTTTCAAAAAGGAAGTGTAAGGACTAACACTTGTCCATAAAATTCACTATAAGTCTTCCAATGACAAAAATCAAGAATTAGGAGATCAAGGAGTTTTGTAACTACATAATACAATGACTTTCATAGAATTAAGCTATTACAAACTCCTACAACAACAAATACATTGGAAGCTATATATATCCATAATGTTAAGGCTTAGCCTTCAAAAAGATTTCATGATGACGTCTACGCGTCGGGTTCACATGTGCCCTTTCCCCTTATCAATATCACCTGAAAAAAAGATGTTTTTGTAGTTTCATTAGGCGCGACGGCCTAGTAGGAAATATTGCAAGAAAACAATATGCAATCCATAATTAAGTATGAGATGCGGTGCAAATGTAATTCAATGCCGCCGTGGCAAAAATGGAAATGACGGGCGCCTTAGAGGCCATGCATGATATGTGCACTCCTCTCATCACCGGACTATGAGCCACCCACACAAGGAATGTAGCATACCAACCTCCGGGAGCTAACCGGAATACAATTGGAGTTTGAATGTTCTAAGGGTCATTCTCCCTATCTCACATCACAACCCATATCCGGATTTCTTAAATCAAATTCCCACACAAGGGGTTTTTCCTTCTTTCAAAAATCAAAATTTTTGAATGTCATGCCGATGCTATGATTTGCCAATTCGGCTCAAATGCTTATGTATGCTATGACAAAATGATCAACCAACATGTTCATGGCATAATTCAATCTCAAGCATAATCCAACAATACATACATTTTTACATAGAATTTCCGAAAATTTCCAACTAGCGTCCTAACGTGGTTATCACATAAAGGGAGCATCCTAAGCATGTCTAACATCACATAATTGGATTCAACCTCAACAAAATACATAATTTCATATTTAGGTAATTAGCCCTAGATTTACAACTTTGGGGGAAATCCTAAATCATGTGTCTAAGTTGTTCTACTAACAAATTAGAGATCACAAATCACCTTAACTATAAATAGCATATTGAATTAAAGCAATAACATCTACCTCAATGTAATTTTTTTTTCCAAAATAAATGGAAAGCCAAGAGATGCAAGAAAATTCAATAGCTCCAAAATAAGGCTTCAAGAAGATGATAAGAGTTGTCCTAGGAGACCCAAGAACACCCTACAAGCAATGAACCTTCAAGAAATCACCATGGATGGGAGCTTGAAAAACACAACTCTATGGAATTTGGGTAAGCTATGAGGGAGGTTAAATAGGTGACTTTCATGGGTATCAATAGAAAGCTCTCATGATTTTAGGGCTTGTTTGTATAGAACAAATCTCACCAATCTCTCTCTAAGGTGGTTGTATTGAAGCTTTAAGGTTGTAGCAATGGTGGGTTTTAGGGCTTAGAGATAAGGAAGAAGGAGAAGAAGAAAGAAAAAGAAAAGGAAAGTGAAGAGAGAGAGAGGAAATCCGACCACTATGGGGGGGGGGGGGGGGGGGGGGACATGGTGGGTCCCACCATCTTGTCTCCTTTGACTTTGTGTAGATATGTATGACACCAAGCATGTGTGTGTGTGGTGTTTTCCAGTGTTTTTCTCCCACATTTAAATGCATGTGCTCTAAAATGTACTAAGTTAACAGTTTAAAAAGGTACACTAACACATGTTAACATTTAATTTAAAAACTACACAGAAATTAAATCCGGGCACACACATAAGCATTTAAAGCATTAAAGTCAATTGAAATCAATTCAACTGTGTTTAAATTTTGAATTATGACAATCTACCCCCCTTAAAAGAATTCTGTCCCGGAATTCGGAACAACTAAGCGCAAAAAGGGAGCAACGACTTGCTCAACCTTGTCTAAGTAATACCATTAAATAAAAGAAACTTACTCTACTCGGGGAAAAGGTGAGGATAACTCTTCCTGGCTTCACCCTCGTCCTCCCACGTCGACTCGCCAACGTTATGATGGTTCCACTGAATCCTTACCAATGGAATAACCCTACCTCGCAACACACGATCTTTCCTCTCAATGATACGGATAGGTTGCTCTTCATACGACGTGTCTTCCCCAAGAGGCAACTCGGTCCAATCTAAAACATGTGATGGATCGGGGTAATGCTGATGGCGCGGATCTGAGTTACATCTACGAAGCATCGAAACGTGGAATACATTGTGCACACTCGATAACTGTGGCGGAAGAGCCAATCGATAAGCAACGGTGCCAACCCTCTCAAGGATCTCAAACGGCCCAATAAACCGCGGCGCTAACTTACCACTCTGACCAAATCGCTGTAACCCACGACGGGGTGAAACTCTCAGAAACACATGATCACCAATCTCAAACTCAAGTGGGCGACGATGGCGGTCGGCATACGATTTCTGACGACTCTGAGCTATACTCAACTTCTCACGAATCACTTTAATCTTCTCTGAAGTCTCTCTAACCATATCGGGGCCATGAAGGATAGTCTCGCCTACCTCACCCCAACATAACGGAGATCGACACGGACGGCCATACAATGCCTCAAACGGTGCCATCTGAATGCTCGCCTGATAACTATTATTATAAGCAAACTCGGCCAAAGGCAAATGATCTTCCCAATTACCACCAAGTTCCATAACACTAGCCCTCAACATATCCTCTAATATCTGAATAGTACGCTCGGACTGCCCATCTGTCTGAGGATGAAATGCTGTGCTAAGTAGAAGCTGTGTACCCAAGGCTCTCTGTAGACTCTGCCAAAAGTGAGATACAAATTTCGAATCACGATCGGATACAATCGAAACTGGAATACCATGAAGTCTCACAATCTCCCGAATGTAGATCACACTAAGAGTATCTGCGGTGTCGGTTACCTTAATCGGCAAGAAATGTGCGGATTTAGTCAAACGGTCCACAATAACCCAAATAGCATTATGCTTACGTAAAGTCCTAGGAAGTGCTGTAACGAAATCCATAGTAATATGCTCCCACTTCCACTCGGGAATAGGAAGAGGTTGTAACAAACCTGCGGGTCTCTGGTGCTCGGCTTTTACTTGTTGACAAACTAGGCAACTAGCAACAAACTCGACAACTGCTCTCTTTAAACCCTTCCACCAGTATTGGCGACGCAAATCATGATACATCTTTGTACCCCCCGGGTGAACGGCAAAACGGGAATGGTGAAACTCTTTCAAAACAACTTCCCTACAAGCAACGGGAACAAACACTCGATCTCGGAATCTCAAACCTCTAGTGTCATCAAAGGTCCAACCTTTCTCACCGTCTCCACTAAGCATACGAGAAGTCAAAGCAACGGTCTCATCATCGGATTTTTGAGTCTCTAGAATTCGAGTTAAAAGTGCCGGTTGCGAATTCAAAGCAAACAAAGTCGCTCGGTCGAGAGTCTCGGAACAACAAACCTCAAAGTCATCTAAATGTCTCAACATTTTCCACTCTTGTACCGGTAAATACGCCAAGGTCCCACGAGGCTTCCTACTAAGTGCATCGGCCACAACATTGGCCTTGCCCGGGTGGTATTGTAAATCAAAGTCATAATCCTCTAAGTACTCCATCCAACGGCGCTGTCTCAAGTTAAGATCCCGCTGTGTGAATATGTATTTCAAACTCTTATGATCGGAAAAGACCTCAAATCTCTCACCGTACAAATAATGTCTCCAACTCTTCAATGCAAATACCACGGCGGCAAGCTCTAAGTCATGAGTAGGATAGTTTTTCTCATGTGGTTTCAATTGCCTAGAGCCATAGGCTATAACCTTACCCTCTTGCATCAATACACAACCCAATCCATCAAGTGAAGCATCACAATAAACGGTATAGCTCAATCCACGCTCGGGGATAGCAAGGATAGGTGCCGAAGTCAAACGAGCCTTCAATTGTTGGAAAACATTTTCACAAGTATCATCCCAAACAAATTTCACCCCTTTTCTAGTAAGCTTAGTCATAGGCATAGCTAGACGAGAGAAATCCTCAACAAAACGACGGTAGTAACCCGCTAACCCCAAGAAACTACGGACTTCAAATACATTTTTCGGGGGTTGCCAATCCATAACGGCTTCAATCTTAGACGGATCTACGGATACCCCATCACTAGAAACAACATGCCCAAGAAACTTTACTTCGGATAACCAAAACTCACACTTAGATAGTTTGGCATACAGCCGGTGTCCTCTCAGAACCTCTAATATGATGCGGAGATGTTCCTCGTGCTTCTCCCTAGAAGGCGAGTAAATCAAGATGTCATCTATGAATACAATCACAAACTTGTCCAAGAATGGACTAAACACACGGTTCATCAAATCCATAAAGGCGGCGGGAGCATTTGTCAAACCGAAAGGCATAACAAGGAACTCAAAGTGTCCATACCGGGAACGGAAAGCGGTCTTAGGAATATCACACTCCCTAACACGCAACTGGTGGTAGCCCGACCTCAAGTCAATCTTAGAGAAACAAGATGAACCACGGAGTTGATCAAACAAATCCTCGATTCTCAGAAGTGGGTATTTATTCTTTATAGTCACATGATTTAGCTTGCGGTAGTCAATACATAGTCTAAGCGAACCATCCTTCTTCTTTGCAAAAAGAACGGGTGCTCCCCAAGGAGATGTACTAGGACGGATGAATCCTCTAAACTGTAAGTCCTCTAACTGTGTTTTCAACTCCTTCAACTCGGCGGGTGCCATTCTATATGGCGGGATTGAGATCGGTGAAGTGCCGGGTACTAAGTCTATCGAGAACTCAATCTCACGAATAGGTGGTAGCCCAGGTAAGTCCTCGGGAAAGACATCGGTATACTCACAAACAATCGGAGGAAACTCAACCAAGACCGGTTCATTCTCGTCGGAAAATAAACTAGCCAAATAATCAACATGATTCTTTCCCCTATACAAACTGTGAAGTGAACGCATCGGAAACTCCAAACGGTCACCCTCAAAACGACCTAGGTCTCCGGATGGTAGAATAAAAGTAACCCTCCTCTTAAAACAATCTATATAAGCTCGGTAGGTACTCAACCAATCCATACCCAAAATCACATCGAAACTAGACATGTCGAAAACAATTAAATCAATAACAATATTTCGATCCGCTATAACAAGTTCGCACCCACGACATACCCGATCCAAGGGAACTAAACCTCCAACGGGAGTATCAACTAAAATCGTAGAAGTCAAACGGCTCATCTCCAAGTCCAAAGATGATGCATATGACAATGATATGAATGAACATGATGCGCCAGTATCAATAAGCACAGAAGCTCTAGAACTGAATACTAGTAGGGTACCTCGGATAACTGTGATATCGGGGGCAACTACTGAAGAAGATGCGGCAACAGGATGGGACATAGTAGGAAGTGGCCTCGGGGCTTGTTGCCCTCCTCCGCGATGTCCTATAAAATGAAGCTGGCCTCTAGGAACATTAGGCCTGGAGCTCTGAACAGAAGAGGCTGGTGGTGGTGACACAAAAGGTGGCCTGTAAGCCTGCTGATATGGCCCAGAGAAAGGTGCGTGAACCTGTGGTGCAACTGTCTGTGGTGCAGTCTGAGCAAATGGGCAATTCCTCTTTATATGATTCGGGTCGCCACAACTGTAACAATTTCTAGGACCCACGGCATCCCCTCCACGGGAAGAACCAGGACGGCGAGAACCACGAGACTGAGACTGCTGTGGCTGAGATGAGAACTGAGAAACCGGCGGGGCCTGAATAGGTACCGGTGAGGAATAGGAAGACTGCTGAGGGACATAATCTTGCCTCGGTTTCTTGAATTGGCTCCCACTCGACGAGCCCAACTGACTACCCTTCGAAGGACCCCGGAGTTCTTTATCTTTCTTCGAACTCAGAAACTCTTCCTCAAATACAAGTGCCTTCTTAACCACTTTGCTATACGAGTCTAGCTCAAACCCAATGACTTTTGTGCGAAGGCCCTGACGAAGTCCGCTCTCAAAGGTCCTAGCTTTAATTTTATCGTCGGCGGTGATATCGGGTGCAAAACGGGCTAAGTCCCCAAAACACGCCTCATAATCAGTAACCGACATCTCACCCTGACGAAGATTCAAAAATTCGGTTCTCTTGGCCTGACGAGCAACGGGTGAAAAATACTTATCAAGGAAAATCTGAGTAAAAGATTCCCAAGTCATACCCTCCAAGGTCTGTGTAGTAAGTACAAGTTCCCACCAAACTTGGGCCCGACCCGCCAACTGAAAGGTAGCGGCATCAATGCGAAGGTGATCCTCAACAATACCCAGGTGCTCGAAGATCCTAACAATTTTTTTCAACCAAAGCTCTGCCTGAACTGGATCCGTTTCTCCCGAGAAAACTGGAGGATTCTTCCTACCAAATTCTCTCATGGCCGATTGTGCCCTCGGCTCTGCCTGGACACCAGGCGCAGGCGCCACTACGGTAGGAGCTACCGGTGGAGGTGGAGGTGGAATGTCATTCCTTGCTGTTTGGACAGCTTGGGTGAAATCCCTCATCACGGCCATCATCTCAGCAAAGAACTGAGCCCCACCAGGAACTCCCGGAATAGATACAGGTGTAGGATTAGGAGCGGGAGCAGAAGAGGATGAGGAAGACTGGGCTCCTCGACCTGCGGCTCCACCTCGACCCCTAGCACGACCCCTAGCACGGACAGGAGGTCGGCCTCTAGCACGGCCTCTAACACGCGGCGGCATAGCTAGGCAAAAGAAATAATTACCAATGAATTAGATGAAGCATTAAAGTAGGCGTCTAATTCAAGCATTCATTAAGCAATTCATATGACGACTAATGAAACACGTAGCACTTGAACATGTAAATGTCTACCATGCAAGTACTTGAAAACATTAAACACATACGCATGCTCATATGGCAATCTAGTACTTAATGCAAACTTTTAACTGAAACAATGGAAACATAAATAAAAACTTAGACATGTAAGGAAAATTAGCATGTAGGTCCAAATTAAACTCCCAGAGTCCCTAGGTATTCAAACCCGGTTAGCTCTGATACCAAGTTGTCACGCCCCGAAAACGGAACACGTGAACGGAAAGGAAAAGAGATAAAACAATGTTAAACATACACACAACGCGGAAGCGACCATGAGAAACCAAGTTTTAAAGAACTCAAACACTTATCAAAACTTGAAAGCTACAACGGAAAATATCTTGAAAATTTAATGATTGAGAGCGAATTACAAGAAGTTTTGAAAGGATGCACCCTACAACAATTTAATAACAAAGGGGAGAACAATAGGGACCCAGTCCAAGGTCAAACCAAAAGAAAATATAAAAATAAAAATTTTAGTTCGAAAAACACTATTCATCGCCCGAAAAATTCCCCAAAAGGTACCCCGTTTTTTTTTGACACAATGTCTTAGGATCATATAGGGACACTTGGGTTTTAATTAGCACTTCTATCGAGGTCCGAAAAAGGGTGCTGTAGGCAAAACGGATCTCCCGGGCAGCCTTGAAATTTACTATTCATCCCAAAAATACACAAGCAGTTTTTACTATTCATCCACCTTTAAAACCTTTGTTTTGCTTGGTTTTATTTTGAAACTTCGTGAGAACGTTTTGAAACATTAACAAGGTGTTTTTAACAAGAAAAATATCGACGGCATGTCGACGTAAAGATGCCTACCTGTCCAAATTAAATGAATCCGACAAGGATCACAAACTTAAAAACAAATCCGACAAGGATTGCAAACATAAAATGAGATCCGGCTAGGATCAACAAAGTATAAATAACTAGCAAAGCATGAGTTAAGTAAGAGATACAACGATCTCTAAATATAAATTACAAGTTGGTTTTTCAAAAAGGAAGTGTAAGGACTAACACTTGTCCATAAAATTCACTATAAGTCTTCCAATGACAAAAATCAAGAATTAGGAGATTAAGGAGTTTTGTAACTACATAATACAATGACTTTCATAGAATTAAGCTATTACAAACTCCTACAACAACAAATACATTGGAAGCTATATATATCCATAATGTTAAGGCTTAGCCTTCAAAAAGATTTCATGATGACGTCTACGCGTCGGGTTCACATGTGCCCTTTCCCCTTATCAATATCACCTGAAAAAAAGATGTTTTTGTAGTTTCATTAGGCGCGACGGCCTAGTAGGAAATATTGCAAGAAAACAATATGAAATCCATAATTAAGTATGAGATGCGGTGCAAATGTAATTCAATGCCGCCGTGGCAAAAATGGAAATGACGGGCGCCTTAGAGGCCATGCATGATATGTGCACTCCTCTCATCACCGGACTATGAGCCACCCACACAAGGAATGTAGCATACCAACCTCCGGGAGCTAACCGGAATACAATTGGAGTTTGAATGTTCTAAGGGTCATTCTCCCTATCTCACATCACAACCCATATCCGGATTTCTTAAATCAAATTCCCACACAAGGGGTTTTTCCTTCTTTCAAAAATCAAAATTTTTGAATGTCATGCCGATGCTATGATTTGCCAATTCGGCTCAAATGCTTATGTATGCTATGACAAAATGATCAACCAACATGTTCATGGCATAATTCAATCTCAAGCATAATCCACCAATACATACATTTTTACATAGAATTTCCGAAAATTTCCAACTAGCGTCCTAACGTGGTTATCACATAAAGGGAGCATCCTAAGCATGTCTAACATCACATAATTGGATTCAACCTCAACAAAATACATAATTTCATATTTAGGTAATTAGCCCTAGATTTACAACTTTGGGGGAAATCCTAAATCATGTGTCTAAGTTGTTCTACTAACAAATTAGAGATCACAAATCACCTTAACTATAAATAACATATTGAATTAAAGCAATAACATCTACCTCAATGTAATTTTTTTTTCCAAAATAAATGGAAAGCCAAGAGATGCAAGAAAATTCAATAGCTCCAAAATAAGGCTTCAAGAAGATGATAAGAGTTGTCCTAGGAGACCCAAGAACACCCTACAAGCAATGAACCTTCAAGAAATCACCATGGATGGGAGCTTGAAAAACACAACTCTATGGAATTTGGGTAAGCTATGAGGGAGGTTAAATAGGTGACTTTCATGGGTATCAATAGAAAGCTCTCATGATTTTAGGGCTTGTTTGTATAGAACAAATCTCACCAATCTCTCTCTAAGGTGGTTGTATTGAAGCTTTAAGGTTGTAGCAATGGTGGGTTTTAGGGCTTAGAGATAAGGAAGAAGGAGAAGAAGAAAGAAAAAGAAAAGGAAAGTGAAGAGAGAGAGAGGAAATCCGACCACTATGGGGGGGGGGGACATGGTGGGTCCCACCATCTTGTCTCCTTTGACTTTGTGTAGATATGTATGACACCAAGCATGTGTGTGTGTGGTGTTTTCCAGTGTTTTTCTCCCACATTTAAATGCATGTGCTCTAAAATGTACTAAGTTAACAGTTTAAAAAGGTACACTAACACATGTTAACATTTAATTTAAAAACTACACAGAAATTAAATCCGGGCACACACATAAGCATTTAAAGCATTAAAGTCAATTGAAATCAATTCAACTGTATTTAAATTTTGAATTATGACATTGGCCTTCATCCGCTCATCCATCCGAACATAGTCGGGTTTGCCCTCCTTCCACCCGTCATCCACTCGCTTTGTCGGGTGCACCCGACTCATCGGGTGGTCGGGTGAGTCGGGTCGAGTCGGGTGAAACCCGATTGTCTCATTTGTCTCAATCAAGTATTTGCTTTACACATGACTTTGTCTACATTTTCTTTTTTCTTTTCTTTTTTTTGCTTTGAATGTATTTGTCTAGATATTCATGGGCTAACCAAAGCTCTGACCAAACAAAAAATAAAAACATAATCATGTGCTAGTTTAATGGTTTTAAGATTTTTATATCTCCGCTAGTGATATATATATTTTATTGATATAAGAATATAACATAAATATATATATTTAAAGACTTTATAATACATAATACATATACTAATATAAGCATATTACATATATATATATATATATTAAAGACTATATAATACATAATGCATATATTGATATAAGTATATTACATATATATTTTTTAAAAATTAAGTGTGTTTCGAGTCGGGTCGGGTGAATCGGGTTTTCACCCCCCTAGACCCGTGACTCCACCCAAAACTGTCGGATTTCCACCCCCAAGACCCGTGACTCCACCCACATTGTTTGAAAACCAACAAAAAGGCTACGGGTGAGTCGGGTGGTCGGGTGAGTCGGGTGGGCGGGTGGTTTTTGAACAACCCTACCAGCCACATGAACGCATGCAAATATACAATTAGATATACTCATTTATAGTTCTTTAAAGTATCAAACGGAAACTAGTTTCAGGTTCATATATAGAAATATACTCAAAAATCTTTATTTTTATTTATTTTATTGGAATAGGTTCATTCCATATTAGTTTATAGGGGAAAATACCTTTTACCCCCTTGTGGTTACACCAATTTTCTCATAACCCCCCTGTGGTTCATTTTGTAACATTTAACCCCCCTGTACTATGGACTAAAGTGTGACTGTTAACTTTTCTAACGGAAAAAAAGAAAATGACGTTAATACCCCCAAGCCCCTATACATATTCTTTAGAGAAAAATATATTTTACCCCCCTATGGTTACACCCATGTTCTCATAACCCCCATGTGGTTCATTTTTGTAACACTTAACCCCCTGTACTAATGACTGAAGTGGGACTACCGTTAGAAAAGTTAACAGTCTCACTTCAGTCCGTAGTACAAGAGGGTTAAGTGTTACAAAATGAACCACAGGGGGTTATGAGAAAATGAGTGTAACCACAAGGGGTAAAAGGTATTTTCCCCTAGTTTATATTAATAGGTCATAAGACTCATAACCAAAAAGGACTTTGTTGTTACCAGTCCATAACTCCCAATATTTTGCTATCTGAATGGCCGTTTTACCCCTGTCTATATATCTATATAATAAGTTAGAGCGGTGTGGGTCTCTCTCAAATCAACAACTTTTAATCCGAGCCATTGAGACAAGTTTAGATATTTTCAACCCTTGGATCGTTGGTCCACCAAATCTCACCCAATGTCTAAAAATCTCACCCTCACAATAGTCCCTCTCACCTAACTCAATTTCATTTGAAATTAAGAACTATCCTTTAAAAATATAAATAATTGGTTGTATAGCTTATCTCTCTTTCAATTCAAAAAAAAAATCCCTTAATTGGTTATATAGACAGATATACAGATACGTATATATCTAAAATCTATATACATATTGAACAGTTATATATCTAATTGGTCAGAGTGAATTGAATAGCTGCTCAAATAGATAGATATTGACATTTTAAAATAAAAAAAACATTAATTGAATAGCTGCTCAAAAACTTTCTGTCTTTTTTTTTTTTGGCTCTTTCTCTCTCTCTCTCTCTCTCTCTCATTAAACTGCCATTGCAATATGATGGTGTTTTTTTTTTTTTAGTGTTTGCCCACTTATTATATTAGTTAAAAAAGATATATGGAGTATTAGTTAAAAAAAACTCCCAGAAAATATATGAGTTGGAGGTTTTTTTTTTTTTTTTTTAAACCATGATTTGGGTTTTTATTGTAACTAAAATAATTACATATTAGTGTTATTGATTCAATAGTCAGAATCAACATTTGGATAGAATTGCATGAAATTTTTTGGCCGAAAAATATGCTCTTTCCAAAAAAGTGAATTCATCACCAAATTATAAATTGAGAGTAAAGATTACCAATTTTAAGAAATTTTCTTCTGTCTCTCATCATACTCTCTCTCTCTCTCTCTCTCTCTCTCTCTCTCTCTCCGTCCACCACCACTGTCCCCGACCACCTTCACTGTCACTGGAATTAGGTAACCCTCTCTCCCTCTATATCTTTATTTGTGCGTGGATGTGTGTGGTGTTTGTGCAAACATGTGACATCTGTGCATCGTTGCATTGCAAACATGTGTGTTAATTTGTGCATGTTTCTGTGTGTGAATGTGCAGACAGGAAAGCTATTGACGAGCCATTGGAATACATCAATAAAACAGGTGGGTGTGTGTTAATTTGTGAATGTTTCATCATAAAACTTTAATTATGACAATGCTGATATGGGCAACTTTTATTTAAAGTTTAGAGAGGGTATGCAGTGGTTAATTTGAGCCACTTTTTTTTCCAATTTTTTTTGTCGGGTTTATTCCCATTTTTTTGTTTAAACAGTATACAAAACTATATTTCCCCTTCTTCTTCTTCTTCTTCTTCTTTTCTTCACTTTTTTGTTTCAAAGTGGGCCTAACCATGGCATAAACAAGTAAATAATTATATTTTTATTTGTTGGACTTCTTTCAAAATAACCATCAAACATTAACTGTGAAGATACATTTATATTGGATTATTTAGGATAGAGTGTATTTTTAATAGGTTTAATTTTTTTCCTTTCCGTGACTCCGATCAAATAACTTTCATAGAACTAATCAAACTGATATAATATGAGTTAAAAATCACATAAAGTTGAGATTTAGGAAGTGGGTTTCAAGAAATGTATTCTCACTTGCACTTTTTTAAAATCTAAGAAGCGTAAATTTTGCTATGGTTGTAAATTTTGCTATTAGTTTGATTAGTTCCACCATTTTTATAGGTCATTTGATTAGTTCTATCAGTTTGATATAGTCCATAGGGCCAATTAGTGAAATGAGTAATGCTGCTTCCCAAATATGTGCTAAATAATCACAAAAGTTTTGCTTTCATTTTCTGTTTCTTTTCAAAAACTTAGAAAAAGCCTTTGGTTTTTTTTTTTTTAATAGAAACTTAAAAAAAAAAAAAAAAAAAAATCAAGAGAGTGCTTCTACTTCTATTTTGATATTCATATATTTTTTTTTGTAATTATAGTTTTCTCATTTTTTTGCCGTTGTTTTTTGAGATCACCACATTTTTTGTCTTTGTTGTGATGATATCTATGAATCTGTGTTAAAAATTCCAACCATATCTCAGTTTAATTTCAAAATCAAAAGTAAGGAATTGAAAATATATTGTTGTGCCCGCGAAACCAATGTCTTCACATGGGCTTTAATTACACGGACAATTTTACGCAAAATATTTGATCTTTTGAAATATTGAATTTCTTTATTTCTTTTCTTTTTTTTCACTTCGTGCCCACGGGCACGGGTTATTACTAGTATATATATATATATATAGAAGCCAGTACATGGCTATTTTTATAGTCATTAAATGATTATTTAATGATATGCACATATTATGCATACCGCATATGGGTATGAAATTCCATATTTATAGGACTGCATAATTATAAGGGTGAATATAAAATCTCATAATTGTAGGGGTTTTTTTTTTTTCTTTGAAAAATATTATTGTAGGGGGTTGTTACCTGTATCACGTTATTATATCTTGATTAGCTTGCAATATCTTCTATATTCAATTGTTTCGAGCGTATGAACTAGGGGTGTCATTTGGAACGGAAATTCCGATTTTGACCGATTCCGATCCGACAAATTCTGATTTTGGCAACTAAATATGCATTCCGAATTTTGAAATTTTTGAAAAAAATCGGATCGGAATCGGAATTGTTTTTAGAATTCCGAAAATTCCGAAAATATTCCAAAATATTCAGAAAAATTTCTGAACATATTCCGAAATGTATTTTCCGAAACTTTTCTGAAATATTTCGAAAATTGTGTTCATCCCACATTGAAAAAACATAAAATAGGGTATGTGATGTGCTTTTATAAAAGGCCTACAAGTCTCAAGTGAAATCCCATTAAGCTTGAATTCCAAATATTCTGAAAAATTCTGAAAATATTCCGAATATTCCAAAAAATTCCGAATCTGATGAAATTCCGAAATTTCTGAAATTTCGGAATCGAAAATAATTTTGAAAATTTTGAAATTTCGGAACATAATTTGGAATGCATTTTTGGCTTCCGAAAATTTCAGAATTTTGTTTCTAAAAAGGTGTTTCTGATCCGTTCCTGCCGAAACACACCCATAGTATGAACTGCTCTCTTTTTCATCTTCATTTTACAGTGTTGTTGATGGATTTAGTATAGTTGTGTGAGAATATATTCACTCATGTGGTTTTGCATGGCTGGAATGAATACGAGAGTGTAAAATTTACTATTAGTTTTAAACCTTTATACTTACTGGCAGAAAAAATAACATGGAGACTTAGAGCCATATTAAGGGGTTGAAAAAAAGAGTGTACAACTATCACAAATGCTTGCCACTGATTTGGGTCTGCATGGTTGGAATGAAAAATGGAGTGTAAAATTTACTACTGATTTGAAACTTTTATACTTGATAGCTGAAATAATTATTAGATACGCAGATTCACAAATTATCACACATACAAGGTTTGCATTGTTGTAATGAAAAATTAAGTACAAATTATCACAGATGCATTGTTATAAATTAATGAAAAATTAATTTATAATAGACTTCTAGAAAAATTAAGTGGATGTTGTTAGTGCCCCAAATATTATTCCTCTGCACTTTAGTCTTTGGGTGTTTTCTAGCATTGCCCAAGTGCAGAGATCCAAAGTTTGCGAGAATCTCCCTAAAAGAGATGAAGCAGCCATGAAAAAGAACAAATAACCAAAAGCACCATAAAATGACCCACATCAAATAAAGATGCAAGAAAGGAACTAAACATACTTTCCAGTAGCAGCCCATAAAGCATATTTTGAAACTTCCAAGACCAAAGAAGCAACAACCCAAAATTAGTGAAGACCACTCCAACTCTGAATCAGCAAAGAGAACAACAGCAACTCAGTATCAACACAAAGAGAACATGGAGAAAGCACGCCCAGCAGAACTTCAAGCAACGACCCTAAACTTAGCAGAATGTGGTTTTATGTACACATGCATACACACACTCACAGAGATATATATATATATATATATAAATATATATAGAGAGAGAGAGGGGGGGAGGGGGTGGGGGGTTGGGAGGGGGGAAAGGGTTGAGAGGATAGTGTATATATAAGTTTTTTTAATAATTATGTATACATACATAGATAATGGCATGATTTGGGTTTTTGTAAACCTAAATTTGAAACTCCTAATTTTCAGAAGACATAATTATAGCAAGATTTTAATATGGTGTGGATATCGCAATTTTTCTTACCCACAGCTTTTGTTTAAAACCTTTTTTTAAATTCAAATTCAAAAATGATGAGTCGCCACTTAATTTTTAAAAGGAAAATTAAGAAACCATTTTAAAAAGCAAACCGATATTTTGCAAAACCAAAGATTAACTAGGTCCGGGGATTATGGAATGAGAGAGGAAGAAGTTCGACGGACTAAAACACCCTCTCTCATCCTATCTCGCGATAGGCTTCTACTCAACATCCTTTTAATCAAACTATTAATCTAAGCATGCCATCAACTAATACATAGATATAAATATACATTACACAAGCATGTTGAAATGGTGTAAATTGCTAATGACAAAATATCATTTAAAACCAAATAGTTCAATTAGCAAGCAATATGATATGCAAAATAGAGAACTAGAGGACTTACCCGGGGTCCAGCTGCGAATATTTAAACGTACAATGCATACAAAAGTTGAAATCCTAATACAAAGGTCTCTAATCACATATACACATAAGACAAGTTTTAACTCTAATGTGTCGCACATGAGGTCGAAAAATCAATGAAATTAAGGAGTAATTAAACTAAGGGAGAATTGAGAGATCATACCTCATCGGTGATACAAAACAAAGGTTAGTTCACATGATATACAAGATATAAAGATAGATGACAATCCTAGGCCTCTAGCTTAAATCTATCAAATATAGTTAAATCTAAAGCAACGAATCCTAATCACAAGCATCGAGTCACATAGATGAATATATACATGAACAAGAATAAATTATGAAACACTCATTGATTTAGATCATCTAAACTTTGAATTCAAGCATTACTAATCATTATTGAAACATAAATTAAACCTTAACTCATGGAAATAACATTTGAGCCATTATTTGCAAAGTTTACCAAATCTGTCACAACATTATAGAAATTCCAGAGAGTAGACTCGAACTTTAAGAATTTGAAAAGTATACTCCCAATGGTTTGATCTTGATGGTTTTTGGTCACAAGGTGCCTTTGTGAGTCTAGTTTCTAACCCAGAAAGAAAATCAAAGTTCCAACAGTTAGATCTCTGGGAATCAAACAAATACTAGACATCACTCATGAATTTCTAACTCTCTGTCCAAAAGTTTTGTATGATTTTCTAAAAATAGTAAAAAAAATTAGAATCACTTTGATCTTTTTAGAGGGTCTTATTAACACATTAAACTTCATAGGAAAAATTATTTGGGGCTAAGGAAACTTGATTAGGTTTCTGATTTATTTATTTTAATGAGGTGTTACTGTTTTGAAATTCTGGACAGATTGTTGTTGCTTTGCAAAACTCATGACCAAACCACTTAAAACATGAAATCTCACTAAAACAAAAATTACAGTGGTAGAACTTTGAGTTATAGACACTTTCCCGTTAGTTTCATTCAATTCCAATAGTTCGATGTTTAACTAAAAATCTTTGATGAAAAGTGGTTGATGAACTTACTGCATCTTTTGTCTAATTTATGTTTTACTTACTAATTTTAACTACTAAGCCATCAAACTTGGCTTGAGTTAAACTAATTCTTCTACCATTTGATGGTTATGGAAAACTAAAGACTCTCATACTTGATAGACTTCAATGAAGTATGAAGCAACTCTTAAAGTCCTAGAATAACAAGATCAAACCATGGAGGTGGATTTGAACTTATCAACCAAACATGCTAATCATCAATCATAATCTTCTTATAAACCATGAACTTATAAGAAGACCAAGAGATTTCAAACCAAAAGATTCAAATGAGACATTGAAAACTCATGAGTCCCAAGAGATGAATACAACCAAAAACAAAAAAGAGACTCAACATTCATACATTAGCCAAGTTAACATGTATTTAAAGAATGATTTAGTCTAAAGTCTACCTCTAATATCTTCAACTTGGTGATTTGGAGGATTTCCACAAGTTAATCAAGCTCTTCAACCTTAACTCACACACAAACCTCTCTTTCAAATTACAAAAGTAACTCTTAAGTATATTTAGAAAATTTTCTAGAGATTTAGAGGAAGGAATCAAGATAAGGTTGGAAGATTCAAAGAAATTCTCCTCCCTTATAATGGGATATCACCCTTCTTATATAGACAATTTTAAAAGGGTATTTTAGTCATTTCAGGGGCAAAAATACTAATTTTGTATGTCCTTTTGATGGTACAAAATGTGCTGTTTTACAGCTGTCTGTCCAAAAATGCGGCACTCACTGGAGATGGTAGCAGCAGTCAGTGATTGCCGATGCGGTAGTCATTGATTGCCATTACGGCATTCAGTGAATGCCGGAACGGCATTCAAGGAGTGTCGCGGACAACTGCACAGACTGTCGTTTTTTCTGTAGAAATTCATTTTTCGCGGCATTTGGTAAAATTTACGGCATTCATAGAGTGCCATTTCGGCACTGAAGTGAGTGTCGCACAGTAACCCGTGACTGCCGCATATTACACCATGTGTCGTTTTTCTCTATTTTCCCTTTTTTTCTCTTTCTTTCTTATTGTTTGGATTGACAAGCCTTTTGAAGAGCTTGGATCACCTTTGGAAGCCCTAGATTGGTCGGACATTGTCATCATCAAATTTTAGAGGTAATACTTCCATTAACCCGACATTTGGTCAAAATTGGGGTGTCTACAGTTTGCCCCTCTTCGACAGAGCTTGTGAAGCAACGCATGTCACAAGTGAATGTCGAAGCATGTGTGAAGACAAGCCTTTGACCAAACTGTCATATTTGGGTAAAAACAAAATGCGTTGTAAAAGAAAATAAGTGCGTAGCAAAGTTCAAGTTGGTCGTACTCAACGGTGAGCTGCCTACATATCTTTTCAGGAATCAGACCGAGACGTAACTCGGGCAGGGGCCAAACATACACAAACGCAAGTAGCCATACGGATGAATGCACCTATCTTATTGTGATGCACGTGCTCATGAAAATGATGACTATTAATGCAATTACATGCTCTATGAATGATGCGATTTCAAAATCGTGCAATCTCGATGTTCCTAGAAGCAATTCATGCCCTATGCTACTTGATGCTCATGTCAATTCTCTTCAAGATGCGAGGCCGTTTCGGCCAAAGGACGAATGTAATTGACTGGGCGGTGCTTTGCGACTTAAACCCTAGTGTCAATGCGAGTTTGCTTTGAAAGTCCATAGTCGTTCGGTCTCATCGAGCATATTTGCTCTACGCCATGCGTTTTATTATATGAGGTATGATGCGGCAATCAGAGAAAAATTTCTTGAAGGCTTGGCTGACGCAAATCTGTTGTGAGGATAGAGAATATAAATCTGTTATATTCCCAAGAGCGGGGCATATGCAAATCCATTGCGAGGACCGAGAATATAAATTTGTTAGATTCCCAAGAGCATGGCCTACGTAAATCCGTTGAGAGGACTGAGAATATAAATCTGTTATATTCCCAAGAGCGGGGTCTACGTAAATCCGTTACGAGGACCGAGAATATAAATCTGTTGTATTCCCAAAAGTGGGGCCTACGCAAATCCGTTGCGAGGACCGAGAATATAAATCTATTATATTCCCAAAAGTGGGGCTTACACAAATCTGTTGCAAGAACCGAGAATATAAATCTGTTATATTTTCAAAAGCGGGGCCTATGCAAATCTATTGCAAGGATCGAGAATATAAATCTGTTATATTCCCAAAAGCGGGGCCTACGTAAATCTGTTGCGAGGGCTGAGAATATAAATCTGTTATATTCCCAAGAGCAGGGCCTACGCAAATCCGTTACGAAGATCGAGATTTAAATATGTTATATTCCCAAAACTTTGGAGTTAATCATATTCTGATTATTCAGGAGCCCAACAGACTCAAATTTATTTCAGTTTTCAAAATCTGGAGTCCAACAGACTCAAATTTATTTCAGTTTTCAAAATCTGGAGTCCAACAGACTCAAATTTCTTTCAATTTTCATAATCTGGAGTCAACAAACTCAAACTTCTTTCAATTTTCAAAATCTGGAGTCAACAGACTCAAACTTCTTTCAATTTTCAAAATCTGGAGTCCAACAGACTCAAATTTCTTTCAATTTTCAAAATCTGGAGTCAGCAGACTCAAACTTCCTTCAATTTTCAAAATTTGGAGTCCAACAGACTCAATTTCTTTCAATTTTCAAAATCTGGAGTCAACAGACTCAAACTTCCTTCAATTTTGAAAATCTGGAGTCCAACAGACTCAAATTTCTTTCAATTTTCAAAATCGGGAGTCCAACAGACTCAAATTTCTTTCAATTTTCAAAATCTGGAGTCCAACAGACTCAAATTTCTTTCAATTTTCAAAATATGGAGTCAACAGACTCAAATTTATTTCAATTTCACAAAATTGGGAGCCAATTTGGTTCTGAAAATCATCTTAGGGGTAAAAGCATAACGAGGGCAAATTCTGGGGGTTCAAATTCAATTTTTGGGACCCAATTTTGAATTTTGGGGGAAAATAAAATATCTTCTAACCGCCTCAAACGCGGCACACACTCAAAAAATGTGGTAGTCCGTAACTACCGGACGGCACTCACGGAATGCCGCTGCGGCACTCATCGAGGGCCGCCCGGCAGCCGGGCACAAAAATCGAGTGCCTCGTTTAAGCTGCAGATTGCTTAAACGTGGGTTTTCAACCCATTTTCATTTCACTCTTCATAATCTCTCTAATCCGAAATCCTCTAGAGATTTTTCTATTTTTCTTGCATTGATCTAGAGGGTCCACAGGTCAGTTTCACTCAAGCATAATCTCAACATTCTATTTATTTTTGTTGTTTTCTTGAATTCTTTTAAAGGATTGACATTCCGTTCCTTTTTTCTTGTAATAGGTCATGGCTAGTGGTTCGAGGAGCAGGAAAAAGGCCAAGTACGTGGCCACCCCTCATCCCGATCCCTCATTCTTGCTCTGGGACCCGAATACATACTTATCTGCCCGCATGTTCAAGCGCGAGGTATACACTCCTCCCTAATTTCCTTTTCTTGTATTTATTTTTCCTTATGAATCTCATGAATGCAATGCACAATCAACACAACTTCACACGCCTTATTATGAATGCAAATGCTATGCTTGTAGCGCTCTCGAGCGTTTCATCCTTATGAATCTCATGAATGCAATGCACAATCAACACAACTTCACACGCCTTATTATGAATGCAAATGCTATGCTTGTAGCGCTCTCGAGCGTTTCAAATGCTTTATTCAATGCTCATTCAATTTTTTTGTATTCTTTATCTTACTCCCTATGAACTTTATGAATGTAGAGACAAAACTTCACATGAAAATGAATGCTATGCCTATGAATTTTTTGAATGTTTTACCAGTTTTCTCCAAGACTTTTGAATGCGATGCATGTTAATCAAGGCTTCAAACATTCTTCATGAATAATGACCATTATGCCTGTGAATTTTTCGAGTATTACAATCACCCTTTCACTCGCTCAAAATTGATTTGAATATTTATGTTTTTTCAAGAAAGTGAATTTCAAACTTTGTGAAATCCCTTAAGTACTTTGAATGCTTTCATCTTCACTCCTTTCCTTATTCATTCCTCTTTTATTATCACTGCTCTTTCATTATTATTACTTTTATTATTATTATTTTCTTTTATTATTTTTTATCACTCTTTGTTTCTTTATTTCCTTTCATTCTTTCATTTACTTGCTGACATTTGAACCTTGCAATTTTTTTTTTAGCTTTAGCCCGACGTGCTGAAAGGACACAGCAGCCTAGCTCACAGCTTTGCCTGGTATGAGGAGTTGAGCGAGACCGTGAAGGGGCTCGTAAACACCGCGGGTTTTGGGGACTTCGTTAAACTCCTAACGAAGAGCTCTAATGATTTGAGGCAGATTCACGCTCTCTCTGAGTGGTGTTGGGACACCACCAACACATTCCACTTCTCGTTCGGGGAGATGAAGATGACCCCTTTGGAATTTTCTATAATCACTGGGATCCCTTTCGGGGGAGAGTGCCTCCGTTACCTGGACATGGTGACGGAGTGGGACCGGGTTGAGCCACTTCTAGGAGTCGCCCCAGAGGAGCCTTTGGTCATAGCCAAGTGGTTCATGGACACCTTTAGAGGCTGATAGGGTTTTACAGAGGAGCAGACGGCCCGGGGCTTTATCATGTATGTGCTGGTGTGCTCTCTGCTGAGCACCAAGGGTGATCGGATCTCTGTGGCGCTGTTGGGATCCCTGGAGCAGATGGGAGAGATTTACCAGTATGATTGGGCCAGTGCAGGATTAGCCGTCCTATACAGGCATATGGGAGAGATTTCTCGAGACCGGCCGGCTTCCACAGGTGTCTTCTGGAGAGCGTGGGAGGTATACTTCTCCTTTTTGCTATTTCTTATTTAAACCTTGCGCTTTCCTTTCAGTCTCTTAATGATGAACCCTGAAACTTATGCTTTTTCTCTTTTTTTTATAGATTTAATCACATGAGTATCTACACATGATGTCGCCTGAGACGCGACCAGCGGACGCCCTCATCATGCCTCAGGGGATGAAGTGGGCAAAGGAGAGAGTGGGGCGGAAGATAGGGGCTCATGACTTCGTCTCGTTCAGGAATTTCCTAACGAATCTACGAGAGCCGTACATCCGATGACAGCCTTGGCTCGACGTGCAACCCGATGCTTCCCAGGGGATACGGAAGTCGACTGGGTACGACCCATAGAGGATTTTGTTGGAGGGTCCGGAAGGCTGGGAGCGGTATCTAGGGGAGAGGGTGACCAGGCAGTCTTTGGCGGTTGAGTCATTCTTCGTGCCACGTCCCCCACCTGAGTCGATGAGGGCTACGGGAACCCTCTAGGGTTCCACACTCATGATTGCCTTGGCTAGATTCTCTATTCAGTGTTTCGTGGAGCCTCCAGACGGGTATGTAGCTTTCTAGGCCGCCAAGCTGATGCCGAACTTCCCTCTGATGGAAGTGACTCGGGTGAGTTTCTTTTATCCTTTTTTTTAATTCTTAACCATGCATGTGTATCCTCTTATTGGATTTACTTTCCTTTATAGCTCGTCCCTGCTGCAGCTCGGGCTCCAGCTCTACCACCCTGGGATTGGAGCCTTCGGACCGTCTCCTATGGCAAGCAGGGCATGACCATGGTTCCACGACTTCAAGCGGGTACTCCCACCATTCCACTCCAGTACGATCATGTTCCACGAGACTATGCAAGGGAGGGCTTACTCTACGCTCATTGCATGAAAGAGTGGATCTATGGCAGAGAGTGGAGGGTAATCTTAGAAACTTGATTCTTGGTTTAAATTGCAGTTTCATTCTAACATTCTAATGTTTCCCTCACTTGATTCAGGCTGACGGGGTGCGGGTGGCTATTGAGGCTCGCACGAGAGCTCTGGTAAAAACAAACACTCCTTATACTTTTTAGCACTTTGGTTATTAATTCTTTTTTTTAAATACAACTTGGTAATTTGATTTGTATCCTCCTTTAAGGAGGAACGGGTTGGGGCTCTGTCCCGGCAGGTAGGAAAGCTTCAGCAGCGGCTTCAGCAGTTCGACATCAGCTTTGGTGATGCCCCTGGAGGTAGCGGCACTAGACGAGGTGGACGCAGCGGTGGGGGTACCAGTGGCGGCAGAGGTAGAGGCAGAGGCAGAGGCAGAGATAGAGGAGGAGCGAGCGGGACAGAGTTAGAGGAGGAGCCTCTCAGACGTGTGACTCGCCGGGCTCGAGGTCGGGGCCGAGGATGACCTCACCTTATCTCTCTTTTATGTATTCATGAGTGTTTTGGGGAGGATGCACATACTTTGGATGAATGTATGTATATATGCTTATTATTTTTATTTCTGATGACGGCTTCTGAATAACCTATAATACCCTGTATTTCTATAATATACTATATGAATAGGACCTTGTATGCCTCTTGTAAATACTTGTATGAGTTTTCCCTTACCCTTGGTATAATTTGAATACCAATCAATTGGTATGAATACCAATCGATTGCCAATATTAATTGATTGACAGTTTTACCAATCGATTGGAGCATTAATACCTAATACCAATCGATTGGAATCAGCTGGGCAGATTCTCTGCCTTAGCTGGGGTTTGTCCACGTGAACACTTCCCCTATATATATATGAGCCCTTTTCATGAGTTTTTCTTTTTCCAGAAATCAGAAAGAGTGAGAGGGAGGGTTGTATGTGTGTTTATATATATATATATACACTCATATATATACATACATATATATATTCATACACTCACACACACAGAGAGATGGACTAGAAGAAGAAGAAGAAGAAGAAGAGAAGAAGGCCAGAAAGAAGAAAAAGAGAGAAGGAGAAAGAGAATAGAAGACAGAGACTGATAGAGAGAGAGAGGGGGAGAAGCCATTGGAACTCCAAGCTCCAAAATACACAACCAAACACACCCTAGACCCCTAAGGTGAGTTCTAAACTCACTTGCTAACTTTATATTGATGTTAGAACGTGTTTTGAATGAAGAAATGGAGTGTAAACCATGTATTCCCCATTTTATATTACTGGACAGTCTTTACTGTGAAGAAGACGAAGTCCCAATCGATTAGGACGATTGGACTTGTCCCAATCGATTGATATCCCAATCGATTGACATTTATGGCAATCGATTGACATATGATCCAATCGATTGAACTTTTTACCAATCGATTGATACTACTTTTATACGAATCGATTGGACCCTTGTCCCAATCGATTGGAAGTTGTAGAATGTTGATTATCTTGTTTTGTTTATATTATAACTGTTTAGTTGTTTATTTACTGTTTAGTATTTTTAGCATGCTTTATTATTGTAATATAGACGTAATAATGAAATAATACAACGTAGAATCATAGTAACAACGAGGTTAATGGATAATAGTTGTGACATTAGATGGCGTAATGATTGTGAATCCTTTAGAGTTAACGTTCATTTCATTCAGAGTAGTCAGGCCACATTGGGATTGTCATGTATCGATATTAGAGTTGAACTTAAGTAGGTTTGCTAAGATTCGGGAATCTTGCATGGGTGGGCTTTGGTAGATCATATGGTCTTAAAAGTGGTAGACAGACGAAGGTGTCTACGACTGCGGTGGACCGGACCATTTGCCCTAAGATAGCCAGATGATCTAACCATTTGTTCTTAAAAGCGGTAAACAGACGAAGGTGTCTACAACTGCCAGTGGACCGTGATCACTGGTAGACGTCACTAAGTCATGGCTATAGAATGATGTACTATTGCTTAAAGCGTTATATCCCTGTAGTGCGGTGAACTATGCATATGTTCTTAAAAGCTAGGAATGGACTGACGTGGTATCCATGATTGCGGTGGACTGTGTATATGTTCTTAAAAGCGGTGGACGGAGCAATGGTGTATCCCTAAGAAGTGAACTACTGTCGACTTTGTTCTTCTATCATAATGTATTGTCGGTCTTAAAATTGAGTAATATGTTAGTAACCAGATCATCAGAATGATTAAAGGAGTTATCCTCACTAAATCTTAATGGTTATCGTTTATAACGTGTTATAACTTCAATAGTTGACACCCTGTTAGTATCTAATCCACTCAGCTTTCATTAAGCTAATGGAGTTTGTGCCACTGGACATTTCCATGTTCCAGTGCACCCTGGTTATGACTATACATGTGAAGGACCTGCAGGCGAGAACTACTATGCCAGTGACGATATCCCGACGGAGGACTACCTCGAAGGAGGTCAGGCAGAGGAAGATTACTATGACGAGGACTACCTCTACGCCAATTAAAGATTAGGCTAGACTATAGTTTAATTATCTTTACTACTTTCTAGACCTTTTTGTAATCAGGCATATATTGCCTTAACAATTGTACTTCCATTGTGTTATGTTTTGATTCAAGACTCTGATGTGTAATAGCTAGTAACCTCTTTTGACATTAAGTTATGTTTTAACCAGAACTTAGATTTCATTCTTGTTATCTCCTTTACTTATTGTTGCTTAGTACTGCGTGGTGTGGACAATTGTGTGACTTCACCAGTCGCTGCCTTTGGACCCAAAAAAGAAATTTATTTTTCTCTATTTTTGCCATTCCAGGGCATGACAGGATTTTTGGTATCAGAGCCTAGGTTTTATACCTTTTCGCTCACAGATTGTTCCACACCATCTGGTCCTAGAAACCTTGAGATTTCATAGATGAGTATTAAGATTAGTTCTGACTTAAAGTAGCCTCTGTTCAGGTAGCATGGCACCACCGTTGTTCGTTCCGGACGTGTTTGAAGGACACTATATGTATGAGGATAGTATTGCGCCGGTAGATCCACAATACTATGCCTGGAAGGTTAGGTAAAGAGCCCTCACCAAGATAGTACAAGACATGCAAATTAAGCTGCAGAGGTGATACATCACGAGATGATCTACTGCAAAGAGACTTTTCGACTCATCGAGGAGGATTCACTGCAGATGTTACGAGACTGTTTCTCTTATCAAGTTTTATTTTTAGAGGTTAGAGCAGCGCCTCCGCCTCTCCCGACAGAGCCACCACCCCAGACACCTCCACCCCCACCAGAGGAGGATATGGTTGATGCACCCTAAGTAGACGAGGACCCAGAGGACGAGGGTGAGGATGACGATGATGATGAGCCAGGAGATGATGATGATATGGATGAGGATGAGGAGGATGAGAACACTGATGATGATGAGCCAGAGCATGATCTAGAGGAGGACCTAGAGGACCCTGAGGACCCAGATGGTATAGATGTGCCAGTTGGCGTAGACATTGTAGTAGCAGAGGGTTATCCGATAGAGGATGAGCCTATAGAAGATGATGATGCTAGTGATGACGCTGTGGTACCAGTCTTACCAGGCGGAGTTATAGCACAGCTGGTAGCAGAATGGGATGCAGAGATGGCTGCACACCCCCATGGATTTGAGATAGATGCACCAGAGTTAGCACAGGCTATGGCACAGGCTGAGGCACTCGCAGCTGCATTCGATGCAGCTCAGACTGACCTGGCCGTCGATGTGGGAGACTTAGGAGTTGTTATGGAGCATGATGGACCCGAGCTGGTTGAGGATGTTGTGATAGAGGATGAGGACATGATGGATGAAGATGACATGGATGAGGACGATGTTCTATTCGAGGTTGCCCCAGAGGACGATGTTTCCATCTATGGATCTGATGTGGACAACTTTTGAGTCCAATACATTTAGGACGTAGACTTTTTGCTTTTAACTTCAGGACATGTTGTCCACTTACTTTTGACACTTACATAGACAGCTATTGACCATAGCCTTTTTTTGTATAGGTAGCCACCGGTGGTGGTTTGTTTGTATCTCTTTTGCTAGATCTTGTATAGGGTCATGTACTATGTGGTACACAGATGATCTATTGTGTACACTGCTGTACATCTTTTGGGTATATATATGTATGGTAGATCATTTCTTTTAGTTATATATGATATTGTTTCATTACCTAGATTATGTTGTGATTTAGATTGGTGTTGTGCTTTAGTTGTTTTAATTATGGTTATTTCCCCGAGAAGATTGTAAGCTAATCATTAGATCTTTCATAGGTACACCTCACACGGAACACTATGGCTAGGAACACGAGATATCAAGCAAGATTGGGAACACCCATTCCTGAGGGCATGGACCCGACTAGAGTCTTCGAAGCATTCATGCATCGGATGGAACACATTGGTGACACCTACAGTAATGCCAACCATTGAGCTAGCAATAGCAACAACCACGCTGATCCTCCAAGATAGACAAGCGATAAATTATTGGAATGATTTTGTGGCCTGTGACCCGAGAAGTTCAATAGCATGGCAGAATCATGGAAAGTCAAGCAATGGATACGAGAGTTGGAGTTAATCTTTGAAACCCTGGAATGCAGTGAGCTTGACAAGAGATGTCGAGCCGCATTTCAACTGACTTATTCCACCTAAGACTGGTGGGAGGCCGAGAGAGCCACAATCGGGATCGACGCTGCAAGGAGAATGCCTTGGAAAACATTCAAGACTCAATTTCTCGAGAAGTATTTCCCCGAGGACAAAAGGGACTAACAAGAGAGGAATTTCCTGAGTCTGATTCAAGGAAACTGGACGATCAAGGAGTATACCACACAATTTGAGCGACTTTCCCGCTTCGCTTCCACACATGATAGATACCCCCGCTAAGAAGGTCAAGCGATTCCACCAAGGACTTAACCCACACCTCCGACACATGATGATAGGCCATTTGCGCCAGTCGTTTGGAGGGATTGCCCATCTCATTCAAGTTTGGAGAAGGACACTTATCTTACGCAAGGACCATAAGCGAATCGACCTCTACCCAGGACCTTCCAACCGAGGAACTTTCCAGTGCAGTCATCAAGGAGCAATCAAGGATGGAAACCCTAGATTAATAACTATCAAGGAAACAATAGAAATTGGGATGGTACCAGGAAGCCCCAAGCTAACCTTCCTCGATAGTAGAATCGACAACAAGGACCACCTCAGGCACAGCCCACCGCCCAGCGATAGAACACTGATGGATGTTTCAACTGTGAGTGCCCAGACATATTACAAGGTATTGAACAGCTCCCAAGACTAATCGTCACAATGACATCGTCTGTCGCATCTGTAACAAGCCTGGTCACATAAGTAAGGATTGTCGAGCACCTCATAGAGGCTAATATAGAGCGCCTGCTCAAAGACAACAAGGATAGGTTAGGGTGAACGCCATCATCCCTGGTAATACAGGATACGATGCTGAGGAATAGCAGAACTTGGAAGGTACACTCATTTTATTTCACAGTCAAGTTAGACCTTTGTTTGATACCGGTGCCGCCCATTCTTTCATAGCTATTAAGATTGTGCGTAACTGGGGTTTGGTACCCCTGACGCTTGAATAGGCCTTTAATGCCGTTTCACCCTTGGGAGTAATTGTTAAGTTGGGTAAGGTGTGCAAGAATTGTCCCTTAACCCTTTGTTAATGTCTGAGTTCGACGTGATCCAAGGAATGGATTAGCTTACCAAGTATGGAGTCGTTCTGGATTGTGTTAGTCAGACCATTATCTTTTCGACACTTGGTTGCCCGCAAATCGGATTCTAATATCATTCGTTAAGCGATATGTTCATTACGAGCTGCTTACCCACGATCGAGAGTTCGAGCATGGAGCTTACTATCAACCAGATCCCCGTTATTCAAGATTTTAAAGATGTATTCCAAAGCATCTCTGGACTTCTGCCAAAGACAGAGATAGACTTCTGCATTGAGCTAGCACCCGGAACGCTGCCGATTTCCAAAACCCATACCAGATGGCGCCGACAGAAATGTTGGAATTGAAGAAGCAAGTTTAGGAACTTGAAGACTTAGGTTTCGTTCGCCCGAGTACGTCTCCTTAGGGAGCACCAGTCCTATTCATGAAAAAGAAAGATGGAAAACTACGACTCTATATCGACTACAGAGAGCTGAATAAGGTCATAATCAAGAATAGATATCCACTTCCCCAAATAGACGACCTGTTCGATCAATTACAAGGATCAAGGATATTCTCAAAGATTAATTTGCGTTCAGGTTATCATTAATTAGTAGTTCGACCGGAAGATATACCGAAGACTGCCTTCAGAATGAGGTACGGACACTATGAGTTCTTAGTGATATCCTTTGGACTGACCAATGCCCCAGTAGTATTCATGGACCTAATGAATAGAGTAATTAGACCTTATCTGGATCAATTCGTTATAGTATTCATCGGCGATATCTTGATTTACTCGAAGACAAAAGAAGAGCACAAGAAGTATCTACAGATTGCTCTACAGACTCTCAGAGATAATAGCCTGTACGCGAAATTCAGCAAGTGTGAATTCTGGCTTCAGGAAGTCAAATTCTTGGGACATGTGATATCCCAGGACAGAAATTCTATAGACTCGTCCAAGATGGATGCAGTCTTGAGCTAGAATAGACCGACTAACGCGACCAAAAAGTTAGGAGTTTTCTTGGATTGGCTGGATATTATCGAAGATTTATAGAGGGATTCTCCAAGATCACAGGACCGTTGACAAGTTTGACAAGGAAGGAGACAAAGTATGAATCAACCGATAAGCATGAGGATGCATTTCGTGAATTAAAAGAGAGACTAACCTCAGCACCTGTACTTGTAATACCCAAGAGTGGTGAACGATTCATAATCTACAATGACGCATCGCACCAAGGACTTGGTTATGTGCTAATGCAAGATAAAAACATGATTGCATACAGATCAAGACAATTGAAGTCGCATGAGAAGAATTGTCCAACGCATGACTTGGAACTAGCTGTAATTGTGTTTGCCCTGAAGATTTGGAGACACTACTTGTATGGAGAAAAGTTTGATCTATTCTCAGATCACAAGAGTTTGAGGTACTTGTTCTCTCAGAAGGAGTTGAACATATGACAGCGAAGATGGATGGAACTACTCAAAGACTATGATTTCTCCTTGCAATACCATCCGAGTAAAGCAAATGTCGTAGCTAACGCTTTGAGCCAAAGGCCCCGCCTTTTGATCGCTTCGATTTTGATTAGAGAATGGCGAGCATTGGAGACGTTAGCAGGATTCAACCTCTAACCAGTGGGATTAGAAAAAGGACAACACCTTGGATGTCTTGTTATACAACCAACTCTCATCAGCCGTATCTTGGACGCTCAACAGTCAAACAAAGATTTGAAGTTATGGTTTGCTAAGATGTCCGCGAAGGAACCAGAAGTATGGAATATTAGTACGAACGGAGCATTGAGATGCAAGGGTAGACTTTGTATGCCAAATGACGGTAGTCTCAGAAAAGATATTTTGGACGAAGCACACAAGTCAAGGATGACTATCCATCCTGGAGGAAACAAGATATATAAGGACTTGAAGAGGAACTTCTGGTAGGAAGGAATGAAGCGAGAAATGGCCGAGTACGTGTCGTAATGTCTTGTTTGCAAATAAGTAAAGGCAGAACATCAGAGACCGCCCGGACTTCTACAACCATTATCGACTCCCCAGTGGAAATGGGAACACATCACTATAGATTTCATGGTAAGATTGCCAAAGTCTCAACAAAACCACGACGCTATTTGGGTAATAGTAGATCGACTCACCAAGTCAGCCCATTTCATCGCCTACAGCATGACGTACCTGTGGATATCGCATTTTTCTTACCCACAGCTTTTCAAAATCAAATTCAAAAAAAAAAAAAATGAGTCGCCACTTAATTTTTAAAAGGAGAATTAAGAAACCATATTAAAAGCAAACTGATCTTTTAGAAACCAGAGATTAACTAGGTCCGGGGATTATGGAATGAGAGAGGAAGGAGCTCGTCGGACTAAAACACCCTCTCTCATCCTATCTTGCGATAGGCCTCTACTCAACATCCTTTTAATCAAATTTATTAATCTAATCATGCCCTCAACTAATACATATATACGTATACATCACAAAAACATGTCCAAAGGGTGTAAAATTGCTAATGGCCAATATATCATTCATAAATCACATATTTCAAGTAACAAGCAATATGATATGCAATAAGGAACAAGAGAACTTACTCGGGATCCAGCAGCGATATTTAAACGTGCGATGCATACAAACAAAAGAAAATCCTAAGAAAAAAAAAAGTCTCTAATCATATATACATATAAGGCAGGCTCCTAATTCTAAGGCGTCGCGCATGAGGTTAAAAAAAAATCAATAAAATCAAGGAATGAAATAAACTAGAAGGGAGATGAGAAATTGTACCTCAAATACGCTGCAAAACAAAGATTAGTCCACATGCTTCACATAATAATATGATGTCAAATAATCAATCCTAATTCCCTAGCTTAGATCTAACAAGCATGAAATCCAAATTTATTCAATACCTATTTCTAATCATGGGCATTAGATGAACATGGATGAGTGAATGTGAACAAGAATGAAACATGGATTTATTCACTAATTTGGATCACTTAACCTCCGGATTTAAGCTAAATTATCATTATTCAAAACATGATTTGAATCTCAAGACATTAGGGAACCATTTGAGTTGAAATAAATAAGATTTGACAAAAACAGTAGCAGTTTTTTATGAATTACAGAGAGCAGACCAGATCTTAAAAAAACATATAAAATACTTCCAACGGTTGGATCTTAATGATTTTTGGATATGTTATGCCTTTGTGAGTCTAGTTTCTAACCCAGAAAGAAAATCAAGGTTTTAACAGTTAGATCTCCGGGAATGTGGAAAACACTAGGCATCACTCAGCGTTTTACAACTCTCTGTCCAGAGATCTTGTATGATTTTTTAAAAATAGCAAACAAATCCGAATTGCTTTGTTCTTTTTAGGGAACCTTCATAACACATTAAGGTTCTTATAAAAAATTATTAGAGGTCATGAAAACTTGGTTAGATCTCTGATCTACCAATTTTAAAACCGGTTTGCTGTTCTGAAACTATTCTGAAATTCTGGACAGATTATTGTTACTTCACAAAACTCATGACCAAACCATTTTAAACACGAAACAATCTAAAAAAAAAATTACAGTGGTAGAACATTGTGTTATTGACACTTGTCCATTGGTTTCACTTGATTTCAACGGTTAGATTTCGAACTAAAAAACTTTGATCAAAAACAGTTTGTGAACTCACTGTTTTCGTTTGTCAAGTTCAACTTTTATTTGGTAACCCCAACTATTAAACCATGAAGTTGGGTTAAACCAAACCACTTCTCCTACCATTTGATGGCCATTGGAGACTAAAACTTTTATTTTTCATAGATTTCAAGTGAAGTATGGATGGACTTCATGGAATCTAAAGATAAGGAATCTAAACCATGGAGATGGGCTTAAACTCAAAACTACATTCTCCTACCATTTGATGGTCATTGGAGATGGAGACATGACTACTACTCATGGGTCTCAAAGGAATATAGCAAGGATTTACCCAAGACATCAAGTTTAGAGGACCCAAATCATGAGTATGGACTTGGATCCATCTATTAAGTGGTGATCAATTTTGACTCCCATGGAAAGCATAAGCCTACATGGGATTCAAAAGATCATGTTCAAGAGATTTCAAAAGAGACATTGAGAATCTCTAAGAGTCTCAAGAAAGAAGTATGATTAGCAAAAGAAATAAAACAAAAGAAAACAAAGTAGTTTGAGGATTAATGATTTAAAAGAGAAAGAATGTAAATAAATGACTTATGGTTTAGAGGATCACCTCCAAACTATCCTCAAAGTTTTCTTTTCTTTGAAGATCTTCCAAGCTCTTCTAGTTCTCTCAACTCTCTTTTTCTCTCAAAAATGTTGGTGGAGTGATGGATGTTGTATGTAGTGGGTAGCTCTTGTTGTATATCCCCTCCTCCTTTTTAAGGAAGATCCCTTCTCTTTTATAGGCAAAATTACCAGGTATTTTTGGTGAATTTCGGAGCAAAAAACATGTGTAATTCTCTCATTTGGTGGTACAATGTGTACTTTCTGATTTTAGACAGACTGCTGCCCAGGGCGGTAGTCAAGAAACTATTGCGGCATTCCGTGAATGCCGCCGCGGCAGTCCATGAATGTCGTGCCGACACTACGTGACTGCCGTGCGGCACTCATCAAATGCCGCGGTAATTAATTGATTGCCACGTTTTTGTCAGTCTTACTTTATCAGTTTTTTGTTCTTATCTGCATACACATACGTATTGCACTGCAAAATACGGACTTTAAAAGATAACGGCAGTCAAAAAATGTTGGCGGCATTTGGTGAATGCCGGGCCGGCATTCACTGACTGCCGTGCGGCATTCAATGAATGCCGCGGTATCTGCCGTGTGCCGCTTTTGTTAAGCTTTTCCTTTTTTGACTCTTCCTTTTTCTCAAAGCAATTTATTCTTGAAGATCTTTTCCGAAAATTGTGTTTTATACCTGAATTCTCTTAAATACCTGGTATTTTCTCTTTTCTGTGAAATTTTATCGCATTTTTTAAAGAACTTTCTGAAGAGCTTGGAACAGTTCGAATCTTTCGGTCCTTGTCATCATCGGATACGGAGGTGACACTCTCCTAAATTTGACGTCCGGTCAAAATTAGGGTGTCTACAGTACCCAGTTGAAAGATTGAGCCGGATGTATCTTCAGCAAGTCGTGAGACTGCATGGTGTACCTATCTCAATAGTTTCAGATCGAGATTCGCGCTTCACTGTAGAATTCTAGAAGAGCCTTTAAACAGCAATAGGAACTTCATTGAACTTGAGTATAGCCTTTCATTCACAAACAAACGGCCAAACAGAACGGGTCAATTAAGTGATTGAGGATATGCTACAAGCTTGTGTCATTGAATTCGAGAGTTCATGGGAGACACATATACCTTTGATCGAGTTCGCCTACAATAACAGCTATCACACAAGCATAGGGATGGCACTGTTTGAAGCTTTATACGGAAGGCCTTGCCGATCGCTGCTATGTTGGGCCAAAGTCAGAGATAGTTAACTACTTGGGCCTAAGATGATTCGAGAAACTAGCGAGAAGATCCAAATTGTACGAGAGAAGATGAAGATAGAGCAAGCCAGACACAAGAGCTATACCAATAAGCGACGGAAGGATCTAGAGTTTGCGGTTGGAGATCATGTACTACTCAAAGTTTCAACTGGTTGAGGTATCGTCAGATTCGAACAGAAGAGACGCAAGCTATCATCGCGATTCATTGGACTGTTCGAGATCCTAGAACGTTGGAAAAGTAGCCTACAGACTTGCATTGTCGGCAAAGATGTCGAGAGTGCACAACGTTTTCCACATCAGCACGTTGAGGAAGTGTGTCCACAACCCAACACACGAGATCAGTTTAAAGATATCAAGGTGAACAAGAACGCGACATTCAATAAAGGACCGGTGGGTATTCTCGACCAAGGAGTGAAGAAGCTCAAAAATAAGAAGATTCCGCTAGTGAAGATTCAGTGGAAGCACCTCGACGAGCGAGAAGCTTCATGGGAGCTAGAGTCAGAGATGCGAGAGAAGTTTCTGTTTTTGTTTTGAACCCTGCTTACTTCGGATTTCGAGGACGAAATCTTTAATAAGTGTTGGATGATGTAATACCCTATATTTCTATAATATACTATATGAATAGGACCTTGTATGCCTCTTGTAAATACTTGTATGAGTTTTCCCTTACCCTTGGTATAATTTGGATACCAATCGATTGGTATGAATACCAATCGATTGCCAATACCAATCGATTGACACTTTTACCAATCGATTGGAGCATTAATACCTAATGCCAAACAATTGACATTACTACCAATCGATTGGAATTAGCTAGGCAGATTCTCTGCCTTGGCTGGGGTTTGTCCACATGAACACTTCCCCTCTATATATATGAGCCCTTATCCTGCATTTTTCTTTTTTCAGAAATCAAAGAGAGTGAGAGGGAGGGTTGTGTGTGTGTTTATATATAAATATATATATATACACATAGATATATATATATATATATTCATACACTCACACACACACACAGATGGACTAGAAGAAGAAGAAGAGAAGAAGATCAAAAAGAAGAAAAAGAGAGAAGGAGAAAGAGAAGAGAAGACAGAGACTGATAGAGAGAGAGAGAGGGAGAAGCCATTGGAGCTCCAAGCTCCAAAACACATAACCAAACACACCCTAGACCCCTAAGGTGAGTTCTAAACTCACTTGCTAACTTTATATTGATGTTAGAACGTGTTTTGAATGAAGAAATGGAGTGTAAACCATGTATTTCCCATTTTATATTGCTGGACAGTCTTCACTGTGTAGAAGACGAAGTCCCAATCGATTGGACTTGTCCTAATCGATTAATATCCCAATCGATTGACATTTATGGCAATCAATTGACATATGATCCAATCGATTGAACTTTTTGCCAATCGATTGGACCCTTGTCCCAATCGATTGGAAGTTGTAGAATGTTGATTATCTTGTTTTGTTTATACTATAACTGTTTAGTTGTTTATTTACAGCATGCTTTATTGTTGTAATACAAACGTAATAATGAGATAATGCGACGTAGAATCATAGTAACAATGAGATTAATGGATAATAGTTATGACGTTAGATGGCGTAATGATTGTGAATCCTTTGGAGTTAACGTTCATTTCATTCAGAGTAGTCAGGCCACATTGGGATTGTCATGTATCGATATTAGAGTTGAACTTAAGTAGGTTTGCTAAGATTCGGGAATCTTGCATGGGTGGGCTTTGGTAGATCATATGGTCTTAAAAGCGATAGACAGACGAAGGTGTCTACGACTGCGGTGGACCGGACCATTTGCCCTAAGATAGCCAGATGATCTAATCATATGTTCTTAAAAGCGGTAGACAGACGAAGGTGTCTACGACTGCCGGTGGACCGTGATCACTGGTAGACGTCTCTAAGTCATGGCTATAGAATGATGTACTGTTGGTTAAAGTGTTATATCCCTGTAGTGCAGTGAACTGTGCATATGTTCTTAAAAGCTAGGGATGGACTGACGTGGTATCCATGACTGTGGTGGACTAGGCATATGTTCTTAAAAGTGGTGGACAGAGCAATGGTGTATCCCTAAGAAGTGAACTACTGTCGAGTCTGTTCTTCTATCATAATATATTATCGGTCTTAAAAATGAGTAAGACGTTAGTAACCAGATCATCAGAATGATTAAAGGAGTTACCCTCACTAAATCTTATGGTTATCGTTTATAACTTGTTATAACTTCAATAGTTGATACCTTGTTAGTATCTAATTCAATCAGCTTTCATTAAGCTGACGGCGTTTATGCTGCTGGACATTTCCATGTTCCAGTGCACCCTGGTTATGACTATACAGGTCAAGGACCTGCAGGCGAGAACTACTATGCCAGTGACGATGTCCCGATAGAGGACTACCCCGAAGTAGGTCAGGCAGAGGAAGACTACTACACTGAGGACTACCTCTACACCAATTGAAGATTAGGATAGACTCTAGTTTAATTATCTTTACAACTTTCTAGACCTTTTTGTAATCAGGCATATGTTGCCTTAACAATTATACTTCCGCTATGTTTTGTTTTGATTCCAGACTCTGATGTGTAATAGCTAGTAACCTCTTTTGATGTTAAGTTATGTTTTAACCAGAACTTAGATTTTATTCTTGTTATCTCCTTTACTTATTGTTGCTTAGTACTGTGTGGTGTGGATAATTGTGTGACTTCACCAGTCGCTGCCTTTGGAACCAAAAAGAAAATTTATTTTTCTCTATTTTTGCCGATCCGGGGCGTGACAGAATCGAGCTAGGATAGTCATTTGCATCACTTTATTTCCTGCACACTTTCTTTTGACGATTGCGGTCATGGCTTGGCTTGGCATTTTATCTTTTACTGCTTTTTCTTTTTATGGTTGTGACCATGGCTTGGTCCTGTTATTTCATTGAACTCTCTCTTTTATTTTTCTGTGATGCTATGATCATGGTTCTACTTTTATTGCTTGTTCATGTGAATGAATGAATGGATGAATTGTGACCATGGCTTGGTCTTGTTGTATGTGTTGCATGATGCGCACGTTTTTATTGTTTTTTCATTCAGTTTTCTATTTACAGGTGGGCTGAGAATATTACAAACAAACCCTGGCCAAAATAAAACTCCAAGTGGCACTCAGCTGGGCTTCTGCTGCACTCAGTGAATGCCGCTGAGGCAATCAGTGCCTGCCGCCACGGTAGTTAAGGACTACCGTGTGGCATTCACTCGAGTGCAGTTCTACTTTACCGAGTGTCGTCCTATGTTCTGGGCAGATCCACTCTTATTTAAAGCCTCCTTTCATCAACACTCTGCAAAACGCTCTCTTCTTGTCTTTTTTCTTCTCAAATGGCCCTCATTAGCTCCCAAATCCACTTCCCATCGATGGATACTCTTTCTGGCATCGACAAACTCAACTTTGAGTGTTTTAGACTAAATGATCTCTTCTCTTTCCGACGGATGATTCTAAATGAAGGTTTGCTTCAAGCTGTCATTCGGTGTTGGGATCCCTCTCTCCACGTCTTTCGCTTTGGCTCCCAGGAGATCTGCGCCTTATTCGAGGAGATTAGTGCTATTCTGCACACTGATCCTTCTGCGGATCTGATAGTTCCTCTAGTGCAGGCCGGGTATGTCCAGGACCTCGCTACTCTCCTTCACAGATCTTGAAACATAGCAGGCTCTTTTGTTCAAGACCGACTAATAAACTTTGAACGCCTTTCTTCTGTCTACTCTCCGATGGGGGATCCTTATAATGGTGGGTATCAAGTCATTCGGCATAGTGCTTTATCAATAACCATGCTTTCTTACTTCTTCTTTCAGTCATCTTCCGACATTGTCAAACCCATTGCATATGGTCTGCGGGAGATGAAGAGCGTTGTTATGCTAATCCTTGGCGAAACTTTGATTGATCTAGACCGCGCCCAGACTGTCGAGGCCATGTTATCCGCGGGAGCACCTTTCGTCTTACAGGTTTGGCTTATGGAATACCATGATCTCTTCTTACACCCCTCACACCTTCGTGGGCCTCTCTCTTATGACTGTATGGTGGTTCATTGCCTATTCCATTCTGCCGATGCTTGGCTTGGTTGGCTCTGAGGCTTTTCTGCTGGTAATATTTATTGGGTCTTCCCGCAGTGATCTTACCTTTCCGTTGCTGTACGGCTTCCAGGATGGCCTGGTATTTGGTTGCCTGGCTTGCTTGCTACCACTTTCTATGTTCCTGGCTGGGTTGTTTGCCAGTACGGGCTTCTCCAGGATACTACTGAGGTTATTACTGCTAATTTCACAAGGAGCTCAATCATTCGCCTTTCTACTACGAAGGCCTTCACTGAAGCTTGGTATGAAAGGGTGTCAGCTCCCTTCCAGAGAATTCTGGCTTCGATCGTGCCTACCGCTGAGTACCTTCTTCAAATTTAGACTTTGATCCAGAGACAGACTTCATAGATATGCATTAAAGAAAGTAAAACAACAGGACAAAGCTCTACTTTACAAAAAATTTCAGACAAGTCCTGCCTATCCTTTTACGCTTTTGAATGTGATTTTCTTATTTCTCTTTTCGAAAAGTGCTTTCATCTTTAGGAAAAGTTCTAACATGTTTAATCAAAGTGTTCACTCCTTCGATTAATCCTTTATGAAAATTCTCCCTTTTAATGTCTTTTCTTGGCTCTTTACCTTGGTTTGTATCTTGCTTAAAGCTTTACTTATTCTATGCCATGAATTCATGTTTGCTTCTTTATAGTACTTATTTTTAATAGCCAGGAGATCCAAAAACGGGTTTAAAATATCTGGGTTCTTCGGATAGCAAATGAAGTTTGCCCCTGGTTTTGGGGCTTCGAAGTGGTTCTGGGCAAACGCGAGTTTGCCCCTAGTTTAGCACATGGTTTTTCTTTTTAGGTTTTCATGGACCGAAGGCTTTTTTGAGAGCCCGCCTACTTATCCCCGAATAGGTATCAGGTCCGTAGTAGTTCTGTTTAAGGCTTGACAAAAAATGCCATTCGGGCAATTATTAGTGACTGAACCGAGTAGGATGCCTACATATCCCCTAGCGAAAATTAGGTCAAGCGTATTTCATCAATGTAGGAGGCATTGAAAGAAGTGGTTTCAAGCAAAGTATTTCTTGAGGCAATCGAGGTTAATTGGTTGTTTAAATTCAACCCCGTCCAGGTCCATAAGATAGGTCGCTCCTCCAGAAAGGAGAGTCTTAATGATGCATGGCCCGAACCAGTTGGGTTTGAATTTTCCTCTGGGGTCATAAACAGGCACTTTTAGTTCTTTGAGGACCAAGTCGCCCTCAGCAAGCTTCATTAGGCAGACCTTTTTGTTGAAAGCTCGAGCTACCCTCTTCTGATATCCTCGAGTATGGTTTATTGCAGCCAACCTCTTTTTATCAAGCAACATCAATTCCTCATACCTCCCCCGTGTCCATTCTAACTCAGTTACTTCACATTCATCCAAAACTCTTAGAGAGGGTATCTTCACCTTGACTGGAAGGACAACTTCCATTCCGTAAACCAAAGAATAAGGCGTGGCTCCCGTAGAAGTTCTCACAAAAGTCTGGTATCCCCATAGCGCAAATGGAACCATCTCATGCCAATCCTTATATGTGTTCGTCGTTTTTCCCAAGATCGCTTTGACATTCTTATTTGCTACCTCTATCGCCCCATTCGTTTACGGTCTATATGGAGATGACTGGTGACGGGTAATCTTATACTTTTCTAATAGTGGGATGACTTTCCCTTGGAAATGACTATCGTGATCAGAAATGAACTCATTTGGGACCCCGTATCTGCAAATTATGTTCTTTTCAATGAAGCTCACCACATCCTTGGCTTTTAAAGTCGCATCGAGACTGCCTCTACCCACTTGGTAAAATAATCAATTGCTACCATTATGTATCAGTGCCCGTTTGAGGTCTTTGGGACTATCTCACCAATAATATCAATACCCCAGACGGAAAACGGCCAAGGCGTAGTCATGCTATAGAGCTGAGACGGCGGGGTGTGCATTAGGTTCGCATGGATTTAGCATTTATGGCACCTCCGAACATATTCGCAGCAGTCATTGTTAAAGGTTGTCCAATAATACCTTTGTCAGATTATCTTCTTTGCCAGTATGTGCTCGTTTATGTGGGGCCTGCACACTTCTTCATGTATTTCTTCCATCATTCGCTTGGCCTCCCTCCCATACAAGCATTCCAAATTATATCCGGTGTAGGATTTCTTCCACAGCTTATCCACGTAGATCACAAATTGCGCGGAGAATTGTCGCGCTGCCTTTTTGTCCTTTTTTGAGGCTCCATCGGGGTACTCTCCCTTTTTAATGAAGTTCCATACATCCTCGTACCAAGGTAGCTCACTCCCCTCTTCTATGGCTGCGGTCATTTCAAATGAAGGCTAGTTTCTTACTTCTATGGATAGCGGGATCATGGTAGTTCTTGAGGTAATTTGTATCATTAAGACTAAGGTGGATAAGGAGTCGGCCAGCTGATTCTCTTCACGGGGGAGGTAATAGAATGATATTTTCTCGAACTGCACGTTTAAACTTTCCAGATAGTCATGGTAGGGTCTTAATTTCTCATGCTTCACCCTCCAATCACCTCGGACTTGAGATATGATCAAGTTAGAATCTCTGAAAACATCAATCCTCTTGACTTTCAAAGCCAATGTCGCTTCCATTCCTATTATGTATGCTTTGTACTCTACCGTGTTATTGGTTGAGTCATACTTGAGTTTGATGGATAATGGGGTGGGGGTCCCATCGGGTGCTATGAGAATGATTCCAACCCCGTAGCCTAGTTGGTTGGCTGCTCCATCAAAGCACATTTTCCACAAGTCCTCCTCCACCTCCATTACTCCCTCATCAGGAAACTTAAATTCTTCCTTATCCTCGGATTGTACGGCGAGATCAGCTAAGAACTCAGCGACAACTTTTCCTTTTACAGACTTGGCAGTGACATATTTGATATCGAATTCGTCTAACATCATGGTCCACCGGGAAATTCTACTTGTCAACACGGGTTTCTTAAACAGGTATTTAAGCGGGTCCATTCGGGATATCAAAGTTACGGGGAAGGCCAACATGTAGTGCCTAAGGTGACGGGTACACCAAACCAAAGCCCAACAGGCTTTTTCTAAAGGCGAATATTTCAACTCGTATCCAGTCATCCTTTTGCTTAAGTAATAAATGGCTCTTTCTGCGTTTCCCTCTTCTCCTTCTTGGGCCAAAATACACCCCCATTGAATCTTCAGATACAAAAAGGTACAGCAGTAAAGGTCTTCTGGGTAAGGGTGGTGATAAGATAGGTGGGTTTTGAAGCTAGGTTTTGACTTTTTTGAAGGCTTGTTGACATAAGGTATCCCATTTAAACTTCTCTCCTTTTCTAAGCAGTTTAAACAAAGGGTCACATGTAAGGGTGAATTTTGAGATAAAACAGCTTATGAACTATATTCTACCTAGAAATTCCCTTAACTCCTTCTCATTCTTGGGCGGCTGCATTTCAATTATGGCCTTTATTTTGGTCGGGTCCACCTCTATCCCTCTCTGAGTGATGAGAAACCTAATAACTTTCCAGTAGTGACTCCGAAGGTGCACTTCTGAGGGTTCAGCCTCATTCTAAATTCTCTTAACCTTCCAAAGAACTTTCTTAACGCACCCAAGTGGCCTTTTTTCTCCTTAGATTTCACAATCATATCGTCCACATACACTTCTACTATAACACCCACATTTGTGTTATTACATTTGTATCATATTGTCATGCATGATAATGTGATGTGGCGTGTCCTATGACACATGGTTGAGTGAGTTTTGACTCACGAGTTGATTTGGGTGTCTGTATTAGAGAACCTGATTCGTGGTGAAAAGTGCATATTTCTAGTGTATTACGTAGTATTTTATGCATACTTTATCCCCAAAGTCCCTACATTTAGGTTCATTCTAATAACAATGTTCTTTTTATTGTGTTAATGCTAAACTATATGTTTTTGCATGGTTTTATAGGTATTAGGATGTAAATCAATGAAGTGGAGCTAAAGAAAGTGATTCTGGTGGATAGAACAACAGAAGCAGCTGAGAAAATGGCAATTTTGACAATGATGACTTCAGATTTGGAAGATTTTCCCAGAGACATGAAATGTAGATCTTTGAGTTACGGTCGCGTGGCCGCAAACGGGAGGTCAATCCGAGGTCCGAGTAAAAAGTTATGGCCATTCTCCTATCGGTGTGCAGTGCTGTCAAAATCAGAGGAGTTCAAGCGATTGAAGAGAGTTCAATCGATCGAACCTTCGATCGATCGAACTGAGCTCGATCGATCGAACCTTATTTTCACCCAAAAGTTGCGTAAACTCTGTGGGAACCCTATATATACGTCGTTTTGACGCCAGACGAAGGGGGGACGCTCCAGAACGCAGAAAACAGCAGTTTAGGGTAGTTTTAGGGTTAGATTAGGAGTAGTTTAGGTTAGATTCATGTTCTTTCTCCTTGTTTTCATTGATTTACTGAAGATTATTGAAGATTAAAGTTGCTTTCATGTTTATTACAAGTTATTTTCAGATTATTTACAGGTTTTTCTTCTCCTTTCCCTCTATTTGATTGTTTATTAGTTTAGATGCTTTGATTACTTTAGTTTTCTTTTCCTGCATTAGTTTTATTATGTTTTCGTAGTTTAGACGTTGGGAATATGTGATGAAACATTGAATCCCAGCCTCTGCCATGCAATCTTTAGAAACCTTGGGTTCGATCGATCGAAGGTATTTCGATCGATCGAACCAGATATAGTCAAGCGATCGAAGATAGTTCGATCGATTGAAGGATGATGCTGTCCGATCGATCGAGAGCGCTTCGATCGATCGAACATGTTAATTCTTGAGATGATTCTTTTAAGTATTCCATGACTTTCTGTTTTAGAAATCTGTCATCAAATTGTCCCTATAAGCTCAGTTTGTCACAACAGTTTTTAGAACTTAAAGCCTTAAGGCCTTTTCTTCAATGACTTTTGAAAACCACTTTGAATGCTAACACCATTTAGAGTGCAAGTAATTACCATTGTTTTAAACCGTCTTTCAAGTATTTTAAATCATTTGTGATGATGTAGTCCCGGTCATGAAAGGGCTATTGATTCTTTATCTTTAGAAAAATACGGAATACTGAAAGGGAATGAACTCCATAGAGCGTTAATGAATGTGCATGGTAGATGGTTAGGATTAATGTGGATTCACGTGTTTCCAACACCTTTAATTTAGTTGTTTAATTATTATGTTTCCTTATGTTTAGTTTATTATTTAGTTTAATTTAATTAATTAGGATTAGTTAGAACCTTCTCTTCTACATTCATCTTTTCTATTTCTTTAGGTTATAACTTAGTAGATATTCTTCCTATTCCTTCCCTGTGGGATCGACCTGGACTTCCAGTACTATATTACTTGCACGATCACCTACACTTGGGTGTTGCACAAGAGCGCACAACTTTTTAGTCGTGTCAAGTTTTTGGCGCCGTTGCCGGGAAAGGCAACTAGGTTAGAATTTTACTAAGTTTTTCCGTTTTTCTTCTTTTACTTAAAAAAAAAAAAAAAAAAAAAATCATTGGACTTTTTCTCTCGCAAGAAAAAAAAAAAAAAAAAAAAAATTCTTTTGTTTAAATATTTTGGGTAAACATGTCTTATCCATATTACCCTCCATACAACACAAATACCACGAATGGGTACACATTAGGTAATGAGAACTATACCCCGAGTTGGCAAGCACCCACATATGATGCACATTATCAACCTGAGTGCTACCAATCACCACAATGGGAAAACCATCGTGTTAGTCCCCCATGTTATCAAACGTATCAAGAACCTCCACCTGGAGAGTTCTATCAATCGCAATGGGGATATAACCAAAATGATAGTGTAGGATATAGTAGTAGTTCCCACGATTACCAAATGCACCAAGACTTTCCTTCTGGGGAGTCTTGCACACAAACACAATGGGAAGGGGACTATTACCAACAACAATGGGGTGAAACTTCATATAGTTATAATGAGGAGAATAACCAAGTTGAGGATACTGGTATGTTAGAATTGCTGCTTAGTGAAATGAAAAGGCTAGAGAGTGCAATTGATAAATTAGGAGCTAGATATCAACAAGCATTTGATAGCCAACCTTTAGAAGACTATACCAGTCCTTCAATGCTACAACTTGAATTTCAAGACACTAACAATGGAAGGGAATTAGAGGACAATGATGGGTTCATACCGAGTGAGGTTAACAACTCATTTGAGAAAGTGATAACCCAACAAGAACTCCAAAACCAAACCATTGAGCATGAAGTTGCAGAACCATCTTCTCCTCAACATACAACCCCAGACATCAACTCCTTCGCTTCCTTGATAAAGTTGCACAATCTCTTTATCCAGAGTACTTCAATAGATGACACATATAGTGAGGAGAGTTGCGAGGATGAGAATGAGGTCTTAAAAGATGATGAGAGTTTAGGTGATTGCATGCAACTAGGAAAGGAGGAGTCCCCTGTTGACTCTACCCCAACCTTTAATAGTGACCACAGGGAGGACGTAATTGAAAAATCTAAATCCTGTTTAGATTCTTGTGATATTCATGAACCCTCACCTCTTTCGACCGAAGAGGTGGTGTCACCAAGTTGCCCATCACCTATCCTTGCTCTCAATCAAAGCTCTCGTCCTGAGCTTGAATGTTATGTGTACCCCATTCGTGAACAAACAGAATGTGTTGTGGAAGAGGATGGTAAGGATACTAGCACATGTTCTTCACAAAATTTTAACTTTCAAAATTCTTTGAGAGAAGACTTGGAAAATATTGGGCCCACTTTAGATGATCTGAAAATTCAACAAGAAGCTAGCAATCTTCTAGACTGCTTGACCTTCTTGAGTGATTATGACATTGAGGCCCAAATAGATAGCTTTATCCAAGTCCAGTCCAAAACCATGTGCATAGAACAGAAATTCAATTCCTATGATTATATCTCCATAGATTCTGTTCTAGGACAAGCGAAGGGTGGTGAAGCTTCATTAGAACATCACTTCGACCCTGACCCTTTTATTGAACCATGGCCTCCCCCTGTTTTTAGTATTAAAATAGAGGCTGTTATAGGAAATACCAACACCAAAGATCGTTTCTTGCATATAATTCCTAAAAAGTGTGGTATTCCTTTTATAACTGTCCCAAAAAAATTTGGAAGCCATAGGTTTTGCATCATCTCCTCTGACCTTGAGCCTGACATTAGTTGGGGGGAGTTGCATCTTTATGAGGATCCCAACATTCTTCTCACTGTTAAATTATTTAATTGGAAAGATCCTCAGAAATTTCGGTTGTTAATCTATGACAAAAATCGTGATTAACCGAATTTATTAACTGAGTTGTTATATTATGTTCTCTATTGTTCCTTGTTGCTACTAATGATTTTGCAGGTAACTTGAAAAAAAAAAAAAATTGGATATTAATGCCTCGAGGTAACATCCTTCCTTCTCTCGCTTTACTTTACATGTCCATGTGCATAGTTTAGAACATTGGGGACAATGTTTAGTTTTAGTTGGGGGGAGTGAGTCATTGCATGTCTCGTTTATTTCTTTTTATGGTTTCGTGTCAATACACCTGCTTAGCAACATGACTCAGTAAATCAAAATTGCAAAAATTTTGAAATTTTTAATGGTTCTTGTATTTCTCTCATAGTTAATGTAGTCAGTTATGATGCATTAGTGTTATTTTCTATATGTTATTAGTATGTGATATACTATGGTAGTTTCTTTACTATCTTAGTATAGCATATTTTGTACTTTTTAATCTTCAACAACTTTGAGCACGTTATGACAACCTTGTACTTAGCTAAAATGGATTAGTAAGCATAGTTTAAGTGTCTTGAAAGACTGTAGTGGAGACTAATAACCCAAGTGAGCTTTTGTGCCATTCTTTGTTTTTGAGGGTTTTATAAAATTACTCTTACTTTTTGAAAAGCATATTAATTCGTTGAAAGTCTCATTTTTCTTCTTCATTTTGACTGATCACTAGAAGAGAACGTTCAGGATTTACCAAACTTTAGAGCTCTTGAATTTACTGAAATGAATTATCCTATTAACTTAGAAGATGATTTAGGCCATCTTTTGACCATACATGGATAATACAGCCTTGGCCTACCTCTATGCTATTCCTTTACTTCACCTCTTGAGCTTATCATAATCGCCTTGTCTTCATAATTCCTTAAATCTAAACCTAACTCCAAATTAGGAGTTCAAGCATCAGTTCTTTATTTAGGTGTGATTGGGATGTGTTGCGTTAACAAGAAGTATGTTAGTGTGAATAAGGGAAAGTTGGCAAAGAAAAATAAAAGAAAAAAAGAAAAGCATGAGAAGAAAAAGAAAAAAAAAATGCCAATGGTTGTGACAAAAGAAAAAAAGGAATGAAAAGAAGAGTGTGAAAAAAATAAATAAAAGAAAAGAAGAAGAGAGAGATTGGAGATGTGGGAAGTTTGAAAAGTTATAATAGACATTCCAATCACATCCTTTGACCCAATTGAATATCACGAGCCTTTTTTCTTCTTAATCTAACACCTCTTTTTCAAAGTCCTGATGATTTTAAGTAAATTGGATTTGAAGTTAAGGTAATGAGAGAGTTATCCACGGTATCTCGCTCTTCTAGTGAAAAGTATCCTTTCATGAGACTTTATGCACTAAAATTTCCGTTTTTCTATTTAGATATGAGAAGCATTAGATTCCATTTACAATTACTCTTTACAGCTTCCATATCATGAGTGATAATTATTACACCTAATTCAGAGTGATTTCATCTTAAGAGTGTAATCCCGGTGAGAGTTGAGTCAAAATGAACGTCTTGATAGTGTCTTAGGTTATGCAAGCTTTGAAATTAAAGTTTTGTATTTTGGTTGTCCATTCACACACACACTTGAAGATTAATAGGTATGGAACATTCTAATGACTTTGATAGTAGATTAACTGTAATGTGTGTGTTGCATGGCTATGGCATACTAGAGAGTTTCATGAGATTGTTGAGCTTAACTATATTGTTAATGAGAGGAAAATTCCTTGAAAACATTTAAATGAGAACCATTACCATAAACATGAATTTTGTGGGTAGATTCACTGCAAACCCTCACGAGACAACACTCGTCCACTAGGGGGAACCTAGAGGTTTAAAGGCTTGTTGCATATGCTAAATGCAATCGCGATTCCTGCGAAAGTGAGTTAGGATTTTTACTTTATTTTATTTTATTTTCAATTTTTAGAGTTAAATAAACACTGTTGTAGTTCGCTTCATTGCTAGGGACTAGCAACGAGCTAGTTGGGGGGTGTGATTCGTGGTGAAAAGTGCATATTTCTAGTGTATTACGTAGTATTTTATGCATACTTTATCCCCAAAGTCCCTACATTTAGGTTCATTCTAATAACAATGTTCTTTTTATTGTGTTAATGCTAAACTATATGTTTTTGCATGGTTTTATAGGTATTAGGATGTAAATCAATGAAGTGGAGCTAAAGAAAGTGATTCTGGTGGATAGAACAACAGAAGCAGCTGAGAAAATGGCAATTTTGACAATGATGACTTCAGATTTGGAAGATTTTCCCAGAGACATGAAATGTAGATCTTTGAGTTACGGTCGCGTGGCCGCAAACGGGAGGTCAATCCGAGGTCCGAGTAAAAAGTTATGGCCATTCTCCTATCGGTGTGCAGTGCTGTCAAAATCAGAGGAGTTCAAGCGATTGAAGAGAGTTCAATCGATCGAACCTTCGATCGATCGAACTGAGCTCGATCGATCGAACCTTATTTTCACCCAAAAGTTGCGTAAACTCTGTGGGAACCCTATATATACGTCGTTTTGACGCCAGACGAAGGGGGGACGCTCCAGAACGCAGAAAACAGCAGTTTAGGGTAGTTTTAGGGTTAGATTAGGAGTAGTTTAGGTTAGATTCATGTTCTTTCTCCTTGTTTTCATTGATTTACTGAAGATTATTGAAGATTAAAGTTGCTTTCATGTTTATTACAAGTTATTTTCAGATTATTTACAGGTTTTTCTTCTCCTTTCCCTCTATTTGATTGTTTATTAGTTTAGATGCTTTGATTACTTTAGTTTTCTTTTCCTGCATTAGTTTTATTATGTTTTCGTAGTTTAGACGTTGGGAATATGTGATGAAACATTGAATCCCAGCCTCTGCCATGCAATCTTTAGAAACCTTGGGTTCGATCGATCGAAGGTATTTCGATCGATCGAACCAGATATAGTCAAGCGATCGAAGATAGTTCGATCGATTGAAGGATGATGCTGTCCGATCGATCGAGAGCGCTTCGATCGATCGAACATGTTAATTCTTGAGATGATTCTTTTAAGTATTCCATGACTTTCTGTTTTAGAAATCTGTCATCAAATTGTCCCTATAAGCTCAGTTTGTCACAACAGTTTTTAGAACTTAAAGCCTTAAGGCCTTTTCTTCAATGACTTTTGAAAACCACTTTGAATGCTAACACCATTTAGAGTGCAAGTAATTACCATTGTTTTAAACCGTCTTTCAAGTATTTTAAATCATTTGTGATGATGTAGTCCCGGTCATGAAAGGGCTATTGATTCTTTATCTTTAGAAAAATACGGAATACTGAAAGGGAATGAACTCCATAGAGCGTTAATGAATGTGCATGGTAGATGGTTAGGATTAATGTGGATTCACGTGTTTCCAACACCTTTAATTTAGTTGTTTAATTATTATGTTTCCTTATGTTTAGTTTATTATTTAGTTTAATTTAATTAATTAGGATTAGTTAGAACCTTCTCTTCTACATTCATCTTTTCTATTTCTTTAGGTTATAACTTAGTAGATATTCTTCCTATTCCTTCCCTGTGGGATCGACCTGGACTTCCAGTACTATATTACTTGCACGATCACCTACACTTGGGTGTTGCACAAGAGCGCACAACTTTTTAGTCGTGTCAGAACCCTCTGAAACTATGGTGATTGAGGATTTGTTGTTGTGACGTCTCTCCGAGTATGAGACGGTCACTGTGGAACACTTTAAATATTTATCTGAAAATAGATGTTGACCTGTGTATTTCAATATCTGTATTATTTTCTGTTTCAGAATATATTTCTGATGTTAGATTTAGTATCCTAGTGAGGACGAATGAACACGCTGTTAATTTGGTAGGCTAATTAGCAACTTCGGAAACGTCATATAGAAATTCACATTTTAGCGACCAAACGAAACTTAGTCGAAAACTTTTATAATTTTGAAGTTTCACTTATAAAGCTATGAATTAGCTGTGTAGAAAGTTTCAGAGACTGATTAGGAGTTTGGAAAACTCTTGGGGAGGTAAACGTAATTCCCAAAAGAGTTGCCTATATATAGATAGAGATGGATGAGATATTTTCTCATCACTTCTAACCTAAAGTTCAAGAGGAGGCCAAAAAGGGGGCTAGAGGGAGATTTGATTGCTTAGAGCTTTGCGACGCCAAACGACGACCTTCCGTCAGTCTGGTTTCTCCCAGATTTCATATTTGAGTTCCTCGAGGTAAGAGCTTCGTTTTGATACCTATTAGGGCCTGTTTGGCTAAGTTTTCCGAAAAGTTATTTTCTAGAATTTTTCATAAAAGTTGATAAATGGAATTCTGATCCATAGGAATTGTACTAGACGGACTTCTGCACGTTCTTTGTGCACGGGTTTTCTTTGGATCGAATTATAGGAGCGTAAATCGGAGGTGAATGATTCAACTATGTTATTGGAATGATTTCTTGGCATGTATTCATGTTATGTTTGAATAGCATGTATTAATTCCTAGAGATATATTGTGTAGTTCATATTGGGCATTTATATTGATAAGTAGGCTCAATAGCACGGTGAGATGTTTTAATTACCGCGAGCATGGTGATATGTATTTGAGCATGTTAAGTTGCTTATTTGGGTCAGAAGGAGCACGTGGTCACCATGCCATTTTGTGGAGCCGATATAGGCATTAAGGTCACACGATTGTTTGTAGAATCGTGGGTCTTACCCTTTCGCGTGGACTTATTGGCGAGGAGTCGCGGATTGGGAGTATGGACGGGCACGTGAGTCTCCGGCGACTAGTATGAAATATAGAGATGTGAATGCAGGCATGTTTATCATTCATGTGCATATGTTGTTTTATTCACTAAGCTTTAGCTTAAACAAATCGAAATATGTGTGGTTATTCAAATAACCATTTCAAGTGTAAATGCTGGCGAGGAATCAGAGAAGTGAGTACGTGGGTTGGGAGTTCACTTGGAAGGCAAATTGAATGTAATCTTGTAGTTTTGGGATTCTAGAAATGTTGTAATAAGAATTTGGTTGTTTTAACTTGCGTTTAACTTGGTATGTTAGAATGGATTTTAAACCTTTGTAATAGTTAGTAACATGTTGTAATCCTGCTTTAGAAATGTTTTAATACAGCTAGGATTACTTTGGTTTGAGTTTGGCTTGAGTTTGGGTTGAATGGTTGATCATTGGTGATAATTAGAAAGTTTTTAAAACTTGTTTTCTGCAGTTTGGGCTGCTGCCAAGGGAGCAGTCGACTGAGCAGTCGACTGAACCCCTGAGCATGTTAGCTATTGCTTTCTTTTTAGCAGAAGCAGTCGACTGGACCCCTCGGCAGTCGACTGGACCCCTCAGCAGTCGACTGGATTTCCTATTGCAGTCGACTGAAATTTGATATTAAAATCCCTGTCTACTTCCGTCGACTGAGCAGTCGACTGAGCAGTCGACTGAACCTCTGGTTTTTAAAATGTGTTTTGTTTTCCGCTGCGTGTGTTCTTCAAACCTAATTTTGGGAACGTTAATGAATTGGTGTAGCCTCGGTGGCGTGCCACGGACTCCGGTTCTGCTATTGTGGGACCGGGCTGTGACATCTACCTCCTTATGGATCATATCGTGCAACAACGTTATAGCGGCTCGCTGGTAACTTGCACCTGCATTTTTAAGCCCAAATGGCATCACCCTGTAGCAGTACATGCCCCATGGTGTGATGAAAGTGGTTTTCTCCCTATCCTTGGGCGCCATTAGAATCTGGTTATACCCTGGAAACCCATCCATAAAAGACAGGAGCTCGTGCCTCGCAGTATTGTCCACTAAAACATCAATGTGAGGTAAAGGGAAATTGTCCTTAGGGCTGGCTCTGTTCAAATCTCGAAAGTCGACACAGACCCTAACACGACCGTCTTTTTTCGGGACAGGCACTGTATTGGTGATCCATTTTGGATACTCGGTGACCATTAAGAATCCGGCTCTCAATTGCTTTTCAACTTCCTCTTTGACTTTGAGTGCCCATTCAAGCCTCATTTGCCTTAATTTTTGTTTTAAAGGTTTTGAATTGGGGAAGAAGAGGATGTGGTGTTGGACTATTTTTGGATCGACACCTGGCATATCGCTGTAAGACCATGCAAAAACATCTTTGAATTCATTTAATAGATTGATTAATTCTTTGCTTTCTTCTTTGCTAAGTGTAGCGCCAATAAAAATATTTTGAGGATTATCTTCATTTCCTAGATTGATCGTTAGAGTGTTCTCAATGATCTTACATGCAGATTCTTTTTCAATTAATTTTTGCAATTTATTTGGTATTTCATGATCATCACATTCTTCACATTCATTAAGCGCATTCGAGTAGGTAGAATTAGTCATACTTTCATTGATTTTCTTTGGAGTGATTACAACAGACATGGAAATTAAAAGACGCCTCATTTGGGCCATTACAAACTCTGGGTGTGGGGGTACCTATCACTAGACTCGAAAACCCACTCTTTCTTGCTTTCCCCTTCCAAATCGGTGATGAAGCATTCCTCCAGATCCCCTGACTTGGTAATCTCTTCCATCTCTTCTTTTTCTGGTTCTTCCTCTTGTACCCAACCCTCAGCATGCTCTTTTCTGGCCTTGTCTTCCATGACCCCTTCTTGGCCTGTTCCCTCGGTTTTTGTGCTTTCTTCGTCCAACAGGTTCTTCATGACTGAACCATCCAGCGCACCAATCCAATCCTTAGCAGTAGCTGACTTCACGGGCACCTGCAGATATGGATCTTGATACTCAGAGAATTCGTGGGGGAAGAAGATCTCAAACCCTGGCTTTAAACAATTGTCTTTTCGATCCACCCATGGTTCTGGGAAGCCACAAAAGGGGAAATCCTCTCCCTTCTTCACAAAGTATCCATTGAGCGTCTTTAGGTAAGGTTCCAACGGTGCGTCAGTTGCCTTCTTCTTCTCTCTCAGCTCTTTCTTCAATGGTTGATAACCAGACCATGAGTGTGAGTCTGAGTGAGGATCCTTGGAAACTCTGGTAGACAGTGGCGGATGTATTAAAGGGCAATGGGGGGCTCAAGCCCCCCCAAAATTTTTAAAACTTATAAATTTTACCCTATGAGCAAAAATATTTTACATTCAAGCCCCCCCTGAAATTCCATTCAAGCCCCCCTAGTTATGAAAATTACCTACTAAGCCCTCCCAACATTATAATACAAATCCCCTTTCTCTTAAGTTTTTGTACTAATTATAAAATATATATAAAAAGGTCCAAAATATATACAAAAAATGTATAAATATGTCTAAAATATGCGTAAAAAAGTCCAAAATATTTATATATAAGTCCAAAAAAAAAATTTTGGAGGCACTGCTCCCGAACCCTCATATATCAAGGCCCCCCTTAATTGATTTTCTAAATCCGCCCCTGCTGGTAGACCCTAATGATTTTTACCCAGCCCCATGCCTGGGAAGAAACTCATCTTTTTCGTAATCCCAGCGATCAACGGACTTGCGTACTGATCGAAATACAGCGGCAGAAATTTTCTCGGCTTCTCTTCTTCCAACATGTTAATAAATTTGAACCCTCCCAGACTTATCTCTTCTTACTGAAATTGTACTTCTAGAACCGGCGCGCTTGCTAAAGCTTCAGACGGACGGACCCAACTGTCCCCGAGAATATCACAGACTTTGTTTTTCCAGATGTATTTGACTTTCTGATGAGTTGTAGATGGTATGGCACCCAAACTATCCAACCATGGCCTCCCTAGCAGCAAATTGAAAGAAGAAGGAATGTCGATGACCTAAAATTCGGCTTCCTTTTCCACCGGCCTGACAACGAGATGAAGGAGAATTATCCCCATGACTTTCCTTTGAGTATTGTCAAACGCTCTCACCCTCTGCTCAGATGGTATGGACGTTGATTCATCCAAACCCATGCGCTTAGCTGTTAGGAATGGACACACATTTAGAGCAGACCCATTGTCAACAAAATAGGTAGCCACAGTGTTTCCCAGGCACTTAATAGTGACATATAGCGGTTTATTGTGAACAGACCCTCCCGGAGGTAGATCATCTGATGAAAAGGTAATAGAAAGAGTCGGAATCCTACTGATCATCGCTATGAGATCTTCTGGTGCTGTGTTGATAGAAACTTTGGATTGGTTCAAGGCATCCAGAACTGTCTGCCGATGATGTTAAGATGTAATCAACAATTCCCAAATGGTGATATTAGCCTAAGTTTTCTTTATTTGCTTCAAAACCCTATCTTCTTCCTCTTCTTCATTTGTTTTCCCTTTTCCTTTATCCAATTCTCTACTCGGGTGGTCTTCCTCTAACTCATGCGGTTTAAAATGTCTCCCTGATCAGGTTAGATGACTGGCTTCTTCTTTTGCCCATAAATTGTCAATTTCGAAAATAACTTTCAAGCTTTCTGGTCCTTCCCCATTACTCTCATACCACAGATTGTCTCCCACTTGATCTACATCAGTGTTGTTAGTCTCTTGAACCCACCAGTCCAGTTGATTTTCCAGAGTACAGATTATCAGACCTTCAGTCATTTGATAAGGCTTCCTTGGTGTCCCGACTTTAGTGATCAGCCTAGATGGATCGAAGATCGTCTCTTCTATCCCCAAGAAATAAAGGCCTTGCGGCGGCGGCACAGAGTGATGATTCGGCAGTGGATTCCTAGTAACATTAGGAGCTTTGATAGGTGGCTCGGATATTACCTTGTTATCAATGAGGTCCTGGATTTCATGCCTTAGTCTTGTGCACTGATCCGTAGAGTGACCTTTTTGCTGGGAAAACTTGCAATAAAGATCTTCTCGGAAGGTTGGTGGAAGCGAACTTGGTAGGGGTCGAGGCTCCAAAGGGCGAAGATGCCCTTTCGCTATCAGCTTATCAAGAGCAGTTGATAGTAATACTCCTAAATCTGAAAACTTCCTTGGCTATTTGTCCCCTCCTCTTCTTGGTGTTGCGTCGAACTTTCTCTCCGGTCCACTCAACGCATTGATATCGGTGGGGCCAGAGTGACCCCCCGAATGTCCTCTATTTGATCTATAGCTCGACCTTTTATACCGATTTGGCTGTTTTTCCTTCTTGATTACCCCTTCTTAGATCGCATCCTCTATCCTTGTTCCCACATCAAAAACCTCAGCGAAGGTGTTAATTGACTGGAATCTCATCCTCTCTTGATAGACAAGATGAAGGTTCTTCATCAACATCCGGATCTGATCTTTCTCGGATGGCCTCTGTACCATTTCAGCTGCATTTCCCCTCCACCTACTCAAATACTCAGCAAATGAATCCTTATTTCCCTGCCTAGTGGTCTCTAAATCTCAGACCATGACATCCAAGTCCTGATTGTACTCATACTGTGCCACAAAAGCTTTGATCACTTCTTCCTTGTAATACCCTGTATTTTGGTATATTAATAAGACCTGGTATTTCATTTCTATACTCGTATAAACTTCCTTTTCCTTTTGGTAAATTTTGATACCAATCGATTGATAAGTTTCTCAATCGATTGACACTTTTTAGATACCAATCGATTGACATGTTCCCAATTGATTGACATTCTACCGACTAAAAGTGATGACGTGTCATTATCCCAATCGATTGCCATTTATTCTAATCGATTGACATTGTTTCCAATCGATTGACTACAAATATCTGTTGCCAATCGATTGACTTGTGTCTCAATCGATTGACATAAGCTGAGAAATGTTTTCTTCTTTCCTTCAGCTTTAAACGCGTGGCACTCCCATATCCCTATATATACTCGTCCATTTGTGGCCTTGGGTCACTTTGGCAGCTTGAGAGAGAGAGAGATATACCTCTTGTGAGATATATACATACATATATCCATATCTATACATATATACACACTCTATACACACACTCACAGCTTTGGCAGCCAGGAGACAGAAAGAAGAAGAAACAGAAAGGAGAAGGAAGAAGAAAGGAGGAGACAGAGAGGGAAGACAGAGACAGAGAAGATGAGAAAGAGAAAGAGAGAGAGTTGGAAGTTTTCAAGCTTTAAACACACCCAAACGCACCCTAGGTGAGTTTCTAACTCACTTGGTCCCTTTATGTGATGTTTATGCTAGTTATTATGAAGCTTAGATGGGTTAAATGCTTGTAGTTTACGTTGTTATATGCTGTTTTTTCAATCTGCTGGAGAAGACGTAGTACCAATCGATTGACATAATCTCAATCGATTGACATCAGTTGTATCCCAATCGATTGAATAGAATTTCAATCGATTGACACTTTTCAGATACCAATCGATTGACATAATCTCAATCGATTGACATCAGTTGTATCCCAATCGATTGAATAGAATTTCAATCGATTGACACTTTTCAGATACCAATCGATTGACATGATCTCAATCGATTGACATGATTTTGATACCAATCGATTGAACTTAGTTCCAATCGATTGACATGATCAGAACATGGTTTCCTTTGCCTATTTATTATATAAGAGGTTTAGTTGTTCGATTCCTGATTTGGAATTTCATGATGCGACTATGGGGTAGACGGGAGTAATGTAACACCAAAGATTAATGGATAATGAATAAAAAGAATATGAAGACATGGGTGACGTGTTGTTTCTTGTATGAGTTCGATGTTCGTTTTCTTTTAATCCGCGTAGTCAGGCCACATTGGGAATTGTCATGTGTCGATGTAGAATGGAACGTAAGTAGGTTTGGTAAGTTTCGGGAATGGTACGTGGATGGACGATTGGTCATGTCACGCCCCGGAACGGCATAAATAGAGAAAAATAAATTTCCTTTATGGGTCCATAAGGAATGACAGGTGAAAGTCACTAATAATCCACACCACGCAGTACTAGTCCAAAAGAAAAGCAACAGTAATCAACTGAAAATAGCACAAAGTGCTAACTATTACAAACTATCAGAGTATGGTCCACAGGATCACAACAGGTCTGAAGACAACAAATGCCCAAGTACCCGTTAACAAAAGATTTAACAGAACAACTGAAATTAAATCTAATTATAACATCTTCAGTCTTCAACTGGCATAAGGATAATCCTTCCTGGCGTAACTGTCATCGGTGGGGCCCTCCTCTCCATAATAGTCATCAGTGTACTGGTCCTTACCTGCAGAATAAGGGGCAGGATATTCTGGACGGGGAATGTCCAGGCAATAAAAGGCCGTCAGCTTACTGAGAGCTGAGTGAGCATAAACTAACGAAGTACCAGTTATCTGAAATAAACACAAGCTTATGAAAACATGAGTTAACATCTTATTATAACCATATCTTGTTTCTCTATTCATTCTTGTAACCCGACCCTTAACGTCTTGTTACTCGAATACGGAACTCAACATATTCTGATCTTTCCTGAACAGACTCAATCGTTTAACTCTAGGGATACACCCTTATTCTGTCCATCGCTTTTAAGAGCATATGAACAGCTCACCGCATGTCATGGATTCCACGTCAGTCTGTCCCCAGCTTTTAAGAACAATGGTCCTGTTCACCGCATTTCAGGGATATAACGTTTCGAACAAGGCATATCAATCTATTGCCACGACTTAACGTCATCTACTAGTGATCCCAGCTCACCGCTTTTAAGAGCATATGCACAGCTCACCGCTTTTAAGAGCATATCATAGATCATCCAGTCTATCTTAGGACTATTTGGTCCAGCTCACCGCTTTTAAGAGCATATGCACAGCTCACCGCTTTTAAGAGCATATCATGACCGAACGTCCATCCACGTACCATTCCCGGAACTTACCAAACCTACTTACGTTCCATTCTATATCGACACATGACAGACTCCCAATGTGGCCTGACTACTCGGATTAAAAGAAATCGGATATCAAACTCATATCAGAATCAACACGTCACCCATGTCTTCATATTCTTTTTATTCATTATCCATTAATCTTTGGTGTCACATTACTCCTGTCTACCCCATAGTCGCATAAGGGAAATCCGAATCAGGAATCGAACAACTAAACCTCTTATATAATAAACAGGCAAAAGAATCCATGTTCTGATCATGTCAATCGATTGGGACAGAGGTTCAATCGATTGGAACAAAAGTTATGTCAATCGATTGATAAACATGTCAATCGATTGGAATAATGTCAATCGATTGAAAATCCTATTCAATCGATTGGGATGCAACTGATGTCAATCGATTGAGATTTATGTCAATCGATTGGCACTACGTCTTCTCCAGCAGATTATAAAAACAGCATATATAAACATACACAACATGCATGTAACCCATCTAAACATCATAATAGCTTATATAAACTTCATATAAAGGGACCAAGTGAGTTAGTACTCACCTAGGGTGCGTTTGGGTTGTGTTCCAACTTGAAATCTCCAAACTCTCTCTCTTCTTCTTCTCTTTCTGGCCTTCTTTCTCTCTGTCTCTTCTTCTTCTTCTTTTCTGCTTCTTTCTGCTTCTTCTCCTTCCTCCCAGCTGCCACGGCAGTGAGTGTGTGTGAGGGTGTGTATATATGTATAGATATAGATATATGTATATATCTCACAAGAGTATGCCTCTCCCTCTCTCAAGGTCTGAAAAACAGCCCCAAGGCCATGAAATGAAACATATATATAGAGATAAGGGAGTGCCACGCGTTTAAAGCTGAAGGAAAGAAGAAAACATTTCTCAGGTTATGTCAATCGATTGAGACACCAGTCAATCGATTGGCAACAGATATTTGTAGTCAATCGATTGGAAACAATGTCAATCGATTGGGAATGTTGACACGTAATCACTTTTAGTCGGTTGAATGTAAATCGATTGGGATAACTTATCAATCGATTGGTATCAGAAAAGTGTCAATCGATTGGGAATATGTCAATCGATTGGTATCAAAAATCACCAAAAAGAAGGGAAAGTTTATATGAGTATAGAAATGAAATACCAGGTCTTATTAATATACCGAAATACAGGGTATTACAGGTCATGATATGCTCTTAAAAGCGGTGAACCGGACCATGGTTCTTAAAAGCGGTGAGCTGGACCAAGAAGTCTTAAGATAGACTGGATGATCTGTGATATGCTCTTAAAAGCGGTGAACCGGACCATGGTTCTTAAAAGCGGTGAGCTGGGATCATTAGTAGATGACGTTGAGTCGTGGCAATAGATTGATATGCCTTGTTCGAAACGTTATATCCCTGAAATGCGGTGAACAGGACCATTGTTCTTAAAAGCTGGGGACAGACTGACGTGGAGTCCATGACATGCGGTGAGCAGGACCATTGCTCTTAAAAGCGATGGACAGAATAAGGGTGTATCCCTAGAGTTAAACGATTGAGTCTGTTCATGGAAATCAGAATCTATTGAGTTCGGTATTTGAGTAACAAGACGATAAGGGTCGGTTTACAAGAAGGAATAGAGGAACAAGATAATGTTATCCTTATAATAAGATGTTAACTCGTATTTTCATAAGCTCGTGTTTACTTCAGATAATTGGTACCTCGTTAGTTTATGCTCACTCAACTCTCAGTAAGCTGACGGCCTTTTATTGCCTGGACTTTCCCCGTCCAGAACATCCTGCCCCTTATTTTGCAGGTAATGACCAGTACACTGATGAGTGTTATCCAGAGGAAGGCCCCACTGATGACGGTTACGCCAGGGAGAATTATCCTTATGCCAGTTGAAGACTGAAGATGTTATAATTAGATTTCTTTTCGGTTGTTCTGTTAAACCTTTTGTAAGCGGGTACTTGGGCATTTATTGTCTTCAGACCTGTTGTGATCCTGTGGACCATACTCTGATATTTTGTAATAGTTAGTACTGTGTGTTATTCTCAGTTGTTTACTGTTGTCTTTTTGGACTAGTACTGCGTGGTGTGGATTATTAGTGACTTTCACCTGTCATTCCTTATGGACCCATAAAGGAAATTTATTTTTCTCTATTTATGCTGCTCCGGGGCGTGACATTCCTAGACCCGGGTTTTACTTGGTTCGAGAGTCAGGTACTAGGATAAAGTGGCTCCAGTTAAAGTCTGTTGAAATAAGACAACCATCATGATAGTGCTCAGCCCACTCGGTTGGAAAGAATCGATACACATTCTCACGTGACTGCGAGGATTCCATGTCCCATCAAATTTGTCAAAGATAGGCATTTTGAATTCGACAGGCAGTGTTTCACGGACCCCATCGTACAGGCCTTCCAGCTCCATCAGGTAAGTATCGACCCCCTGAGCCTTACGCATTATCCTTTCTAGCTTCTCTATCTTTTCGGTCATTATCTTCTCCTTTTCCCTTTTTAACCTTTCTCTTTCTACTCTGGGGGCCTCGGCCCTTGGCATCTCTAGCTCTTCATACCAACCTTATTCCCTAATTGGCGGATCATTGTTTGGTGGATTCACAACTGGCGGCGGACATGCTATCGCTTCTATCATGACATCATTCGATTTATATTCTCAGCCTGTCACCTCATTTGCTCTGCTTGCTGTTCTACCAATGTCCTTAACTCTCCTACATCCCTATCGTTCCTTTCATCTACCATTTCTCTATCTTCTTCTCTTCTTACTAACCTTGTAGTGAGACCTTTAAACCAAATCGTGCCCAAACTGGATGCTATATTTGCCCTACAAAAGGAAGTATTTTTCAAAAGATTTTCTATTTTCTTTTCCTTTTATCAAAAAAATCTCTTATTGTATATATTTTGAAAGACTTTTGATGAGATGAAATGGTTCATATGTCACACGGATGCAATGAATGTGTGCATGTGTGCGTGTGTGCCTACTTTATATGCAAAAGAAAAGAAGACTCTAATCCTAGCAAATAGGCACATAAGCATATAAAATCTTCACCCATGTCAAGTGCACCAATTTCTCCTCTCATTGTGATCCTCATTCCTCTTTCTAAGGTTGGATTTATTCCTTGGATCATAAAACCTCCTAAAAACAATTCTCGTGAATTATTTTGAGAACGAGGATGTTTAAACATTCCTCAACCAAAATGATTGGATTGAAATTTCACTTTGAAGTTCATTTGAAAAGCATTTCTTTAGACGAAAACAATCCTCAAGATCCTTTTGAATTTTCTTTTGAAGATGATCATGTGGAAATATATATTTCAATAAAGATTAGTTTGGAGCTTTAGAAAAAAGGTGAACTCCAAAGATTTTTTGAAAGAGCGATTGAAAATTTTTGGAACGGAGATGGAAAAAAATCCATTTTCTTTCAAAGATGGATTTAAAATCATTTGGGTAGAAGGATCACATGATTGGATCATCACCGTACTTTTCAGGAATTCAGATACATACATGGTCAATGATGCTTAACTAAACATGATATAAGAGGTGTAATCTTATAATCAGAATTCGACATATTTTCAAATGTCATGGGACATGAAGAGGAATTGCTCAAAAGTGATTAAGAGGTTACACATCTTTTATCAAATAAGTATCGTCATCATCTCAAGTAATCCCTTTCGGGCATACAAAACTCCTTAGCATATAATCCTAATCAAGAATTGATTTCCTATTATTGGTGTTAGCCTTAAGGTATATTAAGGCATATTTAATTATGTTTTGATGATGTCAAATATGCTATGATAATTACATGATTCATATTGATTCATTCTTTGTTATTATCATAGTCATTTTTATGCTCATATTTAATCTCATGTATTAATATTGTATCAATGTTTTAACATCTTTGTGTGCATGAGATTTAATTGATGTAGATCAAGATTACAAGGAGCTCAACAAGGATCAAGCTTGAAGACTTGAAGATATTTCATCCTTTGTTGAAGTCTAGGACCATCATTGTAAGGCATCTTGATCTCACACTCATAGGGGCTCAAACAAACTCTAAAAGTTAAAGTTTTTAAAATAAATTTTAAGTGGGTCATCTTTAAAGCAATGCTCCAACCAATTGGAAAATAATTAAATATTGATTCTTATATGGTTGGAAAGGTAATTGAATCTAGTTTCCAAAACATCAAACAGATCGCAAATCTGATTTTTGTAGAGGGAGTTATGGCCATTTTAGTGGAGATATGTCGGGCTGTCAAACAAGGAGGGGCAGTCGACTGAGGGCCCGATGCAGTCGACTGAAGTGAGCAGAATGCAAACAGAACCCTCTGTAAACACATCTCAGTCGACTGCTTCAAGGACCAGTCATATGCTTCAAGGTCCAGTCGACTGAAGCGACCTGAAAGGCAATAACGGCTAGTTTTTAGAGGGGCTTTTAATTACCAAACTTGCCACCAACGGCTATAATCTTCCAAGGCCTATAAATACATGTTTTCCCAAGCTATTTGGGGTTGAGATTTTGATTGGAAAACATAGTATTGATCACACATCTCGTTGATCTTTAAACATTATCATTTGAGCCCTAATTGTGTGAGTTTATCAATTTGCTCAAATCTTTCATTTGTATTTCTTGAGAGAGCAAAATCGTAGTGAGCTTTAATTATATTTTCCACTCTAGAGAGAGAGTTATCAATTTGTATTCAAATCAAATTTGTAAAGGTTGAGGGTTAGTAACCCTTGTGTGCAAAGAAGAGGTGTTCTTCTTTGGAAGAGATTGAAGGCTCTTGTAACAGTTTGGTGCACACCCGTAAGTGCCCCGGGAACGGTTTGGTCTACACCCGTGAAGTAGATCAGATTAAAGGAATCCTCAATAGGTGTTCTTGAGGGGTGGACGTAGGCCGCGGGGTGCGATTGCCGAAACACTTGAAAATTTGGTTTGCAAATATCTCTTCCCTTATCTCTTTAGATAATTGTTTGTGATTGTGTTTAATTTGCAATTTTGTCTTTAAAAAGGTAAATTTCCGCTAAAACCTTATTCACCCCCCTCTAAGGTTTCCACATTTGGGCCAACAATTGGTTCTATAGAAACTGTTATGCAAAGGCCAGCTTTTGGTCAAAATAAGGGACCTTCGACACACACCCGATAGGATGCTTCATATAGCTACACATGGTACGAGATCAAGGGTGATCACATAGTCTTATGATGGCTTGACCGACCGGGTTGCTCCGAGCCTCCAAGGTCATAGTTTCGTGCAATTGACTGGCAAGACATGCAAGTGAAATGCAACAGGCATACAAAGATTAATCAATTCAATTAAAAGGATGCCTTTCAAGTCTAATCCTCAAGCGAACCCAAAATCATAGTTTTGGTCTGCAAAACCAGAGATTCTAGGTTCGATCCCCAGTGGAGTCGCCAGATTGTGGATATCACAATTTTTCTTACCTACAGCTTTTGTTTAAAATCTTTTTTAAATTCAAATTAAAAAAATGATGAGTCGCCACTTAATTTTTAAAAGGAAAATTAAGAAATCATTTTAAAAGCTAACCGATCTTTTGCGAAACCAAAGATTAACTAGGTCCGGGGATTATAGAATGAGAGAGGAAGGAGTCCGACGGACTAAAACACCCTCTCTCATCCTATCTTGCGAAAGGCCTCTACTCAACATCCTTTTAATCAAACTATTAATCTAAGCATGCCCTCAACTAATACATATATATAAATATACATTACACAAGCATGTTGAAATGGTGTAAAATTGCTAATTACAAAATATCATTCAAAACCAAGTAGTTCAATTAGCAAGCAATATGATATGCAGAATAGAGAACTAGAGGACTTACCTGGGGTCCAGCTGCGAATATTTAAACGTGCAATGCATACAAAAGTTGAAATCCTAATACAAAGGTCTCTAATCACATATACACATAAGGCAAGTTTTAACTCTGATATGTCACACATGAGGTCGAAAAATTAATGAAATCAAGGAGTAATTAAACTAAGGGAGAATTGAGATATCATACCTTATCGGCGCTACAAAACAAAGTTTAGTCCACATGATATACAAGATATAAAGTTAGATGACGATCCTAGGCCTTTAGCTTAAATCTATCAAATATAGTTAAATCTAAAGCAACGAATCCTAATCTCAAGCATCGAGTCACATGGATGAATATATACATGAACAAGAATAAATTATGAAACACTCATTTATTTAGATCATCTAAACTTTGAATTCAAACATTGCTAATCATTATTGAAACATTGTTTAAACCTTAACTCATAGAAATACCATTTGAGCCATTATTTGCAAAGTTCACCAAATCTGTCACAACATTATAGAAATTCTAGAGAGCAGACTCGAAAATTAAGAATTTGAAAAGTATACTCCCAATGGTTTGATCTTGATGATTTTTGGTCACAAGGTGCCTTTGTGAGTCTAGTTTCTAACCCATAAAGAAAATCAAAGTTCCAACAGTTAGATCTCTGGGAATCAAACAAACACTAGACATCACTCAGGAATTTCTAACTCTCTGTCCAAAAGTTTTGTATGATTTTCTAAAAATAGTAAAAAAAATTAGAATCACTTTGATCTTTTTAGAGGGTCTTATTAACACATTAAACTTCATAGGAAAAATTATTTGGGGCTAAGGAAACTTGATTAGGGTTCTGATTTATTTACTTTAATGAGGAGTTACTGTTCTGAAATTCTGGACAGATTGTTGTTGCTTTGCAAAACTCATGACCAAACCACTTAAAACATGAAATCTCACTAAAAAAATTATAGTGGTAGAACTTTGAGTTATAGACACTTTCCTGTTGGTTTCATTCAGTTCCAATGGTTCGATGTTTAACTAAAAATCTTTGATGAAAAGTGGTTGATGAACTCACTGCATCTTTTGTCTAATTTATGTTTTACTTACTAATTTTAACTACTAAGCCATCAAACTTGGCTTCAGTTAAACTAATTCTTCTTCCATTTGATGGTCATGGAAGACTAAAGACTTTCATACTTGATAGACTTCAATGAAGTATGAAGAAACTTCTTAAATTAAGTCCAAGAATAACAAGATCAAACTATGGAGGTGGATTTGAACTTATCAACCAAACATGCTAATTATCAATCCTAATCTTCTTATAAACCATGAACTTATAAGAAGACCAAGAGATTTCAAACCAAAAGATTCAAATGAGACATTGAAAGTCTCATGAATCCCAAGAGACGAATACAACCAAAAACAAAAAAGAGACTCAACATTCATACATTAGCCAAGTTAAAATGTATTTAAAGAATGATTTAGTCTAGAGTCTACCTCTAATATCCTCAACTTGGTGATTTGGAGAATTTCTACAAGTTAATCAAGCTCTTCAACCCTAACTCACACACAAACCTCTCTTTCAAATTACAAAAGCAACTCTTAAGTATGTTTAGAAAATTTTCTAGAGATTTAGAGGAAGGAATCAAGATAAGGTTAGAAGATTCAAAGAAATTCTCCTCCCTTGTAATGGGATATTCACCCTTCTTATATAGACAATTTTAAAAGGGTATTTTAGTCATTTTAGGGGCAAAAATACTGATTTCGTATGTCCTTTTGATGGTACAAAATGTGTTGTTTTACAGATGTCTTCCCAAAAATGCGCCACTCACTGGAGATGGAAGCGACAGTCAGTGATTGCTGATGCGGCAGTCACTGATTGCCGTTACGGCATTCAGTGAATGCCGCAACGGCATTCAAGGAGTGCTGTGGATAACTCCACAGACTGCTATTTTTTCTATAGAAATCCATTTTTTGCGGCATTTGGTGAAATTTACGACATTCATAGAGTCCCGTTCTGGCACTTAAGTGAGTGCCGCATGGTAACCCGTGACTGCCGCATATTTCACCATGTGTCGTTCTTCTCTATTTTCCTTTTTTCTCTCTTTCTTTCCTGTTGTTTGGATTGACGAGCCTTTTGAATCGCTTGGATCACCTTTGGAAGCCCTAGATTTGGTCGGACATTGTCATCATCGGATTTTAGAGGTAATACTCCCCTTAACCTGACGTTTGGTCAAAATTAGGATGTCTACAGTTTGAGTTCAGAACATAACCATGAGATACTTCATTTCCTTATTTTTAGTTTATAAATGTATAAATAGTTGATAAGGAAAAACTGAAGTACTGTCCAAATTGGCTAGCATTAACTCTTCCATAACTTAAGTCCAGGTCATCTCCCCTCCCTTGCAATCAAAACACACACAAAAAAATAGAGAAATTATTCAGTGAGCCCGTCACATCATGTCATCATCTTGATGTGGTGTGACGTTCCAATAACATGGGGCTATGTGACCACTAAGATGAAATTGCATGAGAATAAATCATGGCCCCATATTTTCAGGGGCACATCCTTCCCCACTTGTCATAACCTCCAAATTCAATGGCCACATGTCCCTATGTTATTGGGTTGTCATACTACGTCAATATGATGACATGGTGTGACAGGCTCACTAAACAACGTCTAAAAAATATACGAGAAGTAGGGATTAAAACTATTCGGTTCAGTTCAATTTTTAGTTAGACTGATCAGTTTTGGTTCAGTTTTTATACTGCATGATTTTTAAAATTGGCCGAACCGAACATATCGGTTTGTTTACATCCCTAATGAGGAAAAATTATTGGGTATCATGGTGATTAGGATGATATGGTAACCCAACCCAATCGAATTCCTTTATTAAAACATTTGGCTCCTATTTTCAGGCGAATATCTTCTCACATTAGCCCAGACTCTATCCACATAAGCCTACAATCTCTCGTCTATTAGAGACGATATAAAATTCCACGAGGTATCACTGGCGATACTTAGAAGTGGCTATGGGCTGGGCCTACACTAGATACTAAGGGCACTTATTCTTGCCCAACCCAACCCAGGCCTATGGCAGGCCTAAAGATGATTGCCCAAGCCCGGCCCTAAACAACATCTCAAATTCCAAGCCTTAGCCAGGCTAGCCCATTGCTATTATTCTTATTCTTATTTTTTTTAAGGACTTGAACTAAAAAAAACTATATCATAAATAGGGATGGCAATGGGACGAGATTTTTGGGTTCCACGCCCCGCCCCGCCCTGCCCCTAATAGGTAGGGTATGGGGGTGGTTTACACGGGGTAGGGTCGGGTATGGGATGAGATCCTTCAACCCGAGCCGAGTTTGAGTCGGGGCCGGGGCTAGGAACAAATCACCTGAACCCGCCTCGAATGAATATCACATTTACGAATTTGCCCTTATTACTTTTAAGAGTTGCCTAAATCACTTTAAGGGTTTTTGTCAAAACACAAATCATACACACAGTCGCCGCTTTTGATCTTTCTTCTCTCATTTAGTCTCATCTCACTCCCTTCTCTATCAATCTCTCTAATCGAAAAAGAAAAACTGATCAATGGCTTTGTCTCAGAATCCATGGAAGATAGTTTCAAATCTCGAGTTGCAAAGGCTTGGGGATCGCTCTCTTCGTCCCAATCTTCATCTTTTTCATCTTCGTCGCTACATGCACTGTGGTCTCTCATCGACAAGGAGGTCGAGAAGAGAGAGTGGAACCAATAGAGCTAAGATGATGGTATTGGAGATGTGGTCTCTCATCTTCATCTTCTTTTTCTTCTTCGTCTTCATCACTACTTATTCTTCGTCATTCGAGTTTGTGCGTAGAACAAATCGAGAAATGTGTGCGGTGAGCTCGATGATGGTATTGGAGATCTCAATGGTCCATTGAAGCAAACCTAATAAGTAGGTCCAATTTTGTCTTCCTCTTGATTTCTTTCCTGCTATATTTGTGTGGGTGATGTTTCAGGCTTGTATTTGGATTTTGTTCCATTGACTGAGATTTTATTGGGATTTTTTTTTACATTGTTAGTTTCAAACGGGTTGGGATGGGGTAGGGTTGGGATTTCTTGTTCTCATCGGGGTCGGGGGTGGGATCTGTGATAATTGTGGCGGGGCGAGGTCGGGGTAACAATATTGTTATTCGGGGCGGGGGCGATGAAGGGGTACCCTGTCCCATACCCGCCCCGTTTCCATCCCTAATCATAAATAATGTTTAGAAAAATTGTTAACATACGTTATTCTTATTCACAAAATAATGCAATTAAAACTCTTGTGAGAATAGATATATATTAAATATCTTATGAATCATTATATTAATCTATATACTCCATTATTTAATATAAAAATACAGTATATATTGATACGCCCAAAATTGTCTCTACCCAAGACTGAGCGGTTCAACTCAGCAGTCGGTCCCTGTCTCGGTCAAATCATGCACAATTCCCTGAACAAGCATCAGCCTGAGCGATCTGGCCATCCCGAGCGCTACATCAATAGGCCCTAACTAATAGGTTAGGAGTGAAATACGGGTTCGGTCTATATAGGCACAATCCAACAAGGTCATGGGACACGCTCCAGAATATTCCAGGTAGTCTCCTACTCATGTTAGAAGACTAATGGAAGGAGTAAATTGTTTCCTAATCCAATTAGAAAACCCCCACAATTAATGTCAATCAATCCTAATTGGATTGTATTTCCTTATCCTTGTACGAGTAGGTCTCTTGCATCTATAAAAGAGACCACTCACCCCCATTAGAGGGGATCCCAATCAAAATCTCACCAAGAGAAATACATTACATTGTCTAGCCACTGTAGACACCCCAATTTTGACCAAACGTCGAATTTAGGAGAGTGTCACCTCCATGTCCGATGATGATACTGACCAAAAGATTCGAAGTGTTCCAAGCTCTTTAGAAAGTTCTCCAAACGCAGTAAAATTTTCACAGAAAGAAGAAAATATCAGGTATTTAGGAGAATTCAGATATAAAACATCATTTTTGGAAAAGATCTTCGAAAATAAGTATTAAGAAAAAGGAGGAAAGAAAAGACCTAAAAAGAGGAAGTTCAACAAAAATCGGCACACGGAAGTATTTTACGGCACTCAGTGAGTGCCGAACGGCATTCGGTGAGTGCCAAACAGCAGTCACGGAATGCCGGCCCGACATTTACTGAGTGCCGCCGACATTTTCAGACTGTCATTTGCTTTTAAAGTCCGTATTTTGTGGTATAATACGTATATGTATGCGGATAAAAACAAAAAAACTGATAAAGTAAAGTTGACAAAAATGCGGCAATCAATAATTTGGCGCGGCACTTACTGAGAGCCGCGCGGCAGTCATTGAATGACGCAGCGGCTTTCACGGAGTGCCTCAGCGGCATCCACTGACTGCCGCAAGAGATTTTTGAATGCCGCCCTGTGCAGCAGTCTGTCTATTTTTAGAAAGTACGTATTGTACCACCAAATGAGGCATTTACTCATGTCTTTTACTCCGAATTCACTGAAATTACCTAGGTGTTTTTGTCTATATAAGAAGAGGTATCTTCATAGAGGGAGGGGACCAAGACAAAAAAAGAATATTGGGGGAATTTGAGAGGAATTTAGGATAACTTTTGAGAGAAGAACATTTGGGTAGAAGAGAGAACATTGGGAGAAGAATTTGAAAGAAGAGCTTGGAAGATCTTCAAAATATAGAAGTTTGAGGATAGTTGGAGGTGATACTTTACTCTTGTTAGTTTTCTTTTATGGATTTAGAGCACTTGCTCTCTTAGTTTTCTTGATTTCATTTCTTCTTTTTGTTTATACTTTTCTCTTGAGATTCTTGAAGATCTTCAATATCTCTCTTGAAAGCTCTTGAGTTTGATCTTTTGAATCTCATGTAAACTTATGCTTCACATAGGAGTCAAAGTTTGATCATCACTTCACTTTGTAAACAAATAGATGGATCCAAGTCCATATTCATGACTTGGATTCTCTAACTTGGAATTCCATGGGATCTTCTTTATATCCTCTTGAAGTTCATGAGCTAGTTCTTTGATTCTTCTTCTCTTTTTCTTGTTTATGCTCTTCCCTTGAGACTCTTGGGGATTTTCCATATCTCACTTGAATCTCATGAGTTTGATCTTTTAGTATCATGTAAGCTTATGATTCATATGAGATTTAAAGTTAATCATCATTTTATTAAGAACAAGTAGATGAATCCAAACCCCTACCATGGTTTGGGTCCTCCAAGCTTGAGTTTTCATGGAGTCTCCTTATATTCCTTGAAAACTCATGAGTTTTAGTCATGTCTTGATCTCCAATGGCCATCAAGTGGTGGGAGAAGTGGTTTGGTTTAAACCCAACTTCATGGTTTAATAGTTGGGGTTAACAAATAAAAGTTGAACTTGACAATGAAACAGTGGATTCATAAACTGTTTTTGATCAAGGATTTTTAGTTGGAAATCTAACCGTTGGAACTGAATGAAACCAACGGAAAAATGTCTATAACTCAAAGTTCTACCACTGTAATTTTTGTTTTAAGGAAATTTCATGTTTAAAGTGGTTTGGTCATGAGTTTTGTGAAGACACTACAATCTGCCCAGAGTTTCAGAACAGCAACACCCTTTTGAAATAAGAAAATCAAAACCTTAATCAAGTATTTGTGACCCAAAATAAATTTTTCTAAGTAGATTAATGTGTTAGGAAGCTACCCTAAAAAGAACAAAGCATTTCTGATCTTTTTGCTATTTTTAAAAAATCAAACAAAATCTCTGGACAGAGAGTTGTACATCTCTGAGTGATGTCTGGTGTTTGTCTTTTTCCCAGAGATCTAACCATTGAAACTTTAATTTTCTTTTTGATTTGGAAACTAGACACACAGAGGCATCTTGTGTCCAAAAATCATCAAGATCAAACCACGGGAAGCATCCTTTTAGTTTCTTAAAGATCTGGTCTGCTCTCTGCAATTTTCAGAATTTTATGACAGATTTGACCAACTTTGTAAATAATGGTCCAAATGACTTTTCTATGACCTAGGGTTCAAACCTTGTTCTAATAATGATTATTTAAGCTTGAATTCAAAGTTTAAGTGATCTAAATCATTGAGTACTCCAATAATTTATTTTTTTCCATGTACATATTCATATGGCTTGACACTTATAATTAGGACTTGGTTGCTTTAGATTTAATTACATTTGATAGATTTAAGCTAGAAGTCTAGGATTGTTATTTAAGATCCAACTTTATATATTGTATATCATGTGGACTAACCCTTTGTTTTGTAGCGCTATTAAGGTATGATTTTTCGAACTCCTCTTTAGTTTATCTTTATTTTATCGATTTTTCAACTTAACGCGCGACACCTTAGAATTAGGTTTTGCTTTACTTGTACATATGGATTAGAGACTCTTTTCCTAGTTTTTATTTAAATCGCATGCATTGCACGTTTAATATTCGCGGCTGGATCCCGGGTAAGTTCTCTTGTTCTTTATTGCATATCATATTGCTTGATACTTGAATTACTTGGCTTTTGAATGATATTTTGTAGATTGGCAATTTTACACCATTTTGACATATTTGTGTAATGTATACATATACATATGTATTAGTTGAGGGCACATTTAAATTAATAATTCGATTAAAAGGATGTTGAGTAGAGGCCTATCGCAAGATAGGATGAGAGAGGGTGTTTTAGTCCGACGGGCTCCTTCCTCTCTCATTCCATAATCCCTGGACCTAGTTAATCTCTGGTTTCTAAAAAGATCAGTTTGCTTTAAAAATGGTTTCTTAATTTTTCCTTTTAAAAATTAAGTGGCGACTCATTTGTTTTGAATTTGAAATTTAAAAGAACTTTAAAAGAAAAAGTTGTGGGTAGGAAAAATTGCGATATCCATAATCTGGCGACTCTGCTGGGGTCAAACCCAGAATCTCTGGTTTCGCAGACCAGAATTCTGATTTTGGGTTCACTCGAGGATTAGACTTGAAAGTATCCTTTTAATTGAATTAATTAATTTTTGTGTGCCTGCTGCATTGCACTTGCATGTCTCGCCAGTCGATTGCACGGAACTACGACCTTGGAAGCTCGGGGCAACCCGGTCGGTCAAGTTATCATGGGACTGTGTGATCACCCTTGATCTCGTACCACGATTTGGTATATGAAGCATCCTATCGAATGTGTGTCAAGGGTCCCTTATTTGACCAAAACCCAGCCTTTGCATGGTAGCTTCTATAGAACCTTTCAAGTCTTAGGGAATGAATCCTTGATTAGGGTTATGTGCTAGGGAGTGTTGTATGCCTAGAAGGGATTACTTGAGATGATGATGATACTTACTTGATATAGGATGTGTAAACTCTTAATCACTTTTGAGTAATTCCTCTTCATGTCCCATGACATTTGGGAATATGTTAGATGTTGATTATACGATTACATCTCGTGTATCATGTTTTGCTAAGCATCATTGGCCTTGTATGTATCCAAATTCATGAAAAGTACAGTGATAATCCAATCATGTGATTCTTCTACCCAAAGAATTTTAAATCCATCTTTGAAAGCAAACAAATTTTTGGCATCTTTATTCCAAAAAATTTTAATCGCTTTTTTCAAAAAATCTTTGGAGTTCACTTTTTGATTAAAACTCCAAACTAATCTTTGTTAAGGTATATTTTCACATGATCATCTTCTAAGGAAAAATCGAAAATTTTGGGAATTATTTTTGGAAGAAATGCTCTTTAAATGAATTTCAAAGCAAAATTTCAATCCAATCATCTTTATTGAGAAACATTTTTACATTCTCATTCAAAATCCTTGAGAATTGTGTTTGAAAGATCTCATCATTTTAAGAAATGTCTTTCAAAAAATTTTGAACACCCGACCTTTGAAAGGGTAGTGAGGATCACAATGAGAGGTGAAATTGGCGCATTTGACATGAATGAGGATTTTATGTGCTTATGTGTTTTATGTGTTAGGATTAGTTTTTTTTTCTTTGGCATATAGGATAGGCACACACACACACATGCATTGCATCCGTGTGACATATGAACCATTCATGAACATTTCACTAAGCATTTGCAAAAGAAAATGTGAAAAATAATAACAAGATGAACTTTCTTTTGAAATCAATCAAAATTGATTAAAAAAAATGAAACATGACTGTAGGCGAGATAGCACCAAACCCAGAACAGTTTGGGTTGGCAATTCAAGCGTGAGAAGAGAGAAGATAATGATAAGGATTATGTTAAGGTTGATTAGCTTGTGGAGCTTAATGATTCAAAGAAGGGCCACTTAAGTGAGAAATTGGCCATAAGATGGATAATGTTTCCGCAAACACGGGTGGTGAACCCGAAGGCTCAAATGATGCTACTGAGGTGATAGTGTTTGGGAATACTGCTGCTGAAGCGAATGTGGATGCTCTTGGAAATGTAATAAATTGAAGATCATCTGTGACACTCCAATTGAGACCAAAGTCGAGTCTAGTCCAGTTTGTAATCACGTAGGAGTCAAATGTCGAGTCCAGTCGAGTCTTCTAGTTAGTATGTTATCGAGTTTATTGTCAAGTCTTCATTGAGTCAATCGAGTTAGGTGGTGTAATTCGCTGCTAGTTGAATAAAAGCACATTCTGCTTGATTTAGTGTGCCAAGTCGTGAATGTATGGATCATTAAGCCAAAAAAAAAAGAAGAAAGAAAAAATCATGTTTTCAAACAATCATGGAAAATACTTTGTTAATAATTTTTTGCATTGAAAAGGATCCCCAAGTGATCAAAGCAAATTTTGTGCCAAAACCAAGGAGGAGTAGAGAATTGATTGGCTTTACTTTAAGAATTTAAATGCTCTTGCTCAATCTTGAAAAGACGAAATTGGAACTTAAAGCTTGCTCACCATTCCCTTTTCTCAAATACCAAGCCTAAAAGATGAGCCCAACCAGTCTAAAGCCATAAAATTAGTCCTTGATGGTAGCCAGACATTTTAAATGAACTTCTTATTCCAAAAAAAAGAAGAAGAAAAACCGAAAGAAAAAGGAAAAAGAAGGAGCTCGCTAGGATGAAAACCCGGAAGGGCGCCTAGGCAAAAGTTAGAGCACAAAAAAAGAAGAAGAAAAAGAAAAAGAAGAAAGAGCTCGCTAGGATGAAAACCCGGAAGGGCGCCTAGGCAAAAGTTAGAGCACAAATAAGATGCGTGTTGATTTCAAAAATCCTAATCCTAGCCAGTCAAAATCATGGAAAGAATAAGAGATAGTAAGGTAGAGAAAAGAAAGGAAAGAGAAAAGAAAAGGCCGAGAATAGGTAAGATTGAGAATTGTTGAGCAAATCATTAGCACAGGAATTATCTCAAGACTTTGCGTTGTTCTAAACAAAGGAAAGAAATTAGAAATGAAAAGAGAGACTTATCAGCTTCAAAATTTTCGTAAGAGGCTCAATGGCTAAGTGGGCCTAAAACAACGCAAAGGTATCTTTGAGAAAATAAGAGTGATTTGAAAGGGCTGATATTATTTGTAAGTATGATATGAATGAAACGTGATTAACTGGCTAGTGAAAAGGTTAAAGAATCAACCGTCAAATAAAAAAAAGAGGAGAAGAAAAGAAAAGAAAGAGAAAAGAGAATAAAAGGAAAAAGTAGTTCATCATGCTACACAAGGGCTACCACAAGTGGCATGTACTCCCTAGACCCAAATGGCAACATGGCTCATAAAGCCCACCAATTCTTGAAGCCTAATTCTTTCAAGACCTCCAGAGTACTTGAACTACGCTCGACTTGATTCCCACTCGGGGATACGTAGGCAACCTATCTGGTTCGGTCACTACCATCGTCATAATATGGTGTGCTCTTTCAGGCCTTAGCCATATTACCTTGGACCTGATTCCTATTCAGGGATAAGTTGAAACTAGGAGCAAACTTGCATTTGCCTAGGACTACATATGTATTGCCAAACTAGGGGCAAACAAAGTTTGCCGATCAGCATTGGGACATCACCCTTCAGCACCATCACATTCATGATGATCACCTCTAGATTGGGAGTAACTGCATTGCAAGCATCCTGTACCAACATGTTCTCAAGGCCCTTGGGATGAGCCTATTTGCCCTTAAGACTAGGGGGGAACTTCATTTGCTGAAAGCCCCATTTTACCCTAGAAGTAAGCCCCAAGTCTCTTTCAAACTAGGGGCAAACTCTGTTTGCCAAAATGCAAGTTCTCAAGTCACCAAGTCTGTTTTGAAACGCTTTGAAATGGAGTGTCTTTTATTCTATAAGCTAAAGCACTAATTTGAAGCATACTCTAGATAGGCAAAGAATTCAATAAAGGGGAAGGTTTTAAATTTTGATTTATCAGCAAAGTACTACCACTTGTAAGCTGATGAGTAAACGAAAGGTGAGATGATACATTATTCATGATAAAAGTACATTGATTCATAAATGTAGAATTTTCGTCAGTCATCTTGAATAACTGGCTATGTCAGGTCTGTCCTCCCTTGATAAGTCAGTAATGATCTCAAATGTGTGGGTTTAAGATGATGAATAAAGATTTGAAAAATCTCCATAAGCATCCCACGAGCAATGCAAGCAGGAGTTTAAAACACTATCACGACACAATGCTAAAAGTGGAAATATGAGAATGGTCCAAGACTAGGGGCAAAGGTGACTTCCCTCTTTTAACACAACCATTACGTTTCTTCCAAATGGTCTGCAAGTGCAGAAATCATGCTTTTAAGAGACTACTAGGGCAGCACAAACCCTGTTAGCTCCGTTCAAATTCTTTGAGTCCAAGGACTCCCCATTTTTGTAAAATCAATTCTTTGAGTCTGAGGGCTTCCCATCTTTGTAAAACTAATTCTTTGAGTCTGTGTGACTCCATTTGTATAAAAGTAAAGTATGTTGGGTCTGTATGACTCTGTTTGTGTAAAAAGTGAATTGGTTGAGTCTGTGTAACTTTGTTCGAATAAAGAAATGAAATTTCAAGTCCGCGTGACCCCGTCTTTGTGAAATACGAAATTTTGAGTCTGCATATGAATTTTGAGTCTGCGTGAAATATGGATTCTTGAATCCACTTGACTCCATTTATGTCAAATATGAACTCTTGAGTCTGCATAACTCCGTTTGCGTAAAATGTGAATTTGTTGAGTCAGTGTGATTCCGTTTGCGTAAAATGTGAATTTGTTGGGTCCGTGGGACTCCATTTATGTAAAATACTGAGTTCTTGAGTCCGCGTGACTTCGTCTTTTTTAAAAAAATATATGAATTTTGTAGTCTGTATGACTTTGTGTTTATAGAATGTGAATTTTCGAGTCTGTATAAATCCGTGTTTAAGAGATGTGAAAATTTTATGATCATATGACTCTCCTTTTGTAAAATGTGAATTATTTGAGTCAGTGCGACTCCCCTTTGGAAATAGGAACTGCTTCAAGTCGAATCGACTCTCGACTTGGAAATGGGAATTGAGTTGAGTTGAACCGACTCCAGACTCCGGATTTTGAGAATTTGAATATGTTTGGGTCTAATTAACTCCTGATTCACGAGTTTGAAATAAATTGAGTCTGATTGATTCCAAATTTTGTGAAGAAGAAATTCTTTGGGTCCGATCAACTCCCAATTTTGTGAAACAGAAATTCTTTGAGTCTGATTGACTCCAGATTTTGAAAAGTTGAATTGAATTGAATTGAATCTGACTAACTTCTGATTTTAGAATTTGAATAAAATTGAGTCTGACCGACTCCGAATGAACTGAATTGAACTGATTGACTCCTAATTTCAGAAGTTGAATTGAATTGAATTAAATTGAAGTCTAATTTGACTCTCGATTTTTGGGGATTAAAATAAGTTGAGTCTGATTTAACTCCTTATTTTGAAAATTGAAATTTCTTTGTTGAGTCAAAATTGACTCTGATTAAATTTTTTTTTGAAATGTTATAAATTAACCCTTGATTTTGAATAAGAAATTCTTTGAGTCCGTGTGACTCCATTTGTATAAAAAGTGAATTTTTGTTGAGTCCGTGTGACTCCATGAATTTCATTGAGTCCGAGTGACTCTGTTGTCAAAAAAGTGCAAATTTTGAGTCCAAATGACTCCGTGGTTGTAAAATACGAGTTTTTGAGTCCTAGTGACTCCGTTGTTGTGAAAATGTGGGTCCATGGATCCAAATGACTCTTTTGTTTTAAAATTTGAATTTATTGACTCCTTGTGTAAGGAAATTGAATTTTTTTGAACTTGTGAGTCTGCTTAACCCCGAATTTTGTTGGAATTGAATTCTTTGAGTCTAATCGACTCCAAACTTTCGAAAGTTTGGGCTAAAATGGATCTAACTATCGCTAGATTTTAATGTTAAATTAAGTTGAAACTGATTGGCTCCCGATTGCGGAAATTAAAATCATTAAGTCCATCTGACTCCTGATTCATGAAAGTCTAACTTAGCACCCGAGTCTAGAAATTGAATTGAACTGAGTCTGATTGACTCCTAATTCTAGAAAAATTCATTTGAGTCTGATTAATCCCAGATTTTAGATCTGAGTTTGATTGACTCTCGATGTTGTAAAATAGAATCCGATTCGAGTCCAATTAACTCCTGTTCTAGATATTTGAAATTATTTTGAGTCTGTTTGACTCCGATTTTAAAATTAGAAATTCTTTTGAGTATGATTGACTCATAATTTGGAATTGAGAATTCTTTTGAGTCTGGTTGACTCCCAACTTTGGAAATAGAAATTCTTTTTTAGTTCGATTAGACTCTGAATTTTTGAAAGTAAATGAAATGAAATTTGTTTGACTAAGAAGGGAATTTGTTTGAGTCTAATGGACTCTCGATTTTAGAAAATCGAATTAAGTCTGAAAGACTCCGGATTTTTGGAATTGAACTAATTCGAGTCTGACTGACTCCAAAATTCTGAATTAAATTGAGTTAAGTTTGGTTGACTCCCAATTTTGAAAATTGGAAAGAATTTGAGTCTATTCGACTCCAAGTTTTGAAAATTGAAAAGAATTTGAATTTATTGACTCCAAATTTTGAAAATTGAAAAGAATTTGAGTCTGATTGACTCTCGATTTTGAAAATTGAAATGAATTTGAGTCTGATTGACCCCGAATTCAGAGCAAACATATTGACGAAGCCGAAGAGCTACGGATCATTGTGAGAAAACATATCCGACGGGGCCGAAGGGCTATGGATTTTTCAGAGCAAACTCACTCGACACCTGGGTATAAGGTGCAAAGCGCATCTCAGTCGATCAGATGATTCTTGGAAGACACTGGAGTATAAGGCGCGAAGCGCATCTCAGTCTTTCAAAAAGCGTGGTTCCTGATTTGACACAGGAGTATAAGGCGCGTAGCCCATCTCAGTCGATCAGATGATCTTTGAAAGACACTGGAGTATAAGGCGCGAAGCGCATCTCAGTCTTTCAACGTGCTTCCTGATTCGACACCGGAGTATAAGGCGCGAAGCGCATCTCAGTCGATCAGATGATCTTTGAAAGACACTGGAGTATAAGGCGCGAAGCGCATCTCAGTCTTTCAGCGTGCTTCCTGATTCGACACCGGAGTATAAGGCGCGAAGCGCATCTCAGTCGATCAGATGATCTTTGAAAGACACTGGAGTATAAGGCGCAAAGCGCATCTCAGTCTTTCTGCGTGCTTCCTGATTCCACACCGGAGTATGAGGCGCGAAGCGCATCTCAGTCGATCAGATGATCTTTGAAAGAAACTTGAGTATAAGGCGCGAAGCGTATCTTAGTGTTTCAGCATGCTTCCTGATTCGACACCGGAGTATAAGGCGTGAAGCGCATCTTAGTCGATCAGATGATTCTTGGAAGACACGGGAGTATAAGGCGCAAAGCGCATCTCAGTCGATCAGATGATTCTTGGAAGACACAAGAGTATAAGGCGCGAAGCGCATCTCAGTCGATCAGATGATCTTTGAAAGACAGTGGAGTATAAGGCTCGAAGTGCATCTCAGTCTTTTCAAAAAGCGTGGTTCCTGATTCGACACCAAGGTATAAGGCGCGAAGCGCATCTAGTCGATTAGATGACTCTTGAAGAATGTCAGGGAATTAAGCATAGGAAGCGCATCTATGACGGTTGTGACTTTCCCAGAATGGAATGACATCATAAGTAGAATGGCATAGGGTGCATTTTTGATACTAAGAAAAAACAATATGTTGCTGAGACATTATATGGAGCACGAGATTGCTTGAGCACGTGCATCACGATAAGATAGGTGCATTCATCCGTATGACTATTTGCGCCTGTGTGTGTTTGACCCTTGCCCGAACTACGTCTTGGTCTGATTCCTGAATGGATACGTAGGCAGCTCATCATCGAGCACGACCAGCGTGAACCCTTGCCGCACGCATGTTCTCTTTTTGCAACGCATTTTGTTTTTTACCTAAATCCGACAGTTTGGTCAAAGGCTTGTCTTCACACAATCTTCGATATTCACTTGTGAAACGCGTTGCTCCACAAGCTCTGTCGAAGAGGGGCAAACTGTAGACACCCTAATTTTGACCAAACGTCGAATTTAGGAGAGTGTCACCTCCATGTCCGATGATGATAATGACCGAAAGATTCGAAGTGTTCCAAGCTCTTTAGAAAAGTTCTCCAAACGCAGTAAAATTTTCACAGAAAGAAGAAAATACCAGGTATTTAGGATAATTCAGGTATAAAACATCATTTTTGGAAAAGATCTTTGAAAATAAGTATCTTTAAGAAAAAGGAGGAAAGAAAAGACCTAAAAAGGGAAAGTTCAACAAAAACCGGCACACGGAATTATTTTACGGCACTCAGTGAGTGCCGAACGGCATTCGGTGAGTGCCGAACGGCAGTCACGGAATGCCGGCCCGGCATTTACTGAGTGCTGCCGACATTTTCTAACTGCCGTTTGCTTTAAAAGTCCGTATTTTGTGGTACAATACGTATATGTATGCGGATAAAAATAAAAAACTGATAAAGTAAGGTTGACAAAAATGCGGCAATCAATAATTTGGTGCGGCACTTACTGAGAGCCGCGCGGCAGTCATTGAATACTGCAGCGGCTTTCACGGAGTGCCGCAGCGGCATCCACTGACTGCCGCAAGAGATTTTTGAATGCCGCCCTGTGCAGCAGTCTGTCTATTTTTAGAAAGTACGTATTGTACCACCAAATGAGGCATTTACTCCTGTCTTTTACTCCGAATTCACTGAAATTACCTAGGTGTTTTTGTCTATATAAGAAGAGGTATCTTCATAGAGGGAGGGGACCAAGACAAAAAAAGAATATTGGGGGAATTTGAGAGGAATTTAGGATAACTTTTGAGAGAAGAACATTTGGGTAGAAGAGAGAACATTGGGAGAAGAATTTGAAAGAAGAGCTTGGAAGATCTTCAAAATATAGAAGTTTGAGGATAGTTGGAGGTGATACTTTACTCTTGTTAGTTTTCTTTTATGGATTTAGAGCACTTGCTCTCTTAGTTTTCTTGATTTCATTTCTTCTTTTTGTTTATACTTTTCTCTTGAGATTCTTGGAGATCTTCAATATCTCTCTTGAAAGCTCTTGAGTTTGATCTTTTGAATCTCATGTAAACTTATGCTTCACATGGGAGTCAAAGTTTCATCATCACTTCACTTTGTAAACAAATAGATGGATCCAAGTCCATATTCATGACTTGGATTCTCTAACTTGGAATTCCATGGGATCTTCTTTATATTCTCTTGAAGTTCATGAGCTAGTTCTTTGATTCTTCTTCTCTTTTTCTTGTTTATGCTCTTCCCTTGAGACTCTTGGGGATTTTCCATATATCACTTGAATCTCATGAGTTTGATCTTTTAGTATCATGTAAGCTTATGATTCGTATGAGATTTAAAGTTAATCATCATTTTATTAAGAACAAGTAGATGAATCCAAACCCCTACCATGGTTTGGGTCCTCTAAGCTTGAGTTTTCATGGAGTCTCCTTATATTCCTTGAAAACTCATGAGTTTTAGTCATGTCATGATCTCCAATGACCATCAAGTGGTGGGAAAAGTGGTTTGGTTTAAACCCAACTTCATGGTTTAATAGTTGGGGTTAACAAATAAAAGTTGAACTTGACAATGAAACAGTGGATTCATAAACTGTTTTTGATCAAGGATTTTTAGTTGGAAATCTAACCGTTGGAACTGAATGAAACCAACGGAAAAATGTCTATAACTCAAAGTTCTACCACTGTAATTTTTGTTTTAAGGAAATTTCATGTTTAAAGTTGTTTGGTCATGAGTTTTGTGAAGACACTACAATCTGCCTAGAGTTTCAGAACAGCAACACCCTTTTGAAATAAGAAAATCAGAACCTTAATCAAGTATTTGTGACCCAAAATAAATTTTTCTAAGTAGATTAATGTGTTAGGAAGCAACCCTAAAAAGAACAAAGCATTTCTTATCTTTTTGCTGTTTTTAAAAAATCAAACAAAATCTCTGGACAGAGAGTTGTACATCTCTGAGTGATGTCTGGTGTTTGTCTTTTTCCCAGAGATCTAACCGTTGAAACTTTGATTTTCTTTTTGATTTGGAAACTAGACGCACAGAGGCATCTTGTGTCCAAAAATCATCAAGATCAAACCACGGGAAGCATCCTTTTTAGTTTCTTAAAGATCTGATCTGTTCTCTGTAATTTTTAGAATTTTATGACAGATTTGACCAACTTTGTAAATAATGGTCCAAATGACTTTTCTATGACCTAGGGTTCAAACCTTGTTCTAATAATGATTAGTTAAGCTTGAATTCAAAGTTTAAGTGATCTAAATCATTGAGTACTCCAATAATTTATTTTTTTCATGTACATATTCATATGGCTTGACACTTATAATTAGGACTTGGTTGCTTTAGATTTAATTACATTTGATAGATTTAAGCTAGAAGTCTAGGATTGTTATTTAAGATCCAACTTTATATATTGTATATCATGTGGACTAACCCTTTGTTTTGTAGCGCTATTAAGGTATGATTTTTCGAACTCCTCTTTAGTTTATCTTTATTTTATCGATTTTTCAACTTAACGCGCGACACCTTAGAATTAGGTTTTGCTTTACTTGTACATATGGATTAGAGACTCTTTTCCTAGTTTTTATTTAAATCGCATGCATTGCACGTTTAATATTCGCTGCTGGATCCCGGGTAAGTTCTCTTGTTCTTTATTGCATATCATATTGCTTGATACTTGAATTACTTGTCTTTTAAATAATATTTTGTAGATTGGCAATTTTACACCATTTTGACATGTTTGTGTAATGTATACATATACATATGTATTAGTTGAGGGCACATTTAAATTAATAATTCGATTAAAAGGATGTTGAGTAGAGGCCTATTGCAAGATAGGATGAGAGAGGGTGTTTTAGTCCGACGAGCTCCTTCCTCTCTCATTCCATAATCCCCGGACCTAGTTAATCTCTGGTTTCTAAAAAGATCAGTTTGCTTTAAAAATGGTTTCTTAATTTTTTCTTTTAAAAATTAAGTGGCGACTCATTTGTTTTGAATTTGAAATTTAAAAGAACTTTAAAAGAAAAAGTTGTAGGTAGGAAAAATTGCGATATCCACAGCCACTCTCCCGAGAAATCTTAAGCACCACCCTGCACGGCCGAGCCTTGGTAGTTCCAGTCACCATTGTTGGATCACCAAGGTCCTTGCAGAAGTTTTATTTCACATAGCGGAAGTGCACATACACACACGTGGACGTAGGTTCCTTCATTAACATGGCCGAACCACATACAAAATATTGATTTCTTACTCTCTCTCTCTCCTTAATCTGCTTTAATTTTCTTTAACCAAATTTTGGCATCATCAGCTTGGCGCCATCTGTGGGAAATGACAAGTTTTTCATCAACAAATCTCTTGGCTGATAGTCATGCCTCCGAAGAAGGGTTAGAAGACTATACAACAGGCCAACCGGGATGTTCCATAAGCCCCAACGCCAACTGTAGCCGTCCTGACACATGAGCAGATCACCCCGACCCTCGCATAGCTCTTGAAGATCCAGCATCAAACCCAACAGCAAATCGAAGCCCTGCTGGCCCAACAAAGCAATCCTTCAGTGGCAGGGAAATAGCATGAGAATGTTGCATACGGTCGGGAACCGATCTTGACCAGACTACGTGCCCGAGCCAACCCGTCCCGCATTGAGGATGCCAGAGACATCAACCGAAGGCGTGCTGCCCAAGAGGAGAGGCAGGAGCATATGGCCCGGGAATCGGTCCAAGGTCACTCGATCAAGAGCCGAGGTGATCTTGGGCATACGATCAACCGGAGTCATAGCCGAGCCCGATCCCAGGGGACAACACACCGCCATGAGAATGAAGCCTGCTCCACTAACTTGACCGGTCAGAAAGGTGTGGTGGCTCGTATCAAGGATTTGCATAAGCAGATTGATAGAGTGACCAAAAAGCTAGGCCAAAACCCTACTCAGAATTATGCCAATACCGAGATAGAGTCACAGTTCTCTAGCCAGTTGACAGGTTCGCCATCCCGCGTAAATTTAAACAACCTCACCTAGATTCTTATAATAGGTCAGGAAGCCCGGTCGACCACGTCCGGACCTACAAGGCTTAGATGACCCTGGTCACCAACTCCGTCGAACTACATTGCCTAGCCTTCCCAGCACTTTAAAAGGCCCGACTGCTCAATGGTTTCACACCTTGAAACCCCGATCGGTCAAAGACTTCAAGGAGCTCAGCAAGCAGCTCATCAACCAGTTCATCGGTATGCATGAACGGCCAAAGCCTGACATGTAGCTACTGATAGTCAGACAAATGAATAATGAGACCCTCAAGGAATTCACCAACCGGTTTAATCAAGAGAAGCTCGGGATCTCTGATCTTGATGAAACCATCGCTATTACGGCCTTCTGCTCAAGAGTTCAGCACACCAAGTGCGATACCTCGTTTCACAGAAACTGACCAGCAACCTGGGTTGAACTTGCAGAGAGGGTTGAAAAATACATTGACACTGAAGAGTTTCTAAAGACCAAAGACCCCGGGCAAGAAAGCTATGAGTCTTCAAAAGTAAGCAGAAGTGGGATCAGCCCGAGAGAGACAATGCAAAGAAGCCCAGTAATTCTTGCAGTTCTTTCAGTTCACAGTGGTTCGGCAGCCCTGACCCGACTTCCAGTTCACAGTGGTCTGAGACCGACAGCCCCGACCCTACCCAACCTCCAGTTTACAGCGATCTGAGTCTGGCAGCCCCAAACCGACCTCCAGTTCGCAGTAGTCAGTGTCCAGTAATCCTGACCTTGCCTCCAGCTCAGAGTAACCAAGAGCCCAAACATCCTGACCTGGCATCCTATCTCCAACAAACCAGGCGAAACCAACTATAGTGGTACTTTTGCCCGATTATAGCACGAGGCTCCACAAACTAACAAAGAGCTCTTACAAAGACCTCAAGACAACACCCGAGGCACCTCAAAAGACCTCGGGCCACACCCGAGGCACATTAAAAGACCTCGGCGTCATATCTGAGGCACTAAAAAGATCTTGGGCTCAACCCTGAGGCAACCAAAGACCACTGTTACGTAGCTGGCAAAAGACCTTAGGGCCACATCCCAGGCATAAAAGACCTTGGGACCACACCCGAGGCACAAAAGACCTCGGGATCACATTCGAGGCACCGGCTTTGCTTAGGTCCATAACTGATGATGGGGGCAAATCCTCCTAGGTAGCTGAGAATGGAAAGCTTCAAAAGACCCTGCAACCACACACGTTCCAGGTCGGTTACCTACAATCATAACCTCTATAGACCCCCGTCTTAGCAAGAGTTTGGGGGGCAGGAAGGCACAATGAACTAAACAGGCAATCACACCAGGTATTTACAGGCCTTGAGGTTAACTAAGTCAAACTCTTAGACAACCCAGGTGCCTATAGTACTCAGAGGCAATAACTTCACTTAGGTCCAAACCAACGATAGAGGTGACTAAATCCTCTTAGGTTGGCCCACGATAGAGGAGTAAAGGACCCTAAAGCAACACGCTTTAGGTCGACTCTACTAACATGGCCAAGCTCTTTTTCCAACAGTCTTGACGAAGGCTAGCTGGGCGGAAGATAACCATCCTGGGGAGTTAACAAAAAAAGACCCTAGAGCAATACGCTTTAGGTCAGCTTTGCCAACGCGGTCAAATTCTTTTGCCCACAACCTTGGCGAAGGTTTACGGGTAGAAGATAACCATCTTGGGAGCTAACTCAAGCAAAAGACTCTGAATTAGGCCGAGTCTTAACTCTTGGCCAATTCCCGAGCACTTAAAGACTCTGAGCTAGGATAGGTCTCAAATCTTAGCCAGTTCCCGAGAACTCACGAGACTTAGAAGCTCCAAGGCGGCTTTCCCGAGCACTCATACAGCGATAAAGTGGCATCAAACATATTTCCAAACTTGCCCCAATATGGCATCAGGCCAACCTTGGAAATGGGGGCCAGTTGATACGCCCAAAATTGTCTCTACCCAAAGACCGAAAGGTTCAACTCAGCAGTCGGTCCCTGTCCCAGTCAAATCATGCACAGTTCTATGGACAAGCATCAGCCCGAGCGGTCTGGCCATCCTGAGCGCTACATCAACAGGCCCCGACTAATAGGTTATATAGCACCCACATTTGTGTTATTTCATTTACATTACATTGTCATGCATGATAATGTGATATGGCATGTCTTATGACATATGTTTAGGTGAGTTTTGACTCACGAGTTGATTTGGGTGTCTGTATTAGAAAACCCTTTGAAACTGTTGTGATTGAGGATTTATTGTTTGTGAAGTCTCTCCGAGTGTGAGACGGTCACTGTGGAACACTTTAAATGTTTATCTAAAAATAAATGTTTACATGTGTATTTCAATATCTGTACTATTTTCTGGCTTAGAATTTATTTCTATTGTTAGATTTAGTATCCTGGCGAGAACGAATGAACACGCTATTAATTTGGTAGGCTAATTAGCAACTTCAGAAACGTCATATAGAAATTCGCATTTTAGCCACCAAACGAAACTTAGTCGCAAACTTTTATAATTTTGAAGTTTCACTAGTAAAGCTATGAATTAGCTGTATAGAAAGTTTCAGAGACTGATTAGGAGTTTGGAAAACTCGTGGGGAGGTAAACATAATTTCCAAAAGAGTTGCCTATATATAGATAGAGATGAGTTGAGATATTTCACAAAGCTTAACCTAAAGCTCAAGAAAGGAGGCCAAAAAGGGGGCTAGAGGGAGATTTAGTTGCTTAGAGCTTTGCGACGCCAAACGACGACCTTCTGTCAGTCTGTTTTCTCCCAGATTTCATATTTGAGCTCCTCGAGGTAAGAGCTTCATTTTGATACCTATTAGGGCCTGTTTGGCTAAGTTTTCCGAAAAGTTATTTTCTAGAATTTTTCATAAAAGTTGATAAATGGAATTCTGATCCATAGGAATTGTACTAGACGGACTTCTGCACGTTCTTTGTGCACGGGTTTTCTTCAGATTGAATTATAGGAGCGTTATTTGGAGGTGAGTGATTCAACTATGTTTTGGAATGATTTCTTGGCATGTATTCATGTTATGTTTGAATAGCATGTATTAATTCTTAGAAATATATTGTGTAGTTTACATTGGGCATTTATATTGATAAGTAGGCTCAATAGCACGGTGATATGTTTTGATTACCGCGAGCATGGTGATATGTATTTGAGCATGTTAAGTTGCTTATTTGGGTCAGAAGGAGCACGTGGTCACCGTGCCATTTGTGGAGCCGATATAGGCATTAAGGTCGCACGATTGAAGAGAAGAATCGTGGGTCTTACCCTTTCGCGTGGACTTATTGGCGAGGAGTCGCGGATTGGGAATATGGACGGGCACGTGAGTCTCCGGCGACTAGTATGAAATGTAGAGATGTGAATGCGGACATGTTTATCATTCATGTACATATGTTGTTTTATTCACTAAGCTTTAGCTTAAACAAATCGAAATATGTGTGGTTATTCAAATAACCATTTCAGGTGTTAATGCTGGCGAGGAATCGGAGAAGTGAGCACGTGGGTTGGGAGTCCTTTTGGAAGGCAACTTGAATGATAATCTTGTAGTTTTGGGATAATAGGAATGTTGTAATAAGACGTTTTATTGTTTTAACTTATGTTTAACTTCGTATGATAGAATGGATTTTAAACCGTTGTAATAGTTAGTGACATGTTGTAATCCTGCTTTAGAAATGTTTTTAATACAGCTAGGATTATTTTGGATTGAGTTTGGATTGAGTGGTTGATCATTGGTGAAAGTTAGAAAGCTTTTAAACTTGAAATTCTGCAGATTGGGTTGCTGCCAGGGGAGCAGTCGACTGGTCCTATGTTCAGTCGACTGAACCCCTGTATCTGTTAGCTACTGCTTCTTATTATAGCAAAAGCAGTCGACTGGGCTCCGCCTCAGTCGACTGGACCCCCTAGTCTCAGTCGACTGGAATTGCTATTAAATTCCCTGCCTTCCTCCGTCGACTGAGCAGTCGACTGAACCTCTGGTTTTAAAAATGTATTTGTTTTCCGCTGCGTGTGTTCTTCAAACCTAATTTTGGGAACATTAATGAATTGGTTTAGCCTCGGTGGCGTGCCACGGGCTCCGGTTCCGCTATTGTGGGACCGGGCTGTGACAGGTTAGGAGTGCAATACGGGTTCGGTCTGTACAGGCACAGTCCAACCAGGCCGCGGGACAAGCCCCAGAATATTTTAGGCAGTTTCCTACTCATATTAGAAGATTAATGGAAGGAGTAAATTATTTCCTTATCCAATTAGGAAACCCCCACAATTAATGCCAATCAATCCTAATTGGATTGTATTTCCTTATCCTTGTACGAGTAGGTCTCTTGCATCTATCAACAAGACCACTCACCCCCATTAGAGGGGATCCCAATCAAAATCTCACCAAGAGAAATACAATACATTGTCTAGCCACTCTTCCGAGAAATCTTAAGCGCCACTCTGCACGGCCGACCCTTGGTAGTTCCAGTCACCATTGTTGGATCACCAAGGTCCCTGCAGTAAATTTATTTCACATAGTAAATTTAAATAAACGATGTTACCGACGTTTTTGCAATATCAATTTGATACTTTTTGATAAAGAACTTTGAATTATTATAGAATGGTAAACAAGGGAAGATGTGATTAAACATTTGCTGAAGTTATGATGAAACGTTTTAGGTCATGTATCGTTCGAACCGTAGTTTTATATCATAGTTTTGCACATAAATCTATGCACTGCACGTAGTCACTTGAATACATGTCTGATGTGAACTATAATATGATTCAGATTTCTAGATAACACAAGGTGGAGACTAAGCCCAGTGAGCTTTTGAGCCTATCTTTTCTATTTAGAGGGTTATAAATACACATTGTGTTTGTCGAATTTCATTGAAATAGCGCATCTACTTGTTGTTTAGTCTCATTATTCTTGTTTTGGTTGATGGTCAAGATAAAATATTTGTCACCATGCTAAATAATCTTCCGTCGTAAATGTTGAAGAACCATATAACCATGGGATATGATTTTAGGCCTTCTTTGTCTACCGGCCGATAAAAGATAAAATTTCCTTAGTTCGCCCCTTTGAGCCATTAAAATGCCATTTTTCTTTAATTACCATTATCCTGTTTTTGCTCCAATTTGGCCAACTTGGAGTTCACCCCTGAAAGATTGATCAACTTTTAGTGGTGTTAAGGCGATGTGTGATTGAGAAGAAGGAAAAGATAAGATGATGTTTGGGGTGGTTGCCTTGGTATTCAATGAATATTTGTTTCAAAAGCAACGAAAAGGAAAGAAAAAAATTGAAAAAAATAAAGAAGAAGAAGGTTGATAAAAAAAAAACAAGAAATAAAAGAAAAAAATATGAAAATGAAGAGAATGAAATGAAGTTGGTAGAAGAGATGAATGAAAGAAATCGAACATGCCTTACAATGCCATTCTAAAACTACTTAATTAATCCTTTCTATCCTTTTTCACTGCCTGAGCCACATTTCAACCTTTGAAAAGTCCTATTTGATCCTAGGAAACATGGTTCAGATATGAAAACGATGGGAGGGAGATTAAAACATGGTAATGATTAATTTTTCTTGATTATTGGCATCCTATCCATGAGACTACCGTTCTTTCGTGTCATGCGTCTTTTTTGAGTCATATGTGAGCATTTCTCGTTTTGAAAATATATTTCTTTGCTCCCATATATTAGAAAAATTACACATGTTTATGAGTGTTTCATTTGAGAGTGTGTATTTAACATTGTGAGATTCATAGTCGAGACATAGTTAAATTGTTATCCGAAGTATATTCCAAGTTCATGATATGCGCGTATTTATTTGACTACCATATCACACACGTGCAATTGTATGAGGAACTCTATTGATTTATACGATGCATGTGCTTGAGATTGTTTTTCATGATTTAGGTGGATGTTTCATTATGTTTTTTTTATGTTCGGTATTCTATTTCAAAACATTGTTCTATGATAAGGAGTATTGAATATTATGTTCTTTGTTTTTAATAAAAGCTTTTAAAAAATTTTAAGTTAATTAAGATAGTTGTGGGTGACTTGTTGACGAGAACCCTCACGAGACTTTACTCGTCCGACTAGGGAAACCTAGACGTTTAAAAGGCTTGTTGCATACGCTAAATGCAATCGTGATGTATGCGAAAATGGAGTAGTATTTTATTAGTAGTTAGTTTTTATTTTAGTTTTGCTCGAGGACTAGCAAAATGTAGGTTTGGGGGTGTGATCGGGAGAGAACAAATCCTATTTATACGCCTTAACGAGCATTTGTTAGTATCTTTTTATCCTGTTTTTGTATATTTTAACTTTGTTTTCTATTTTCTGACAGGTTTTGGAAGAAGTCAAGTATATCAGGCTAAACATGGTGAAAAAGCAGAAGAAAAGAAGCTGAAAAAGCCAGTTCGCTCGCGCAAGCCGCGCGCGCGAGGTGCCAATTATCGCGCTCGCGCGACATGTGTAAAAATCAAACTTGCGTATTTCAGTATACTGATGATTCCTACGCGAACGAAACTGCCCAATTACGTTTGGAAAGCTAAATACAGCAGTTTTAATGCGTTTCGAGTTAGGAAAGCTTCCAAAAACTTGTTGTAAATCTATATATACCCTATTTTACTTCAAATTAAGGGTTGGACAATTATTATACACCCAATATACAACCATACTTTCAGCCATTGAAGGGAGGAAAGCAAAGAGAAGAAGAAGAAGACCAAGGATTCCCATGGCCTCCTCCATCAACCTCTTGCCATCTACCACTTCTATGGCAGCCTAGACAAAGATCTAGGATTTCAATGAAGCCCTAGTCGAGTAATAGGGAGTATTTTATGTTTTATTTTAGTTTTATTATGTATGGATGACAGTCACATGTTCTGAGGATTTTTATAAATAAATCGTACTTCTATTGATTAAATCATTGCTTTCAAAGTTTATTCTTGTCTTAGATCTATTTTGACTGTGATGTGCTCAATGGTCTATGCTCGCTGTGCTTGTTTAGATTATTTACATGTGATGGTGCTTTATTGATTTGTGCTATCAAGTATCCGAATAATCCATGCTTAGATTAGACGAATTATGTCACAACCCTAGTTTAGTGTGGGATAATTCGTGCTAACCGAAGATGGAATATGTTGGTGCTTGAACCATGATTATTTTCTTGACGGAGGAATTGGACTTGTAGCTGCAATTCCCCATAATCATCCAACTTAGTAAGCTAATTGAATACATAAATATTCCTATTATGAAGCTAGTGGTGGATTTGCAATCCTAGGTTCCCTTTAAACATATTTACAAAAACACTTTTAATTGCTTTCATAGTTTAGATTTATTTTATTGTTATTAGTTTAATTAAAATCAAATCAAAATCCATTTTCATAATTAACTAAAGTTAGGTTTTAAAATTAAGTCGTTGTAGTTAACCAATCCCTGCGGGTTCGACCTTTGCTTTCACACTACAAATCTTTTGAAAAGTAAATAACACTTTTTATATCTTGATATTTGTTAGGAAACTGCGTTCCCAGAATTCGTTGACAGTGCGTATAAGTTGGTACTGCAAAAAAAAATTACGTGAAAACTACAATAACCCTACAAGGGCGGAACTAGGGTTACCTTAATCTGCGAAAACGGACTGCTGTAGTAGACGAATCGAGAACACGGGCTCGATAACAGCTCACAATCTTCTACCGTATTCCTTTGCTGCCAGAATATCGAACTGAGTGTGGGCTCTTTCGAAATCCTTTCTGTTTTCTGCTCTCCCTCTTTTACGCTCTCTTTTCTATTCCGAGTTATGATTCTCTTTTTAGAAAAACGCTAGCTGAGAAGAGAGCCAAAGCAGCATATATATATATATAGGCTACGATAGGGACCATAAGAAGTCAATAAGGAATAGGCTTCCTTATGGAATTAGGAAACCCTAATTCGAACTGAATCAGATTCCTATTTTCATAAATTATAATTCATACCACTAAAGAATTATAATTGCACTCCTACCCTTATCTCAAAAATATATTTCGAGCTCCATGTTATTAAATGCTTATTATCTCCCCATGTTAAGATTACAGATATCCATTAATTAAATATAATTACTGACAATCATATTTAATTAATTTCTTAAAATTCCTTGAGATCCTCTGCTTAACTTATCTGATATGTCGGATACAAAATCCACCTGCAGGGTTTGACATAATCAAAACTTATAAGCTTTCTCAAGGGGATATCATCAATCCCAAAATTGAGACATGGATTCCATCATTAATTAATAACCACCACACAATTAATATTGCCACTCAATCCAATGAGATATTGACCCATTTAAGGATCTCACCCTTTTATGGATCAAAGTGTAAATATCAAATGTACGTGTCTACAAATTAACTTAGGATTTAGAGCATAAGCACTCATAATAGCCATGAGGTATTAATTATCTTATAAGTCAGTATAAAAATAATTACCCCAAGTCAGTCCCGTTTAATACACAAAGTGTACCAGCATAGTGAGTTGAAACTATACCGTTTTCCGTAGTCAAGACAAACCTACTACAACACCATGCTGCAGTCCCACCAATGGTGTGTCCAATCCCATCTAAGACTGTAAACCAAAATCTTACATTCTATAATATCTAATGGCCTGATCTTCCGTGTGTAAGCCAAACTCTACACACCAAACCACCTACTATATAGAATGAGAGACACACATGCATAATATTAAATAAATAATATAATACAAACATTACCCACACAGATTCTCATAAAAAATGGATTAACTGATTTTATTAAACGAATAATAAATCAACTACATAAAGCATGGCTTTTAGTATATATCCCTAACAATCTCCCACTTAGACTCAAAGCCATGATGCGACACACCTCACTCCTATCCCTTCTACATGACTGTCAAAAGTCTTGGCCGGTAAGCTCTTGGTGAAAGGATCTGCCAGGTTATTTGCTGATGCTATCTTGGTCACTTCAACATCACCTCTTTGCACGATCTCTCGTATCAGGTGATACTTACGCTCAATGTGTTTTCCCTTCTTATGGGCCCTTGGTTCCTTTGAGTTAGCAACCGCTCCGCTATTATCGCAATAAAGGGTAATAGTCGATTGTACCACAGGTACCACTCTTAGATCCATAAGGAAGTTTCTGAGCCAAACGGCCTCTTTAGCGGCTTCCGAAGCAGCCACATACTCGGCTTCCATGGTAGAATCAGCAATACATGACTGCTTGATACTCCTCCAAGTAATGGCTCCACCTCCTAGGGTAAACACATATCCTGAGGTAGACTTTCTGGAATCCCTATCTGACATAAAATCAGAATTTGTGTACCCAATGGGTACAAGACTATCTGCTTGGTAAACTAACATATAGTCTCGAGTCCTTTTCAGGTACTTGAGAATATTTTTCACCGCAGTCCAATGTTCTTGCCCTGGATTAGACTGATATCTACTAACCATGCCAACAGCAAAGCAGATGTCAGGTCTAGTACATAGCATAGCATACATTAGGCTTCCTACTGCCGAGGCATAAGGAACTGCCTTCATCTTCTCTATCTCATCAGGTGTCTTAGGACACTGATCCTTAGATAGAGTAATTCCATGTCTGAAGGGAAGGAATCCCTTCTTGGAATCTTGCATGCTAAACCTTGCAAGAATATTGTCAATATAAGTGCCTTGTGACAAGCCCAACATCCTATTCTTGCGATCTCGCATAAGCTTGATCCCTAGGATGTGACCGGCTTCTCCCAAGTCCTTCATATCGAATTGACTGGATAACCATACCCTTACAGAAGATAATACCCCCACATCGTTTCCGATTAGCAAGATATCATCCACATAAAGTACTAAGAACACCACCACTCTTCCATCATGTTTCTTGTACACACAAGATTCATCCGCACATTGATCAAAACCAAAAGACTTGATTGCTTGATCAAAACGGATATTCCAAGACCTAGATGCCTGCTTAAGTCCATAAATGGACTTCTTAAGCTTGCACAACATGTGTTCTTGGCCCTTCGCAATGAACCCGTCTGGTTGTATCATATAGATGCACTCGTCAAGATTTCCATTTAGAAATGCTGTCTTGACATCCATTTGCCAAATTTCATAATCGAAATGTGCAGCAATGGATAAGAGAATCTGGATAGACTTCAACATTGCCACCGGCGAAAAAGTTTCCTCATAATCGATTCCTTCTTTTTGAGTGAACCCTTTCGCAACAAGCCTTGCTTTAAAGGTTTCCACCTTACCGTCTGCTCCTCTCTTCTTCTTATAGATCCACTTACATCCAATGGGTTTTATTTCATTAGGTGGTTCTACAAGATCCCAGACTTGATTGGAGTACATGGACTCCATTTCAGACTTCATAGCCTTTTGCCAAAGATCTGCATCTTTATCTTGGAGTGCTTCATTGTAGTTACAGGGGTCGGTACCTTGTTCGTCAGGGACCCGGTCATAAGACTCTCCCAAGAACATATACCAGTCAGGTTGAATAATAACCCTCCCACTACGACGAGGCACAACCCGTGTCTGTGTATCACTGATATTTTGTTGTGAAGATTCTGAACCTAATACACCATTATCTACACGTTGTACTGGTTCAGGAACCTGCGTGTTAATGGTTGGTTCGGGATCTACACGAGTTTCGATAATCCTCCCACTACGACGTGGTAATGGAATATCGATAACTCTTTCTTGTGGTGTTTCTTCTCGTACCGTTGGTATTGAAGAAGTATATGTCGGTGTCTTTCCTCTCATTTCCTCTAGAACAATACGGCTTCTGGGCTTGTGGTCCATAACATAGTCCTCTTCTAAGAATGTGGCATTGGTGCTAACAATAACCTTCTGATCCTTAGGACTATAAAACAGACCACCTTTAGTTCCTCTTGGATACCCAACAAAGAAACATACTTCTGTTCTTGATTCCAACTTTTCTGCGTTCCCTTTCAGCACATGTGCTGGAGTACCCCAGATCCGAACATGCCGCAGACTAGGCTTTCGCCCAGTCCATAATTCCGTGGGAGTAGTAGGTACTGACTTAGATGGTACCAAGTTTAGAATGTATGTGGCTGTCTCTAACGCGTGTCCCCAAAAGGAAATTGGTAAATCCGAATAACTCATCATAGATCTTACCATGTCCATAAGAGTTCTGTTCCTTCTTTCTGCCACACCGTTCTGCTGAGGCATACGGGGTGCAGACAATTGGGATGTAATCCCTTGCTCCAATAAGTATTCCCTAAACTCTCCCAAGAGGTACTCTCCACCACGATCAGATCGTAGTGTCTTGATACATTCACCTAGACGCTTCTCCGTTTCAGCCTTGAAGTCTTTGAATTTCTCAAAGCATTCAGACTTACGCCGCATCAAATAAATGTACCCATACCTTGAGTAATCATCGATGAAAGTGACAAAGTACTCAAATCCCCCTCTTGCTTGGACAGTCATAGGACCACACAAATCAGAGTGAACCAGTTCCAACGGCTCTCTTGCTCTATAGCCCTTGGCCGAGAATGGCCTCTTGGTCATTTTACCTTCCAAGCAGGATTCACAAACTGGAAGTGCCTCCACTTCCAATGAGCCTAATGGCCCATTTTGAACCAGTCTTTGAATCCTTTTCAAATTAATATGACCAAGGCGTAAGTGCCAAAGATGCGTTTGGTTCATCCTCAAATGTTCTTTTCTCTTAAATGGCAAACTATTTGTGTTATTCAATTCATTAAGTTGCAGTATAGGAGAGATAGGATTTATAATATAAAGATCATCTACCAATTGACCAGAACAAATAAAACGTTTATTTTCTTTAATAACTACTACTTTATTAAAATGAACTGAATATCCATTCTTTACTAAACTAGAAACTGAAACTAAATTCCTTCTAATAGAAGGTACATAAAAGCAATTTCTTAATATTAAATTCCTATCTCTACCAAAACTAAGATGTAGATCTCCTACTGCAACTACTGCTACTCTCGTAGCATTTCCCATATATAGATAAATCTCTCCATCACTGAGCTGCCTGGTTCCCTGGAACTCCTGCAAAGAATTGCATACATGATCAGTGGCTCCTGTATCTACACACCAGGTACCGGTAGATCGGACCGCTAAACACGATTCAACAACTAGTAAATGAGATTTACCTTGATTGTTCTGTCTGGCGAGATAAACTGGACATTGCTTCTTCCAGTGCCCTGGCTGCTTGCAAACAAAACATTTGCCTTTAGGCTTTCCCGGTTGTCCTCGTGGCCTTTGGATTGGCGGAGGACCCGCGGCCTTCTTTTGAGCCTTTTTCATTTTCTTCTTGCCTTTCGGCTTTGAAGTAGAACCTTTCTCAAACACAAGAGCACTCCCTGACTTTCTGTTGAGACCCTCAGCTGCCTGAAGTTCTTTAAGCAGCTCCGCCAAGGTATATTTAAATTTATTCATGTTGTAATTGAGGCGGAATTGCTTAAAAGACTCTGGCAGTGACTGGAGTACGATATCGACCTAGGTTTCCCCGTCAATTTCAGCTCCAAGGATCTCTAGTTCATTAAGAAGAGATATCATCTTAAGAACATGATCCCTTACAGGCGTCCCCTCAGCCATGGTTGTGTTCATCAAGTCTTTCATAGCAACCTGCCTAGCAGCACGACTTTGATCCCCGAACATCTCTCGGAGGCTCTCCATCATGTCATAGGCACTGGTCATTGACTGATGCTGATGTTGCAGAACATTTGACATGGATGCCAAAATGTAACACCGCGCCATCTCATCAGCCTTGACCCATTTCTTGTGAGCCTGGGTTTCCTCAGCGGTTGCCCCCTCACCAGGTTGCTCAGGACATACTTGAGTAAGCACAAACTTGTACTCTTCAGCAGTTAACACAATATCCAAATTCCTTTTCCAGTCTATATAGTTTGGTCTAGTAAGTTTGTTTTCTTTAAGTATAACAGCAAGTGGATTGAAAGTACCCATTTAAAAGCCTGAGAATCACACAACATAAATAATTACGTTTGGGCAAAAATTACTATGGATTTGATTTGAAAATATTGGTTCCCTCTACCATATTTGAAAGGAATCCGGCAGCAACCTGATACACCGCGAATAGTATGACTCGATGGGAAGCCATATACTATCCATCATTTGTTCAGATAGACAATTGCCTTTTAATTTCACTATCCAGGCAATGCACTTTGCCTAATAAAATTAAACTGCTGACTTGCTTTGGTCCTATAAGTAATAACAGTGACTCAGATAGAGAGGATATTATTATTTATAGCTAAGTGTATACCATCACTTAATTCTAGGTCAAGAGTTCTGTGAGGAACGCCTCTGATGGAGAGGTGACCCACACCAACAATCACCCAAAACATTCTTTTAAAGAAGTTTGTACTGATGATTCCATAATCAACTACGTCCGATAGGGAGGATGACACTAGAGCCATCACACAAAATTAATTATATCATCTACAAACCAGTGATGGGGACCATGGGATTTATACTTGATAAATTCCCTCTCCCACTTAGAATTTTAAAAAAAAATTGAGGGTTATAATTTTTTAGAAAAACTTTTAATTTAATTAATAAAAAATGATGGAATACTTGACAAGGATTAATTCATCCTTACTTGTGAAACCCACATGTGTAGATAATAAAATCATTCTATTATCATGATTTTAGAAAATAAGTACTTATGTTTTCAAATTATGGAATTAGTTTTATTTCTAAATACACATGTAGTTGTCCATCAATTTAAATTAATATAAATTAAACAAGCAGCTAGACATCTAAAATAGGTCTAGGAACAATTATCCATGTTGTCCTATTCATTAAACATGAAACAATAATAATCATTCAATCACACATGAATAAGGAAACCACAATAAAATAGGAATCCCACTATTATGGTCAAGCAGCAACTCTTGTGAAGAAATCTTCATTGAACCCGATTAGCTCTATGTCGCCACTACGCAACGGGGGTCGAGCTGCCCGGTCAGTTTGCGGGGCTAAATCCGATTTACCATCAGCAACTGCCTTCCAGAACTATTTTCTGAAACAGTCTTCTGAAACTGCCTTCTGAAACTGCTTCTAGATCGCTTTCGAAAACTGCTTGTAAAACTGCTCTCACGAACCATCTTCACGGATTTACTTGAGATATATTACATAAACCCTATGCCTCCGTAAAGGAGTTCACATGATATATATTTGCAGTAAATTAACCACGCATCAATCAAGCGTGGGATCCAATACATACAAATCCTATGCCTCCATAAAGGAGTTCACATGCTATATCAAAACAGCAATATTAACCACGAATAAACCCATCGTGGGATCCAATCACACAAAATCAGTGACCATAATAGTGGAATAAGAACGCTGCAAAACAAGGGTTAGCACAGTTCTACGTTCTATCCATCCATCAAAACACACATAAGATCTGTTTTATTGGACAACATGGTTGCATCCAACCCATACGCAGAATCAACGTTGCTCTGATACCACTGTTAGGAAACTGCGTTCCCAGAATTCGTTGACAGTGTGTATAAGTTGGTACTGCAAAAAAAATTACGTGAAAACTACAATAACCCTACAAGGGCGGAACTAGGGTTACCTTAATCTGCGAAAACGGACTGCTGTAGTAGACGAATCGAGAACACGGGCTCGATAACAGCTCACAATCTTCTACCGTATTCCTTTGCTGCCAGAATATCGAACTGAGTGTGGGCTCTTTCGAAATCCTTTCTATTTTCTGCTCTCCCTCTTTTACGCTCTCTTTTCTATTCCGAGTTATGATTCTCTTTTTAGAAAAACGCTAGCTGAGAAGAGAGCCAAAGCAGCATATATATATAGGCTACGATAGGGACCATAAGAAGTCAATAAGGAATAGGCTTCCTTATGGAATTAGGAAACCCTAATTCGAACTGAATCAGATTCCTATTTTCATAAATTATAATTCATACCACTAAAGAATTATAATTGCACTCCTACCCTTATCTCAAAAATATATTTCGAGCTCCATGTTATTAAATGCTTATTATCTCCCCATGTTAAGATTACAGATATCCATTAATTAAATATAATTACTGACAATCATATTTAATTAATTTCTTAAAATTCCTTGAGATCCTCTGCTTAACTTATCTGATATGTCGGATACAAAATCCACCTGCAGGGTTTGACATAATCAAAACTTATAAGCTTTCTCAAGGGGATATCATCAATCCCAAAATTAAGACATGGATTCCATCATTAATTAATAACCACCACACAATTAATATTGTCACTCAATCCAATGAGATATTGACCCATTTAAGGATCTCACCCTTTTATGGATCAAAGTGTAAATATCAAATGTACGTGTCTACAAATTAACTTAGGATTTAGAGCATAAGCACTCATAATAGCCATGAGGTATTAATTATCTTATAAGTCAGTATAAAAATAATTACCCCAAGTCAGTCCCGTTTAATACACAAAGTGTACCAGCATAGTGAGTTGAAACTATACCGTTTTCCGTAGTCAAGACAAACCTACTACAACACCATGCTGCAGTCCCACCAATGGTGTGTCCAATCCCATCTAAGACTGTAAACCAAAATCTTACATTCTATAATATCTAATGGCCTGATCTTCCGTGTGTAAGCCAAACTCTACACACCAAACCACCTACTATATAGAATGAGAGACACACATGCATAATATTAAATAAATAATATAATACAAACATTACCCACACAGATTCTCATAAAAAATGGATTAATTGATTTTATTAAACGAATAATAAATCAACTACATAAAGCATGGCTTTTAGTATATATCCCTAACAATATTGACAACATCAGTGGCCCCACTGGCCCGCATGCTAGTTCATTTACAAGAAAAGTAAGAGGGCGTCGTCGTCGAGAAATTTTTGGGTAGTCCAAGGTACTACGTGGCATGCCACTTGGTACTCCGTACTCAATAGATATCCGCCACACGAACAATAAAACCTACCACAAAATTTTAAATAACTCAACAATCCTGTGTGGCGCTATCTCATTAGGTGTGAGACACTACATAGACCCTACTTTAAAGGTACACAAAAACTTCTCCGTTGTCGTCTATTCGGTAATATCCCTATCGATTTACTTACACAGATATTTATATATGGGTTTTGTTAATACGTGCTCTTAAGACATATGTTAAAGGTTTCAAAAATGGAAATAAATAAGAAAGAAAACACTGAACCTCACACCGGACATTGAAACCCACAATAAACCCTTTGTTCATTTTCACTTTTAGAACCTTAATATGTGTGATTTTGTTAACGTGTACCCTTATGACATACGTTAAGGTTCTAAAAGAGAAATAAACAAAGACTACAATGTGAGTCTCATTGTTTCAATATCTGGTATGAGATTAGTGTTTCTCCATATTTATTTCCGCTTTTGAAAACTTAAAATATGCACTGCCCCTAAGCTTAAAGGGCACACCGCACATTTTAACAAAACCATAGGGAGTATTATAACAGTCTACCACTGTGATCTGTGATTGTGCAACTAATATACTCTTCTAATCCTGGTACATGATATACTAGTACATACGTAGATCTATATACGTCTGTAGATCTGTTTCGTTCATATACTATTCCACTCCCATGATCATAGATTGATTTTACACAATTGGTTTTGGTTTTGGTTATTTCGATCAGATCTGTGAGAGGAAATGGGGAGGATGGAGCATTTGGCGATGAAGACAGACCCAGCCACCTCCGAATTGATCAATTCGGACATCAATGAGCTGAAGATTGCTGCCAAGAACCTCATCATCCATGCCACCAAGCTTGGCGGCCTTGGTTTCGGAACTTCTTTCTTCAAATGGGTTGCCTCCTTCGCTGCAATGTATGTTACTCACTCTCTGCATATGTGTATCAATGTATATATATATATATATATTTATATTATTAGTCTCTGCTTGGAAGTGATTGGTGTTTATTACTAGTATATACTATGATTTTGTGAATTGATGCTTTTGAGCAAATTTTTTTGTTTTTAATCCAATCACTTCCATTGAGTTTGGGCTTAAAAGACAAGGAGCTGAGATATATTGGTGGACTGTTCGCTATGTGATACAGATGATTTGAATCCAATTCTGACTGGACTACTTTATTATGGAGGATTTCGAGAATCTATCAGATTAGTTATTGAATTTTAATGGGAATTATATATATATATATATATGCTGATTTTCTTAATGTCAATATATAGCCTTACAACAATGCTACACACACTCTGAAAAGCACGCTAAAATGCACAACCTTGCTTAAAAAGATTGGACTTTGTGCATTTTGGTGTGCTTTTCAAATTGTGTGTAGCCTTATGCTTTCTACCTTTCATGTAGATCTACTTCATTGTTTGTATTTTAAATTCCCTATTGTCTCTCTTATTCTCAAGCTAGATTTATATGCAACAATTTGATTGGAGTTTTTATTTCGTCCCTTATTTTCGAGAAATCTATATGAATTGGAAATGTGGCTTTGACCTCCAAAACGGTCGAGGTGTCTAATTGGTCTCCTTAGTGAACTTTGTATGAATGTACAATGAAATTGACTATGATCAAAATGCAATCAATTATAGATTGTAGATTGGATTCTTATAAATACTGTGTATTGCTTTGCGGTCTTAGCAAAAAAATAAAAACGTGTATTGCTTTGCCCTCCTATTTTGCTCAAATTAAATGGACAAAGGTTTCTAGCTTCTTTTTATTGAATGGATCAAATGTCCAAACCCAAGCTTGAGGATCTCTTTTACATCAAAATACTAGGAGTATACTACAAACATGAAGGTGGTTACCCCATTGCTAAATCAGAATCTTAGTACCAAGTTAGTGGATGTATTGTTTGTTTCCAGCGTTATTAATTCAGATTTCATCAGTATTGTGGTCTTGAGCCTGTGGGAAGAACCTGAATTAGACAGGATGAGATGTAGTAACCGCTATCCCAAGTTGCTGTTGAACATCATGTTGGGTTTGTGAAGTCTGATCCACTCTGATACCGGGGATTCGGGAAGCGGGTCCCCCGAGTTGGACGAGCGGATCGAATTGTTCCGAATTTTATTTCGTGCCAAGGGTATTATAGTAATTTTCAGTGTAATCCTAATGGGATATACTATCCCTTCTATGTGCAGCCGCAGTGTGTTGAGTGCTGTTTTTTGAGAGAAAAAACTTGTAATCCTTTCTGATCTTTGAATATAGTGAACTGGTGTGAGAGGCTATAGAGGTAGGCAAATTTGGCCAAACCACAGGGTATATCTTGTGTCTCTGTTTCTCGTTTCTGTGTGTGTGCATTGTGTGTTACAGGTCATTTTTGCAACAATCACAGTGATGAACAGTCGATCATAATATCTATAACTCCCCCAAGGTTTGAATAGGTTAGTCCCATGCTCTGATTCGTGGACACTTCCCGATGGTTGAAGTAACCGTGTCAGATTCTCAACACTCGAACAAGGGTATGGTATATGTATTCGACCCTTCTAGTTGGACACACACCAAGAAGCTTGTTAGCTTCTTGTATCATAGTTGTTAAAAGTCTCTAATTAGTAATTCCTTTTGCTACAAAGTTCTTTTAAGTATGGACAAAATGCTCATGTTAGATTCTTATTACTCTACAACTATTTTTCACTCAGAAGTGTTAGAAAATTCTGCATTTCTTGTTTGTGTCCATGTGTCCTTAGTTTCATGAATTTGGGAAGTCTAGCATTCAGAGTCTTTAGACACGTACCCGCACTCGATACTTGTACAAGTTGTACCTAAGTGCGTGTAACATAGATCCTATGGACAAACACTACTAATATTGAGGATGTTATGCAACTATTCATGCCTTAGCTTAGCTTGGGGTTGGTATGTCCATGCTGATTACTTTAGCTTTGTTTGATTTAAGGTTTCTTACCCACGTTTAAGCAAGTTAAGCTTGTTCTAATTGCTTTCATTTGTCACAATATTACCCTCTCCTCCACTCTCTCTCTCTCTCTCTCTCCCTCTCTTTCTCTCTCTAAATTATACCTTTTGCAAGAGCAACGATGGTAGCTATAGTTCCTGCAAGTACCTGCAGAATGTGGTAACTTAATGCTTGTAAACATACAAACAAACTTAACTTCAATACATTTCGTTTGTTATCCATTTCAGATTTCACTTAAATGTTGTGCTTTGATGCCAAGAGGAATAGATGATCAATAGGTAAAAGGATTGGAGTTGGTTGAATGTGTTTCCCGAAATAACCCGATAAAAATCTTCGGGCTAACCTAGCTTCCTGCATGGCTAGAGAACCTTGTGCACCTTCACATACAATATGTTTCCGAGCAAGAAGTTATACAGTAACCAAATATTCATCATTGGTACTATAGTTTGAGGTGTCAATGTATATTCAAATTTTCTAGCTCTTGTGAAGAATAACTTTTTCTTTCTAATTCTGTGCTTTTCCCAATAAATACAAATTATTTAAGAACTAAACTCTTTCTTATCGCTGGTACTATAGTTCAAGGTGTTTGTGTTGAGAATACTTTGTTTTTATTTCTTCTCTCTGGAGATTAATTGTTAGTTAGTAGGTCTATTTTTAATATTGTATTTCTTCTCCGTATTGTTAATATAAAAGGGGTTAGATAATTTCTCTAACCCTAAGCTTCTAATTAATTATTTCTTCATGGTATCAGAGCCATGTTTTTTTCCAACCATAACCATCTACTACACCATCACCTTCGGCAGCCACCACACCACCACTATCACCTTTGGCAGCCACCACACCACCACCAGAACCTCACGCCAAAGCCCACTTGACCACCAGCCTTCACCGCAGCCATCCCCACCTAACCAGCCTTGCGTCGTAACCGTCCCTACCTAAACAGCCTTAGCCGCAGCCAATACCAACCCCCAACCCTTCGCCGCAGCCAACCCTATCCCACCATCCCTTACCGCAGCCTCTGAGCTTCCTCTGACCTGTGCAGCCCCTACTCATAACCTGGATTAAATCAGATTGCTGTTTTGATTTCTTCTTATTTTTCCCCGTATTATTAGGTCCTTTTATGGACCCTTGACCTAATTTAAGGTTTTTTGGTGACTTCCCATCTTCTCTGTTTTCTTTCACATTGTTGGGTTTTCCACTCCTATCTAGTACATTGGCAGACCCAAGGAAATTGGAAACCTCTACACCAACCACCATCCACACTGTGGTTGCTCCTGTGGATCCCAACCTTAAAATTACTTCCACGCCCTTCGATGGCCAAAATTATCTGAAGTGGTCACAGGCAATGGAACTGTATTTGAAGGCACGTGGGAAGATGGGCTATCTTGATGGGCGTGTGACAACCTTTGTTTCTACGGATCCCGGCTATGATAAGTGGGAGATTGAGAACTCTGTTATCATGGCATGGCTTATTATTTCGATGGTCTCTGAAATTGGCGAGAATTTCTATCGCATGAAGACTGCTAAGGCGATTCGGGACACTGTTACATCTACTTTCTCTCGACGGGGGAACTATGCACATGAGTTTGAGTTGCTTCGTTCCCTTGACCGTTTGGAACAAGGTGACATGACTATCACCAAATATTTTCAGTTTCTTACCATCAGTTGGGATCATGTTGATCATCTTCAGGCTTATCAGCATGTGTGTGTTACTGATGCTGAGGGATATCGGAAACTACTAGAGAAGCAAAGGGTCTTTAAATTTCTTCCGGGATTTCATCCTGATTATGACACAGTTCGTACTCGAGTGCTTGGGATGGATACTCTTCCCACCCTTCAGGAGGCCTTTGCTCATGTCCAGAATGAGGAGAGCTGTCGTTCTGTTATGCTTCCTTCTGCGCCTACCGAGAGTGTTGCCTTAGTTTCTGTTCCACCTAGAGATGGGTCCCAGTAGCCGACTTCTTCCGATCGATCTGTTATGATTTGTGACTACTGTTTTAGGCCCCATCATACTCGGGCTAATTGCTGGAGCCTCCATGGCAAACCACCTGGTGGTCGGGGAGGTCGTGGAAGAGGTTGTGGAGGTCGTTCTGGTGGCCATGGAGAGGCTGCCCGTGCACATCATTCTGCCGTTCCTGAGCCTACTGCTCCGGTTTCTAGTGGTCCTGCACCATCTTCTGATGCCAGCCCCAACTCCTTGTCTGCCACCGAATTTGAGACTCTCAGACAAGTGATGGCCAGGTGTGTTACTCCGACATCTACAAGCTCCTGCTCATCCTTTGCCCAGTTAGGTAATGTTGTTACATCACTAAGAGCATTTCTTTCTCATGCCTCATCTCCTTGGATTATTGATTCCGATGCCTCTGATCATATATCCCCTTCATCTAACCTTTTCTCTGACTATGAGTCTTGTTCAGCCCAAGATAAAGTTAGAATAGCTTATGGTACCTTCTCCTCTATTACCGGGAAAGGTCTAATTCATGGTACTACTCCCTCTCTAACCTTGACTTCTGTGTTACATGTTCCTAGTTTTTCTCACAACCTTATCTTTGAGTCGCATTACTCGGGATTTAAACTGTAGTGTAACCTTTTATCCTTCTCGTTGTGTGTTTCAGGATCTTATCACGAGGAGGACGATTGGCCGTGATAGAGAGGAGCGTGGTCTTTACATTCTTGATGAAGGAGAGAAGTTGACTCATAATACTGTAGTTATAAAGAATAAAGCTGAAGACCTACACCTTTGGCATAGGGGATTAAGACATCCTTCTTTTTCTTTACTAAAGATATATGTTCCCTATTCTTGTAGCAAATACTGGTATTTCGTATTTTTCTTGTGATGCTTGTGAGTTTGGGGAACATTTTCGAGCTTCTTATGCTCCTAGTGATAAAAAAGGTTCAGCTCCATTTTCTTTAATTCATATTGATGTGTGGGGTCCTTCTCGTACAGTGTTATTAAAAGGTCATCGTTGGTTTGTTTCTTTTATTGATGACTTTCTTGTACTACTTGGATATATATGATGAAAGAAAAATGAGAAGTATTTGATATTTTCCAAAATTTTCACAACACGGTGAATACTCAATTTGGGGCAGTAATGAAAATTTTGCATTTTGATCAAGGTGGTGAGTATATTGATTCTAGTTTGAATAAATATTTTCCTTCTCACGGTATTGTTCATCAAACTTTCTGTACTGCCACTCCACAACAAAACGGTGTGGCAGAACGCAAGAATCGTCGCCTTCAAGTTGTTGCTCGCTCCTTACTCTTCTAGGTTAATGCTCCTCGTACTTACTGGGGTGAAGCAGTCCTTACAGCCATGGTTATCAAATCGTGAATCGAATCGTGAATCGGTTGCCCAAAATTATGAATCGTGAATCGAATCGAATCGTGAATCGTAAGATTCACACTTTTTTCGAAAATAAAGGTATATATATGTGTATACACACATAAAAACATATATACATTGGTTAAAATGGACAAAATAATATTGTAACAATAGATTTCATGCAAATGCAACATCAAAGTTCAAAACTCAAAAACTAGTTCATCAAAGTTTAGGGTTAGAACAAAAAAACTATCAATGACAATCATTTAGCACTCATCACTATCAATATCATCATCAACATCAAGCAATTCTTCACTCCCAATATCTTCTTCTTGAATAGCTTGTATCTCTACTTCCTCATCGTCTTCAACTTCAACCACTTCTTTCCCTTTGCCTATCTTGTTGAGATCTCTAGGCCCTACAAATTTTAAGAGGAATATTATAAAGTAAAGGGCAGCCTATGATTTATAAATTAAGTGAAGGACTAAATTAAAAACAAATGGAAATGTGCTACCTCTCTTCCTCTTTCTGCTACATTCTCCCTCTACAACTTCAAAACACTCGCTCACATCCATCCATGCGGTGTCCTCAGGTAGAGTAGGATCTTCTCTCTCTGTTATCCACTCATCATCGGATTCCATATCCGATAGAGAAATAGGATCATAAACATCTCCTTCCTCTACCTTTTTTGGTGTCTTGCTTCCAACCGTAAATTATACTTCGTAAAAACAAGTGCATTAAGTCTTTGTTGCTCCAATCGGTTTCTCCTCTTAGTATGCACCTATTGAAAACTTAAAATGAATAATTTTGGACAAACACTACATCTCTTTAATATGTTTAATTATTTATACCTGATCAAATGTACTCCAGTTTCTCTCACATCCTGTAGCACTACAAGTGAGGCTAAGGATGCGAATGGCAAGGTCTTGAAGCTCTTTGCAACCTCCTCCAAAGGACTCCCACCACAATGCTATCAAGTATTAACAAAGACTAATTACTTTCTAAGCAAAACAAATTATTATTTGCTAAGGAGTTAAAAGCTATTATTAAATCTTTACCTGGTTGTTTCTTTTCCCTCATTTGGATAGCCATAGACATCCCAAACATCTTTTCTGCATTGTGGAACATATCTAGCTGTCTATCCACCGTTGCTCGTAATTCAGGAGTGGAGCACATCTTCTCAATTGTCTCATAAAGTCCTTTCTTTATCTCAAAATCCGCATTAAAATCAGGAGCGTAGTGAAATCTACATTGATTGATAATTAACTAGTAAAATCGTCATAAAATAGTAAAGTAACACTGAAAGAAACTATGTGACCATGAGTTACCTTGGATTGAGATAGTAAGCAGCTGCATGAAGAGGCCTATGCAACTGCATATTCCATCTTTTATCAATGATATCCCATATTGGCTTATACCTCTTTCGCACTTCTTTAAAATTCTTTGATATTTGCTCCTTTGCCTTATCCATTGCTTCATAAATATATCCCATAGCAGGCTTAGCATCCCCATCCACAAGCCTCAACACCTTCACTAATGGGAGTGTGCTCTTCAAGCAATACTGGATGGAGGACCAAAAATTCTTATCGGCCATAATTATCTCCCTCACAGTCTCCCCATCCTTTTTCTTTGCATATGGACTTTTTTGCCATTTTTCAGAACCAAACATTGCTCTAAGTGCAACCTTAGACTCATGCATACGTCTCAAAGTCAAATATGATGTTGCAAATCTTGTAACAGCAGGTCTTGTCAACTCCTTCCCTTTTGTGAATTTTCGCATCAAGTTTAAAACCCACGAATGCCTAAAATTATAGACAATAAGTTAGACAACTAAGTGGCAAGTAGTAGACAACTTGAGTAAGTTGGACAAGCAAGTAGTTAGTTTTCCACTTTTACCTGTAAATGTAAATTGTAATCTTTCTTGCCTTTGACACGGTATCCTGATGTATGGCTAGCTCTCCTATATCTTTCAAAATAAGGTCCATGCAATGTGCAGCACAAGGATTCCAAAACAATCTCTTCCTCTTTTCCATCAACATCTCTCCAGCTTTTACATACGCTGACGCACTGTCGGTTACAACTTGAACTACATTTTCTTCCCCAATCTCCTCTACCATAGAGTCAAGAAGTTCTAACAAGTTGTCTGCATTCTTAAATATGTCTGAAGTGTCAACACTTTTGAGAAACACGGTCCCCCTCGGACTATTCACTAAGAAATTAGTTATGGATCTATTTCTATTATCGGTCCATCCATCCGACATGAGTGTACACCCACTCTTCTTCCACTCATCCTTGTACTTCCCCACCAACTCATGAATTGAGGCAACTTCTTTTTTCAGAAAAGAGACCCTCACCTCATGATATGAAGGGTGGATCAACCCTTTACCATATTCAGCAACTGAAGTCAACATAGTTTTAAAAAAGGGATCCTTTGCCAAATTGAAAGGGAGTGCATTTGCATAAAAACATCTACATATATCTTTGCAAACCTCCTCCCTATCCTTTGCCTTCCAAATAGTATTTAACGTGTTCTTTTGTGGGGGTGCTTTACCAATATTTGTAACAATACCCTCATCATCACCAAAGCCATCATTCTCTTCTTTTTCCTCATTATTGTCATTCCATTATTGTCATTCAAATATTTTTTGAAAAAAGATCGGATTTCATTCAGACATTCAAGACATGAGGCAGTATCTTTGCTAGTACCAGCCAAATGATGTTTCATCCTAAAAACACCTCCCCAAATATCTTTTCCACAATGTTTGCATTTAACTCGCATTCTAGCCTTCTTTTCTCCAGTGACTTTTGTACAATGTTCCCATGCTGGGTCCATTGCTTTTTTCTTGGGCTTACCCATATCTAAAAAAAAACATAATATTAAATTATATACTAATAGTCTAAGAAAATACTTTTGGTCACCAAAAAATGGTTTACCAATGCTCACCCAAGCATCTCATTGGCCAATATGTTTAGGATCCAATGAGATGCTTGGGTAGTTGGGTGAGCATTGGTGAACCATTTTTTGGTGAGAAAAAATGCTCTCATAATCTAAATAATAGTAGTCTAATACAAGTTTTATTATACTAATACAGTAATACTCTAAATAAATGGAGTAAATAATACTGTAGTAGAATATATATATATATATAGAATAATATTGTAGTAGATACTGGAAGTCTAGAATACTCTAATGGGTTTAAAAAGTTGTCTAATAGAATAATATACATTATTATATTGTATACAATAATACAAACAGTCAAACACAAGACTCCAAAAGTGGTCATTGAAAAAGATAAAACCATTCAGTGGGTTTCGTAGAAAGAGAGAGAGAGAGAGAGAGAGAGAGAGAGAGAGAGAGAAAACAGAAAGTGGGTTTCGTATGAACCCAGCAGCGAGAGAGAGAGAGAGAGAGAGAGAGAGAGAGAGAGAGAGAGAGAGCCATACCTTCGCAGCAAGAGGGCGGCGACAAGAGCTCGAAGATGGCGAGTCCAGTCGACGATGGAGACAACGACGGCGATGATCATAAGGCGATGATCAGAAGAAGACGACGACGGCGATGATCAGAAGAAGACGGCGACGACGACGAGGTTAGGGCTTTCGAAAGGCCAAAGGGGTTTCTTCTGTGATTACACTGTGTCGCGATGTGTTTAAACAGGTTTATAATAAAGGTAAGTTTACAAAACTACGTCGTTTCCAGTTTAAAAATTGGGGATTTTTCGAATCGGCGAATCGGTTGAATCGATCGATTCTCACGATTCAATACGATTCCGAATCGATTCATACCGATTCTGTTCAATTTGCGATTCTAATTTGCGATTCGAATCGACAAGCACATGAAGCGAATCGAATCATATGAATTGAACCGAGAATCGTATGATTCTAACAACCATGCTTACAACTGCTTATCTCATTAATAGGCTCCCCACTCGTGTCCTAAATAAACAAGCGCCACTTCAGGTTCTTTCTCATCCTTCCCTCTCCATATCCTTTCCACCTCGTGTCTTTAGTTGTGTTTGTTTTGTTCATAACCATTTACCTAACCGTGGGAAGTTAGTTCCTCAGTCTATTCAGTGTGTGTTTGTCAAATATTCTCCTACATAGAAGGGTTACAAGTATTACCATCCTCCTTGGAAATGGTCCGAGTCGATGGATGTCACTTTTCTCGAGTCTCAGTCCTACTTTGTTGACCCTCAGACATCTCTTCAAGGGGAGACATAGTGTGAAGAGATGCCCATTGCTTCTGTATTACCTACGATGATTGAGGTGGAGCAGGAAAGGGTTGAAAGAGAGAGTGAGAAAGTTGGAATAGAGAGAAATGAGAGGGAGCCTGAAGAGCCTGCGGGAGAGGAAGTTGAGAGAGAGAGAGAGAGAGAGAGAGAGAGTTAAGAGGCTATTCGAGGGGAACATGGAGTAAAAGGAAGACTAGAGAGGCTTCAGAGTCTGTTGCTCCTCCTCCTCCACTGCTATTCTCTCTTAGTGATGATGATTCAGGTAATTATTCTGATATACCCTCTCCCGAACAAAATGATTTAGATGTTCCCATTGCTATCCGTAAGGGCGTTAGATCTTCTACTCAACACCCTATCTCTAATTTTGTGTCTTATTCTCATTTGTCTGCCTCTTATAAATCATTCCTTTCGAAAATTTCCTCTGTCAGTGTCCCTAACCATGTCCAGGATGCTCTGGCTGATCCCAAGTGGAAACATGCTATGAATGAAGAGATGAAGGCTCTTCACAAGACTGGTACTTGGGAATTAACAACGTTGCCTAAAGGTAAGAAGACTGTGGGGTACAAGTGGGTGTTTACAGTAAAGTACCGGGCTGACAGTTCCATTGAACGGTATAAAGCTCGGTTGGTAACAAAGGGGTACACTCAGACTTATGGTGTGGATTACGTAGAAACCTTTGCTCCAGTTGCAAAAATGAACTCAATAAGGATTCTTTTTTCCCTTGCAGCGAATCTAGATTGGCATCTTCACCAGTTTTATGTAAAGAATGCCTTCTTACATGGTGATTTAGAAGAGGAAGTTTACATGGATGTTCTTCCTTGTTTTGAGGATTCCAAGACAGAGGGTAAGGTGTGTAGATTGAGAAAATCTTTATACGGTCTTAAACAGTCTCCGAGGGCTTGGTTTGAGAGATTTATACAAGGTATGCTTCGGTTTGGTTTTAGACAGAGTCATGCAGATCATACGTTATTCATCAAACATTCTACATAGGTAAGACCACTACACTTATTGTTTATGTTGATGATATTGGGCTCACAGGGGACGACTTAGAGGAGATGGAAAAATTAAAAAAGCAGGTAGCCACAGAGTTTGAGATAAAAGACTTGGGAGCTTTGAAGTTCTTTCTGGGAATTGAACTTGGAAATAGGGGATTTTTATTTCCCAAAGGAAGTATGTTTTGAACCTATTGAATGAAACATGGAAGCTTGGTAATAAAGCTTGTGATATGCCTATGGATCTAAATAAAAAACTTAGTGAAGACAGCAACAGGGAATTGGTTGACAGGGGGAGTTATCAGAGACTCGTTGGTAAGCTTATTTACTTGTCTCATACTCGTCCTGATATCGCTTTTGCAGTTGGTGTAGTTAGTTAATTTATGCCTTCTCCTCGAGTGTCACACCAAGATGCTGTTTATAGGATTCTTCGTTATTTGAAGTCATCTCCCAGAAATGGCTTATTCTTTGCTAGACATGATCACCTGAGTAGAGGCTTATACAAATGTTAATTGGGCTGGTTTTGTCACGGATAGAAGGTCCACCTCTGGGTACTACACATTTGTAGAAGGAAACTTGGTCAACTGGCGAAGTAAGAAGCAGAATGTTGTGGCGAGATCTAGCACAGAAGCTGAGTTCAGGGCAATGGCCCAAGGTATTTGCGAGCTTCTTTGGATCAAGTCTTTATTAAAGGATTTGAAGGTTGAATAGGTAGATTCTATGAGACTATACTATAATAATAAAGCAGCAATCAATATAGCTCATAATCCTGTCCAACATGATAGAACCAAGCATGTGGAGATTTATTGACATTTCATCAAGGAAAAGCTAAGTAGTGGAGTTATCTGTATTCCTTTTGTAAAAAGTAGTGATCAAGTTGCGGATGTCCTCACCAAAAGGATAGGAAGTCAACCTTTCCACACTGCTCTAGGCAAGCTGGGCATGAGAGATATATTTGTACCAGCTTGAGGGGGAGTGTTGAGAATACTTTGTTTTCATTTCTCGTAGGAGATTAATTGTTAGTTAGTGGGTCTATTTGTAATAGTTTATTTCTTCTCCTTATTGTTAATATAAAAGGGGTTAGATAATTTGTCTAACCCTAAGCTTCCAATTAATTATTTCTTCAGTTAGTTCATTTCTATTGCTATCCTTTTCAGATTTCACTTAAATGTTGTGCTTTGATGCCAAGAGGAATAGATGATTAATGTTGGAATCGGCCTAGGTGGTGCCCTGCCGCCTGGATTTCCTCCTAGGCATTTGGAAAATCGCCCAATATATTAGGCGGGAGTCTGGGCGGGTTTAGTCGGGCTGTGGTGAGATTGTAATTTTGTTAAAGGATAATACTTGGGGCACAACCAAAGCCACAACCTTTTTTGCACAACCTCCATTCTGTGTCTATCTCTCTCCTAGTGGGCACTGTGGGGTCACTGGCACTGTGGGACCCATCAAGAGAGAGATAGACACAAAATGAAGGTTGTGCAAAAAAGGTTGTGGCTTTGGTTGTGCCCCAAGTATTACTCTTTTGTTAAAATACGAAGTGAAAAACATTGCTCTCACGGTTACATCTAGCATTAGTGTATATATATACAATTAATGTTTAAGTTAATTATTAATAGATCTTTAATAGTTTTTTAAATATTTAAAACCTTCTTATAATGTTTACTTATTTCCAAAAAACTCCACAAAACCTTTATATAGATCTATTATTTGGACCCCATATCTATAGTTATTCTTAAATAACACCACATAACTGGTGATGATGCCTAGAATTGGTAAGAGAGGATTCAGAGAGAAAGACAGAGAAACACCAAGGAATTGTATGTGGTTCGGCCCCGTTAATGAGGTGACCTACATCCACGTGTGCGTCTAGGCGCTATTCTAGCAGATCACCGGCGGCCTGGTGAGCCAACAATGGTGGGCGGCACTACCAGTAATACCGTTCGGGTATATGCGTTTCAGTGTATGCTCCAGTTCTTAGGTTTCTCAAGATTGTTCCCCCCTTAGAAGGGTATGGGTGGACTCTTTTATAAATGCAAGAGTCCACCTCCACATGGAAACTTAGATCCATTAGGAAGCTTATATCAATCACAATTCAATGTGCATAAGTTAAGGGAAGATCATTATCAGATTAGGAATCTATCAAGTTTTATTCCTAATTGGACTCCGGCCGCACAAGGAAACTGCTGGCATTGAGCCGCGAGTCCGGGAGAGCCGCCGAAGATCATGCCCGGGCTGTGCGGGCATCCCGAGCGGCGACACTGGCAAGCCCTGGGTGTGGACCCCAGGGTTCTGCTGGGTCTTCGATGCTGACGTGGCCGTTGGACCCACGCTGGATAATTCTGAGCATATCAGCTGCCCCCCATTTCCATAGCTAATTGGATGCCATATCTGATGAGGTTTGGAAATTAGAGCAGTTCACGAGAAACCGCTCGGGAAGAGGCCGAGGCCTTCCCCGAGGTAAGGCTGACCCAGGGTTAGAGCAGTTCACGAGAAACCGCTCGGGAAGAGGCCGAGGCCTTCCCCGAGGTAAGGCTGACCCAGGGTTGTCTTTCCGAGAAAGGACCGAGCGGGAGACTGGAGGGTCCGCCATTGCCCAGGGCCACGTGTCAGCTGCTTGCAGGCCTGGTTGGGATGCGACGGGGCCATCGTGGAGGTAACCGAACCGTTTGCGTTGGGACCAAACCGTCACGTCGTGCATTTAATGCATGCGCCTTTTGAGGCGGCGTATGGTATGCCCGATGTGACAGCCGTCAGTCGCTAAGAGCGGGAAAACGTCCTGACCGTCCGATCTGATTCAATCTGAGCCGTCCTTTGTCTTTATAAAAGGAGCGTCAGTTCATTCTACATACTCACCACTGTTTGAAGATCAATAATCACCGAGCGGGTTCTCAGAGCAAAGCACTCCCGACCCCTTTTCCTCTGTTCATACTAATTCAATCTTCCTCCCAATGGCTTCCAACATCGACCTGTCGTCGGACGAAGGGCTCAGAGCCTTCAGAGAGGACTGCCAAATTCCGGACGACGTAGTAGTTCGTCCGCACATCGAGGGAGAAGAAATAGCCCATCCTTTCTTCCTCATCAGCAGCTATCTGCTGCTGATTGTGGGATTACGCTTTCCTCTGCCGGTCTCATTCTGCGACCTTCTTCAGGGATTGGATATCCCACTACACAAATGCCGACCAAACGTTGCCCGCCTCTTGTGGGGGATTGCAGCGCTGAACGAGCGACTGGGGTTATTTCTCCGGGCCGCCGACGTTGCGAGGTGTTACATAATGGGCATTGACAACGGAGGCCCCTACTTCCGCCCTAAGACCGAGGGAAAAGACTTTGTCCGAGGTCTAGATTTCCCAAACAAGAACTGGCAACGGTACCCTTGGGTCCTGGTTGCTGGTAACTGGCTGGAGAATGACGGTCTCTCCCCTCCCGCGGATTATAATCCCGACCGCTGCAGACAGGCTTTTACCGACCTTCGTGGAGTCGTTCCTTCCGAGGATGACATGGAGGCATTTAATCAAGCCATTGAGGCCGGCATGTCGTTTTCCTATTTGAAAGGGAGACCTGCGGAGAACTCGGTTGCCGGTCCCTCTTCTGTGACCCCTGCCGCTGCAGCTTCTGGGTCGCGGCGCTACACCCGATCCATGGCGACCGGGGCGCGCCCTGCTAGCCGGACGGGCCAGCCCGAGGGGCCAGTCACCTTGTCCACCAGTAGTGACTCCTCATCTTCATCTGAGGACGCGAGCCCGCCACCTGCCCCGTCCGGGAAAGGGAAGGGAAAAGCTGTTGGCGAAGCCTCTGAACCTTCGCCGAAAAGGAGCAAGCTTGACATCCCGAGCGGTCTCCGTGTGCCCACCTGGACGGACCTCTCTTTTGCTAACATGGAGGGCCGCCTGCAGGAAGTGGAAAAGAAGACCGCTCACCTGGAGACGAACTTTGTCATGCGGGATGTGGATGTCCACGCCCTAGAGTTGACCGTCCAAGGACTGGTGGAGAGGATGGCTGCCCTGGAGGAGGAGATCAAGGCTTCGAAGGATAAGGGCACTTGAAGTCTGCCGTCCTTCTCTTTTTTGTTGTTTTTTTTTTTTTTGTTTGGGAAGGCTACTACAACTGCCCTCCGAACTTGTACAGTTTTTCTTATCAATGAACAAGGTCCTTGAGGCCATCCCTTTCGCGTTAATTGTATTTCCGATTTCTGAGTTCCAAAATTCCAACCAGCGTCCAAACCTTCAGCGTCCAATAGACCTCGTGGACTTGCTGTGTGGTTACGCCGGGATTCTCATGCACGTACCTCCTGCCCCCCATTTTCAAAGCTGATTGGACGCTCCGTCTGATGAGGGTTGAAAACTGAAATTTTCCCCGGGAACCGTTCGATAGTAGACCGGGATGTTGTCCTTCGGGCGGGGCCGGAGGAAGACGTCGGTCGGGGCATTCCCCGAGCGGGCGATCCGTTGGTTCGGGAGTCGCCGCTGCCACGTGTTCGCTGGTCGTTGACCTGGTTAGGTTCGAACTACGCTAGCGCGGACGCAACCAAGCCACTTGTGCGCCAATCGAACAGTCATGTCAGGCCTTTAATGCGCACGCCTTTTTAGGCGACGTTTCATGCGCCCGAGGAGACAACTGTCAGCAATTTCGGGCGGGGGATCACACGGACCGTTGGATACGTTTTGATCTGGGCCGTTCCCGGTTTCTATAAAATGAATGCTTGCCCACTTCTCAGGCCCTTTACTGCAGAGAGATCGCCGAACGTCCTGAGAGCAAAGGCTAGTCCGAGCAAGATTCTCGAGTTCTCTTTTCTGCGCAAGCTTTGTAAGTCCTCTTCCTTCCGAACTTTCGTCCGTTGTTCCCTTCTTCCCTTTCCCATCTTCTCTTCTTTTCGTAGCGAGACTGGAGAGAGTGAGTCCGGTAGGGTTCGAGCGGGAGTGGGATTTTTTCTTCCTTAGATTCTGCTCGTTTTTCCGGTCGGGTGGAGATTCAGGCCATTTGAGCCGGACCGGTGTCTCCGTAGTTTCACTGAGAGAGTGCCTTCTGACGTTTAGGGCCATATATTCTCTGCCTTTTAGGTTAGTGACATTGCCTTCCCTGTACCTCAGGCTCGGGGTTTCCGATCCGTATTTAGGTCGCGATCTACTCCCTCTTCCTTCCCCAGGGGCATCTGAGATGGAGCATTCCGGCTTCAATTCTGCGTCCCGTTCGATTAGCGAGATATTCCGGTCGGATGGCTCCGACCCGGTTTTGGACCCTCCTTCTGACCACCAGAGTGAGGGCTTGATCTCGGCCCGTCAATTTGATGACGAATCCGCCGAGGGGGCCCCCGTTGCCTCCGTCTCTAGGGGTTTGGGCGACGAGGCGCCCGGGGAGTCTGATCCCGGCGTTGGGTTTGCTTGTGAGTCTATATTCTCTATTTTGCGTTCCGAGGACCTTATCCGGATTAGGAAGAAATACTCCTTCCCGGGTAGTTGCTCTTTGGCGGTGAATTCCGGGGGGGCGCACCTTTACTATCCGGGCTTCACGACTCTTTTTGAGGATGCAATGATGGCGGGTCTCCGCCTTCCGCTCCACCCAGTAGCCAGGGCCATCCTGATTCACCTTGGGATTGCTCCCGGGCAACTGGCCCCCAACGGGTGGAGATTCCTGATGGGTTGTATATCTCTGTGGCCCCAAGCGTTCGGGTGTGAGGTGACCCTCGAGGAGTTTCTATGGGCCCATCGGCCGTTTGCCGTACACGGGGAACTGGGGTTCTTTTTTCTTTTTCCGCCCGGCCGGGCAGAAAGATTATCGACAAGTGCCCCAGTAACAACAAGGGGTGGAAGAGCAAGTTCTTCCAAGTGTCCACCCTTCTCCTTTGTGACGAGGCCGCGGGGACCCGGCCGAGGACATCCTGGGTGAAGGAGCTGAAGGGTAAGGCTACCTGTCTTTCCTTTGTTTGTCTCTTTCGGTCTTATGGATTTATTGACCTGTTAACCGGTTTTATGCTTCTACTTGCAGCTGGGTCGGCAAACATTCCTGAGATCTCCGAGGCGTCCCAGGCCAGGATTTGGGGCTTAGCACAGTTGCCCACCAACATTCGGAACGTTCTGTCCCCGACGGGAGACATAGTGGTGTCTTATTCCCCCGCGGAGCCCTCAGAAGTCCCTGCTTCCTCTCCTACTGTTCCCGGTTAGCGATCTATTTATTCCACTTTTTCCTCTTACAACTTTCTTGGCGGCCTGATATCTTGCATCTTTCTTTGCGGCCTAATATCCTTCCGGTTGTTTTGCAGCAATGGCTCCCAAGGACGCAGCGGCGCTGAAGGATAAAGAGGAGGCCCTGCTTGCCCGAGCTGGATCAAAGAGGAAGAGGCTGGAGCCCACCGAGGGCCAGAAGCTCAAGAGGCTCACCCGGGGCATCGTCATCCGCCCTGACAAGGAGGGGGTAGGCACCTCGGCGCCCGGGGTGACCATTGCCGTGCCCCCCAAGGCGCCCGTTGCTTCCAAAACAGCTGGCGTCTCCTTCCCTACTGTGGAGGAGACCGTGCATACAGGGCTTCCTGCAGTGCCGCCGGTTGAGAGGGCGGATGAGGTACGCGGGAGGATCCGCCCCGCTCTGCTGCCAGGTCAGGTGGACAAGTGCTCCTTGTTGAGCCCGGAGGACGTGACCGCTTGGCTCTACAGCATTAGCCATATGGTGCGTCCATATTTTGTACTTCCCATAGGCTCTTATTGCTTGTTTCGCTCATAATGCTTATAGCTGTTTTCGTTCGCAGGTCGGTTGTATAGCAGCGGGGTCCGAGGCGACCTTTCCCGCGCTGACCGGGAAACTGGCGGCTGCTGAGGAGGCCCTCTCCATGGAAAAGACGGCCCGGGAGGCTGAGGCGGAGAAGGCTAGGGCTTTGGGCCAGGAGCTGGGGGAGGCCCGAGGTGTGGTTTTAACCGAGCGGGCTTCCCGAACGGCTGCTGAGGCCCAGCTCGCTGCTTTAGAGGCCAAGCTTGCTGGCGCGGATGCCGGTCGGGTTGCTGCCGAGAAGGATGTTGAGGCTCTGACCGCCGCTCTGTCCGGAGCGACCGCCGCCCTTGAAGCAGAGACGAAAGATGCCGAGGAGGAATTCGAGGCTGGATTCCTCAAGGGCTACAAGGACCTGATTGCCCGTGTTATGGCGGATCACCCAGACTGGGACATCTCCGGCTACTCCTGGGCCGAATCCAATTACTGGAAAGAGGACCGGGCTGCTGGCGAGGGGCCTGCGGAGGCTGCGCCAGTTGGAGCCGCTCCTGCTGCGGAGGAAGAGCTGGACGTTGTGGGTGACCAGTAGGGCTTTTATGCCCTTTTTTTTTTTTACTGTTGTAGTATTTTTTGTTTTGTGGGGGGGTGAGCTACTACAACTGCTTACCCTAGGGTCTGTACAAATCTGCTTTCAATTAATGACAAGGCCCCTGAGGTCACTTTCCTTTCCATTGACTGTTTACATTTTGTACTTGCATGCCCATGTGATTGCCAATCCCCAACCAGTTTTCAATTGCAAGACCCTTCACTTAACGCATGGATTAGGGTTGCAACCGGTTGAATAATTGGTCTTCTGCCAGTATCTGACCAGTTTTAGTTGAACCGAACACTGCCTTAGCAAAATGGTTTAGGACCGTAACTGGTAGAACGCCTGGTCTTCTCGGCCTGTTTTTGAAGGCATACCCGGTGTATTATAGGACTTGTCCTGTTGTACCGTCCGGGTTATTTATCTCTGATCACTGTTAGTACTTGGGAATGCTAGGACTCCAAGTACTGTTAATGACCGGTGTGATTCCCTGTTTAAGGCTGCATTCCCCTGCCCCCCCAAGCATTTTGGTAAGGCGGGTGCGTAGTAGCGAGCAACCTTAGGAAATCGACCTGGAACATGGGTGGTTGCAGGGTCCTTTGGGGTTTAGCCATCGTGGGTCACCTAGGGGGTTTGCCCCCATTGTCGGTTGAACCTAGGTTAAACCTTGTTTAATTTCCTGTTTAGGCCTGCATTCCCTTGCCCCCCCCCAAGCGTTTTGTTAGGGAGATGGACGGGAAAACCGACCGTAGGAAACCGACCTGGAACATGGGTGGTTGCAGGGTCCTTTGAGACTTGCCATCATTGGCTGCCTAGGGGGTTAGGCCCCATCATTGGCTGGACCTAGGCGAAGCCTGCGCCTCGGGGTTAGGCCCGAGGTCTTTTTGTGCCTTGGTGTGTAGCCAAGGTCTTTGAAGGTGCCTCGGGGTTAGGCCCGAGGTCTTTTTGTGCCTTGGTGCTTAGCCAAGGTCTTTGAGGGTGCCTCGGGGTTAGGCCCGAGGTCTTTTTGTGCTGGGGTGGAACACTTGAGTAGGAACTTTGCAGAAAAGTAATTACTTTATTTCAAATTCATTTTAACTGCTCGGGTAGAGCTACAAAGAGTCCTAATCGATCGCTAACCCCCTTCATCCCCGCTACTGAAAATATTTTCGAAGGTGCTGTATGTTCCACGGGTGGGAAAGCTCATGCCCGTCAAAATCTCGTAGCCAATAGGTTCCCGGTCGATGAATCCGGGTGACCGTATATGGGCCTTCCCAGTTTGGCCCCAACTTCCCCTGATTCGGGATTCTGGTCGACTGGTTTACCGCCTTCAGGACAAGATCACCCACTTGGAAGCTGCGATGCTTGACCTTGCTGTTATAGTACCTCGACACCCTTTGCTTGTACGCTGCCACTCTCAGATAGGCTTGATCTCTTTTCTCTTCTGCCAAATCAAGTTCGGTTCTCAGAGCTTCCTCGTTGCCTTGCTCACTGAAATTGGCTACCCGGTAGGAGGGCAATCCGAGCTCTGTGGGGACTACGGCCTCGAAGCCATAGGTGAGTGAGAACGGCGTTTCGCCTGTTGCTGCTCGGGGAGTGGTACGGTAGGCCCACAGGAGGGTCGGCAACTCTTCAGCCCACAGACTTTTGGCACTTTCAAGCCGAGTCTTGATTGACTGCAAGATTGTCCTATTCGTCACCTCGGCCTGGCCGTTGGCCTGAGGGTGCTCGGGAGAGGAGTAATGGTTGGATATCCCGTAGCTCGAGCAGAACTGCCGAAACACCGGGGTGTCAAATTGTCTGCCATTGTCGCTCACCAGTACACGGGGGGTACCAAACCTGCTGAGGATATTCTTCTCTATAAAACCCTCCATCTTCTTCTCGGTGATGGTGGCCAATGGCTCGGCTTCTGCCCACTTGGTAAAGTAATCCACGGCTATGACAGCAAACTTGACTTGCCCTTTTCCTATGGGCAGGGGGCCTACTATGTCGATGCCCCATTGAGCAAACGGCCAGGGGCTAAGGATGGGTGTCTGCATCTCCCCCGGACAATTGATCATGGGGGAGAACCTTTGGCATCTATCACACCTTTTCACATAGTCCCTGGAATCCCGAGCCATAGTTGGCCAGTAATAGCCTTGCAGCAGCGCTTTCCGCGAGAGTGCCCGACCTCCAACGTGGTTCCCACAAATTCCTTCATGAATTTCATACAAGATCGCTTGGATTTGCCCGGGATGAACGCAGCGAAGGTATGGGATGGTGAAGCCCCTTTTATAGAGTATGCCATCAATTAAATGGTACCTGGCTGCACGGTATTTGGTGCGGCGGGCCTCATCTTTTCCGTCCGGTAACACGCCGGTAGCTAAAAATGTAATTATGGGGTCCATCCAACTGGGTCCCAGGTCCACCGGGTCCACCTCCATTCCTTCTGAATTGATCACACTTGGCTCGGGCAGGTATTCTATCCTTATCCCGGGCAAGTCTGACTCAGAGGATGAAGCTAGGCGGGCCAACCGGTCGGCCCTGGTGTTCTCCTCCCGCGGTATCTGCGTGATGGCCAGTCCTTTGAGTCTCTTCGAAACCGCTCGGACAAGGGCCAGGTAGGCCACCATGTTGTCTTCTCGGGCCTCATACTCCTGACTAATTTGGTTAACCACGAGCTGGGAATCACTGTACCCTTGGACCTGCTGTGCTCCCATAGATGTTGCCAACTGTAACCCTGCCAATAGGGCTTCGTACTCGGCTTCATTGTTTGAAGCGCGGAATCCGAACCGCAGCGCGTATTCGAGCTGGATTCCGTCAGGAGAGGTCAGAATGATTCCTGCTCCGCTGCCCTGGTTGTTGGAAGAACCGTCGACGTAGAGTATCCAGGTCGGGATGTTGATCTGCAGCCCGGGCGGCAAGACTGGTGGGTCGAGCTCTTCGGTCTGATCCTCTGCATAGGTAAACTCGACCAGGAAATCTGCCACTGCCTGCCCCTTGAGGGCTGTCCGGGGTCGGTAGACCACTTCAAATTCTTCCAATTCCAGGGCCCACTTAACGAGTCTTCCCGATGTTTCGGGTCTGCTCAGGATCCGGCGCAACGGCTGGTCTGTGAGCACTGCAATTGTGTGGGCCTGGAAGTATGGGCGGAGCCTTCGAGCAGATGTCACGAGCGCAAAAGCGAGCTTCTCAACCCGGGAATATCTGCTTTCGGCACCCTGGAGTGCTCGGCTTGTGTAGTACACGGGGAACTGTATCCCGTGCTCTTCCCGAACTAAAGCTGAACTGACCGCTGAAGGTGACACCGCCAAGTATAGGAGCAGTTCTTCCCCCGGCGCTGGCGTTGAGAGCAGAGGGGGAGAGGCCAAGTACTTTTTGAGTTCCTGGAATGCCCCCTCGCACTCCTCCGACCATTGAAACGCCTTTCGGAGGATTTTGAAGAATGGCAGGCAACGATCGGTGGCTCGGGAGACGAATCTGTTCAGTGCGGCTACCCGTCCGGCCAAACTTTGGACTTCTTTGGTTGATCGGGGGGACTTCATATTGATGATGGCCTGTATTTTCTCGGGGTTAGCCTCGATTCCCCGCCTGCTGACAAGGTGGCCAAGGAATTTTCCGGATGAGACACCGAATGTGCATTTGGCCGGGTTCAACCTCATTCCGAACTTTCTCAAAATGCTGAAGGCTCCGGCCAGATGGTCCAAGTGATCGATCTCATCGTGACTCTTGACCAGCAGATCGTCAACGTATACTTCCATAGTTTTACCAATTAGATCTTTGAACATGTGGTTGACTAACCGCTGGTAGGTTGCCCCGGCGTTCTTGAGGCCGAAGGGCATCACCTTGTAACAGTACGTGCCTTGATCTGTGATGAAGGCGGTTTTTTCTTCGTCTCCGGGGTGCATGCTTATCTGGTTGTACCCGGAGTAGGCGTCCATGAAGGAGAGGAGCGAATGGCCGGCGGTGGAGTCCACAAGGAGGTCTATCCTAGGCAGTGGATAGCAATCTTTGGGACAAGCTTTGTTCAAGTCCGTAAAGTCCACGCACATCCTCCATTTTCCGTTACTCTTTTTGACCAACACGACGTTGGCCAACCAGTCGGGATAGAGGACTTCTCGGATTGAGCCCGCCTTGAGGAGCTTCTCTACTTCCTCAGAGACCGCAACTTGCCTTTCGGGGGCCATGCCTCGTCTTTTCTGTTTCACCGGCCGAGAGTCCGGGTTGACATTGAGGCGGTGAGACATAACCCGTGAATCAATCCCGGGCATGTCTTCGTGGCACCACGCGAAGACGTCCTGGCTTTGGCGCAGGAACTGGATGAGTCTTTCTCGGAGGCTAGGCCCGAGGAGTGTACCGATGCTGACAGTCCGGTCTGGGAGTTGAGGGTCCAGGACCACTCTTTCCAACTCCTCTACCGGGCCGACTTTGTCGCTTGGGTTCCTCGGATCCATCTCCTGGACGCTGAAGGATTCTGTGACGGCGCCCTTTCGCAGGGAGCTGACGTAACAACTCCGTGCGGTCATCTGATCTCCGCGTAGGCTCCCGGGTCCCTGGGGGGTCGGGAACTTAACTGTCAGACTGTATGTCGAGACGACCGCCTTGGCTTTGTTGAGGGTTGGCCTACCGAGGATGGCATTGTAGGCGGATGGTGTTTCCACGATAACAAAGCTCGCCAGAACAGAGGCTTGCTGAGGGTAAGTTCCCATGAGGACTGGAAGGTCGATGGTGCCGAGCGGCAATGTGCTGGACCCATTGAAGCCTACCAGTGGGGTTGTCACCGGTCGTAATCGATCCCGGGATATCCCTAGCTGCTCGAACGCTGAGATGAACATAATGTCCGATGAACTGCCCGTATCCACTAGTACCCTCTTGACCACATAATTGGCGATGGAGAGCGTTACAACCAACGGGTCATCGTGGGGGCAGTGGAGATCCTGCACATCGTCGGAAGAAAAGGTCAACACGTCGGACGGCGGGGAGTCGGTGGATCGGACGTGCCAGACATCCGCCCGGGATGCCCGAGCATGCCTTTTCCTTGCCGTCTGCGAATCCCCTCCGCCCGAGGTGCCGCCGGAAATCACATTGATCTGGCCGAGAGGAGGAGGCTGATCCGGAGTTCGGTTACCTTGTCGGGGTTGCCTGTCTGTTGTGACAAACTCGGCTAGGTGCCCCTGCTCAATCAGCTTCTCTATGGCTATCTTCAACTTAAAGCAGTCGTCCGTGTCGTGGCCATGGTCCCTGTGAAAACGGCAGAATTTGTCCCGGTTTCTCTTGCCGGGGGGTGCCCTAAGCTTTGCTGGTTGCGGGAGTAGCCTCCGAGCCTCGGCAGCGGCCATTACTTCCTGGATAGGTCGGGAGAGTGGCGTGAAGGTGGCTTGGGGCTGATCCCGGCCACCCCGCTGCTGGTCCCGGTTGCCTCGCTGCTGATCCTGTCTGGGCTTCTTGCCCAAGCCTTTGTCCGGCCCTTCGTGTTTGCGCTTGGACCTCGGAGACTCATCTTCCCCGGTTCCGGAGCGCTTTGCCCTCAGGAATTCCTCGGTATCGATGTGCTTGCCGACCCTGTCCGAGAGTTCTACCAGGGTTGTCGGTCGGTCACGATGGAACGACGTGGCAACCTTGGTATGTTGGACCCCTGAACAAAAGGCCATAATTGCCGCTGTCTCATTGAGATTACGGATCTGGAGCCTCTGCTGATTGAAGCGGTCCACGTATTCTCTCAGAGACTCTCCCTTGCGTTGCTTCACAGTGAGCAGCTGGGTGTCCGGCTGTGATCGGTCCAGCATCCCCACGAATTGGCTGATGAAGAGTTTGCTCAGACATTTGAAGTCGTCAACCGTCCGGGGCCTCAGCGAATGGAACCATTGCGCGGCCGATCCCTGTAAGGTGCTGGGGAAGGCCAGGCACAGCAGTTCATCGGTTGTGGTGACCAGTGCCATCTGCGCCTTATAGGTGCGGATGTGATCCACCGGACTTCCCTTGCCATCGTAAGAGCTAAGGTGCGGGGGCTTGAATTTCCGCGGAATGGGGAACTGCGTCACCCGGGAGGTGTAGGGCGACTCCGTTTCCGTGTTTGTGAGGTCGTGACCGGACTTACGGTTCAGCCTCTCAATTTGCTGCTGCAACTCCTCGACCTGGGCTTTAACGTCAGTGTGCCCGGTCCTCCTATCTGCATCTGAATAATAAGTGGGGTCGGACGATGATGCCTCGTCCTCATCCTCGAAGCGTGTCGATCTTGGGGATAACGCTCGGCTACGGGTCCGGGATAGCCTGTGCCTAAGATCCTCCCGGCTCAGGGTGGGCGGATCGTCGACCGGCTCCCTCACCTTTCGTCCGGATGCTTCTCCCCTTGCGGCTCGGCGTCGTTCGATGAGTAACCGGGCGTCCTCCACTCGGCGTGCTCGGCGAGGAACATACCGAGGCCCTTCCTTTGGACGCCTCGCGGGCTGGCTACGTTCTCCCTCTCCATGATCTGGTGGGGACACTGGTGCAGATCGGGCTTTTCCGCGGGTCCGAGCGGGCCTTTGGCTAGGAACGCTCTTTTCGGGCCGCTTTCCCGACGAAGGGTTTTTCTCGTGGTCCTTGACCACCTTTCCATGCTGGGCCATGAGCGTCTCTATTTGCTGTTGCGCCCGGATCTGACTCTCCAAGAGTTGCTCCAGTGCCGCCGTGACTTGCTCGGTGGACATGGAGGCAGCCCGTGTCTCGATCTGTAGACCCTCCTGGCCTGACTGGTCCGCCTGACCTGACTGATCTGCCTGACCGGTCGAGTCAGCGGTCTTCTTGCCCTTCTTCTTCGGCATGTCGATCAGTCAAAGATTTTTTTTTTTTTTTGATGAGAAAACTGGCGTTCCCACAGACGGCGCCAAACTGATGATGCCTAGAATTGGTAAGAGAGGATTCAGAGAGAAAGACAGAGAAACACCAAGGAATTGTATGTGGTTCGGCCCCGTTAATGAGGTGACCTACATCCACGTGTGCGTCTAGGCGCTATTCTAGCAGATCACCGGCGGCCTGGTGAGCCAACAATGGTGGGCGGCACTACCAGTAATACCGTTCGGGTATATGCGTTTCAGTGTATGCTCCAGTTCTTAGGTTTCTCAAGATTGTTCCCCCCTTAGAAGGGTATGGGTGGACTCTTTTATAAATGCAAGAGTCCACCTCCACATGGAAACTTAGATCCATTAGGAAGCTTATATCAATCACAATTCAATGTGCATAAGTTAAGGGAAGATCATTATCAGATTAGGAATCTATCAAGTTTTATTCCTAATTGGACTCCGGCCGCACAAGGAAACTGCTGGCATTGAGCCGCGAGTCCGGGAGAGCCGCCGAAGATCATGCCCGGGCTGTGCGGGCATCCCGAGCGGCGACACTGGCAAGCCCTGGGTGTGGACCCCAGGGTTCTGCTGGGTCTTCGATGCTGACGTGGCCGTTGGACCCACGCTGGATAATTCTGAGCATATCAACTGGTATATATATATTTATTATAAAATTAATTTTAGGGTTAATTACACTCACCTCCCCTGTGTTTTGCCTTAATAGCATGGACCTCCCTCGCATTTTGGGAATTTACACGGACCTCCCTTATGCTTAGTATTTTTTTAAACTTTAAGGGGGGAGAGTGTTACATAATATTAATTTTAAGGGGGGAAAGTTTTATAGAATACTAAATTTATGGGAGGTTCGTGTAATTTCCCAAAATGCGAGGGAGGTCTGTGTAATTAAGGAAAAACACAGGGGAGGTGAGTGTAATTAACCATTAATTTTATTGAAAAAAACAATCCGCCTAGGCCCTTAGGCACTAGGCCCCCCTCAGTCGCCAGACAAAGGCCTAGCGATTTCAATAGTTGATCTCCCAGGCATAAATCCAAACTGATTTTTTGACACTGATGTTGCGCCTCTTAAGCGATGTTCCATCACTCTCTCCCACAACTTCATAGTATGGCTCATCAACTTAATACCTCTACAGTTGTTGCATTGTTGTACATCTCCTTTATTCTTATATATAGGCGCACTCGGATGCTCTTAATCCACTCATCAGACATTTTTCCAGTCATTAAAATCCTATTAAAAACTTTTGTAAGCCAAGATGCCCCCACATCTTCCAAGCATTTCCAAACCTCAATGGGGATCCCATCTGGTCCTAAGGCCTTGTAGGGTTTCATCTTTTTCAAAGCAAATTCCATCCCAAACTTCCTTATTCTCTGACAGAATCTGTATTTTCTCGTTTCATCGCATTTTCCAGTTTCTTCTTCAATTGTGTTATCCACATGTTTTTCATTTAGTAACTTCTCAAAATCGCTCTTCCACCTTTCCTTGATCTCTTCGTTGTTCACTAATGCCCTAGAGTCATCGCTTTTTATACACTTAACCTGATTAATGTCTCTTGTTTTCCTTTCTCTCGACTTAGCAAGCTTATAAATACATTTTTCTCCCTCTCTAGTGTCTAGCTTGGTGTAGAAGTCGTCATATGCTTCCATTATAGCAACTCTAACTGTCCTTTTAACCTCCTTATTTGCACATTTACAGCTTTTGAAGTTTTCCTCACTTCTATCATTTTGCCACTTCTTGAAGCAATCCTTTTTGGTTTTACTGCAGCTTGTACCTCTTCATTCCATCACCAAGTATCTGTAGATACTAATCCTCTCCCCTTCGACTCTCCAAGGACCTCCTTCGATATTCTCATGATGCACCCTGCCATTCTATCCTACATAGTATTGCTTCCATCTTCCAAATTCCCAGGTGCTTTTGTATACATTCTCTCTTGAAATATTGCTAGTTTCTCGCCTTTAAGGTTCCACCACTTAGTTCGTGGGTTTATAGGGTCTTTTCTAGTACAGCATTGTCCTTTTATATGGATATCTAAAATGATAAGTCTATGTTGAGATGTTAAACTCTCCCCTAAGATGACCTTACAGTCTTTACATACTAAGCGATCTGCCTTTCTCACAAGGAACAAATCGATCTAGCTTCTATTAGATCCACTCTTTAAGGTTATCAAGTGTTCTTCCCTCTTTTTGAAAAATGTGTTTGCTTCTACAAGATTATATGCTACGGCGAAATCTAGAATACTCACCCCTACCTCATTCTGAATTCCAAAACCATACCCCCCATGCACCCTCTTATATCCAGTTCTATTTTTGCCTACGTGGCCAGTAAAATCTCCACCTACAATTTTCTTCTCTCCCACCAGTATTTCTTGCATTAAAGCGCCCAACGCATCCCAGAATTGTCTTTTAGTGTGATCATCCAATCCTAATTGGGGCACGTATGCACTAATCACATTAATTATATCCACTCCAACTACCAGTTTGATAAGCAATATTCTGTTTCCTTTCCTCGTGGCTGTCATAACTTTATCCTTGAGGTTCTTGTCAACCACGATTCCGACACCATTTCTATGCCTATCTATCCCCGTATAGAATATCTTATACCCGGTCTTTTCTACCTCCTTAGCTTTCTCTCCAACCCACTTTGTTTCTTGTAAACATACTACATTAACCTTCCTTCTAATTATAGTGTCTACTAGTTCCATTGCTTTACTTGTTAAGGTTCCTATATTCCAAGTTGCTAACCTAAGTCTGTAGTTCTGGACTAGTTTCTTTACCCACGGTGGCCTAGATGAGCGTGGGAACCCTTGCTTATTTAACACCGCACCCGGGGTCGATGCGGCGCCCCTTGTACATTTTTCGAAGCACCCGAAGGCAGGCCCAACGCGTCGCTTAAAAGGAATGCCCTAGCATTTACACAAGTATTCATATTTAGATTCACATCCCCTTTTTTTTTTACGTGCTGGCTGTCGAGCTACCTAACGCACTAACTCTCCTCTTTTCTCCGAGCTTGGGACCGGCAGTGTTGAAACAACCCAGGCAGAGTTGAAGAGCTTGCTAATAGGACTCTATATAATAAGTATCCGCCAGGGACAGGAGAAATAGAGAACTCAAAAGAAGAAAGAAAGAGAGACTCACCTAATTCAAATTCTTCTGGAAAGTTGGCCCTCCACCCGGGCTTAGAGGAACGAGCTCATAGTTTGTTGCAGATCACCTACCACGTTAAGCCCCCCTCTATCATCATTGAGGGGATGAGCAGTACCTCATTCAATCGAACTCGAATTTAGTCACTCGCCGAACCCACTAGACCATTTCTTGCTTTCTTCTTAATGAAGGTCGGGTATATTCAAATTTTCTAGCTCTTGTGAAGAATAACTTTTTCTTTCTAATTATGTGCTTTTCCCAGTAAATACAAATTATTTAAGAACTAAACTCTTTCTTTGTGTGTATTTTCTTTTCTTTTTCTTATTTCATTTTATGTCATTTGTAAGTTGCCGTTATTCTGGATAACCGATGTATTAGAACTATATTTCTCTGCAAAAATTTGGACCTTGATCAAAGCGTCTTGTACTCTTGTGGGCATTATTATTGGATGCTTCTATGTTATAAGAAGTACAAAGTTGCTTATGGATTTAGGGATGGACTTTCAAGTGCTCAGAGAGTTTAGCCACAATTACATATAACCATGTCGCCAATAAATAGCTTATTCAGTTTGTTCCATGTTTACTGCTGTAACTTTGAGACTGATAATCCTAAATATGTATGAATTTATGCTGCAAATGAGCTATGTGTACACTATATAATCCATTTCCTTGCATGTTTACTGCAGTTATTTGTTGATATTGGATCGAACGAATTGGAGGACAAACATGCTGACTTCACTCTTAGTCCCTTATATTTTCCTTAGTCTTCCTTCTTGGCTGTTCCACTTGTTAAGGTGAGATCTCTAATTTGGTTCCTTATCTCTCTCTCTCTCTCTCTCTCTCTCTCTCTCTCTCTCTCTCGTCCTTTTTTCATAGAAAGTAATCTTATTGCCAAGTCTATGTTTTTATTGTTCAGTGGGGAATTTGGGAAATGGATTACTTTCATTGGAATCGTACTGAGGCTCTTTTTCTCACGTCGTGTCCCAGGTAATTTGTGTACGTTTTTAGGAAGTTTTGACTATCAAATACAATGCATTATGTTGACCCATCATTCGAGCCCATTATGCTTCTTAATTGTTAGTACTTGTTAACTACATTCAGGTTTCTGTTACATGCAAGTCTGTCGTTTGGTTTTGCCATTGAATATGCTAGTTCATACAACTTACTTGATAAATTTATAATTTGAGAAAGGAATCGTAGGATTTGAGAAGCATTGCCAAACAGGGCCTTAGTTGGAGGTGTTAGGTTCATATTTTCAATCCATCAAAAAGTTGAAGTTGAACTTTTGCGTTTGTAATCACAATTTCAGAAGTATTGCCAAACAGGGCATTATTTGGAAGTGTTATAGCCATTACTCTGTCATTCTCAATGTGCTTTTGCAAGTTGTGCTATTGTTGCGTATCCAAATAACAAATGGAACTGGTGAGTAGTTTACATAGACTGCTGCCTTTCAGCCATTTGAACCATCTTTTATTAGAAATGGTCAGAAGCTATTTTGAATGAACAGCTGCACTGGCTTATGCAGAGAAGCTGTATGACACTTGTACAGTAGGTATTGTTACTTTGCTGTCAAACTTAAAATTATTGGAAATAATCGGAGCCATATAGCCGATTGATGGTTGCACTTTAGCTGATACAATTCTATGACCACTCACCGAAAACTCCCTTAAGATCACATTTTCCTAATACGCTGTTAGGGCTTGAAAATTGAAATGCTTTCTATTTTGTGGTCAACGCAGGACAGTACATGATTCCTCTCTTCCAGTGAGAGTCTCGTCTTCCTTATATCTGAACTATGTTTTTGGTCATCATTGGCTTGTAGAGCCTCTACATGAAAAAGCTCATTTAATCTTTATCTTGGTAATTTGCATGTGACACATTTATTTATGAGATCCACATAATGTGTGTGCTTCACAATTCGTGCCTTAGCACAATACACTGCTAATGTCACGATGGTAGAACGATGTGAGGTTTTGACTTTAGTCACACACTCTCTGTCAATTATATATTTGCACGTAAGTATATCTGTTTCTTGTTGGTTCTTGATGAATGCTGCTGTCTAAATGCAGACTGGTTGGAGATGCCGGGGTCGTTGATCCTTCTATTGGTGGTTGCTCCAAGCTTCTTCTCTCACACTCTGAGGGACAACTTGCCTGGCATCGTGATATGTCTCCTCATTGGTTGTTACCTGTTGCAAGAGCACATTCGTGCGTCTGGTGGATTCAGAAATTCCTTCACACAGCCCCATGGTATATCCAACACACTGGGTATTATCCTTTTGTTGGTCTATCCATTGTGGGCACTGGTACTCCACTTCATCTAGGCACTATGCTCTGTAGTTGTCAGCTCTCCTTCTGGTCCTTAATTTTAGTGATCAATTTAGTGTGTTATTCGTATATGTTTAGACTAAACAAATTCAACAGTGGTTCAATTTTCACTTCCACAGCCATAGGCAGCACTTGATCTCGTTTCTGAGGGGAGAAACAGATAACACACCTGGTGGTAATTATATTGAGTAGTGCTGTGGTTTTCAAATTGGAATCATAAATAAATGTGACCTATGTTACATGGACTCTTCTATTTCCCCCAAATTATACTCATACTGCAAATCGGACACTTAAATCCTCTATAAATGATTTCTGTGAATAATCTAAAAATTACAAAGCAAAGAATCACTCCTAGCGTTTCATTTGCAGAGATAGATATGAACCCTTTAATTAAATTTGAACATAAGGAAATGTAAAGTCATGTGTTCCAACATCATATGAAATATGATATCTTTTAGGGTAAAATGCATTTTTCACCCTCAGACTATACCCTGTTTGACATTTTGGTCTTTAAATAATTTTTTTCCTGCATTTTGGTCTCTCAACTAACATTTTGTGGTAGTTTGACCCCTCCGTCACTTTTAGTAACGCCAAAAGTAACGCTAAAAGTGATGGAGGGGGAAACTGTCATAAAATGTTAGTTGATGGACCAAATGCGAGGAAAAAAAATTATTTAAGGACTAAAGTGCCAAACATGACATAGTTGGAGAATGCAAAATGCATTTCATCCTATCTTTTACTATGTTTTGGAGGTATCGACATTACTTGTATTCAACTTATGCGCATATTTCAAGTATTCAACTTATGGGCATTTTTCAAGTTGAACACGATATCCTGAAATTTGGGAGTTTTGAGGAGTCCGATACCTAAACACGCACTTGCACCCTATATGCATGCCCGAGCTTAGGTACATAGGATGTGGTTCTGACAGTTTAGGAAGGAAAGGGAGAAAAAGGTTGAAGGAAGAAAATGAAGGAAAGAGTGATATCCTCGTACTTATTCACATGTACAGGATGATTATGCTTTAGTTTGTTTTAAATCTAAAATAAGAAAGAAAAAAGAGATGAAAAGAGAAAGACAACAAATACATGGGATTTTTCATTAAAATAGAAAAGAAATTTAGGCAAAAATTCCTTAAAGTAACTGCTAAGAGTTAAAAGTCTAAATGGATGCTTAGCTTGTTTAAAAGTTCCTACAAGAGAAAATTTCACTTAATATTCATGTTCGATTCAGTTAAATTTGACTTAATGTACGAAGGATCTTTCCTTATTCAAGAATCTGATTGTCTTTAGTTATAAAGTAAAATGGCATAATGGATTTTTAATGAAATCGCCCTAATACAAAGATTAAAATTTTCATTTACCAACTACATAATTTTCCATTCATTTGCATCTGAATGCTGCCAACAAAGCTATGTTTGGGCATCTTCGATGAAAAGGAAAAAGAGAGATTAATTTGCTCTTCAAATTTATTTTCATTTTCCCAAGAAGCACATCCCAAGTAATTTTGGCCATATGATTTTCGTTTTTTTCATGAGCAGTGAGCAGTATAGGATTTTCATTTGAATTAGACATGAGTAACCCACCTCCTAAGCAATTTAACCTTCTATTATATAATCCCTTTTTCCAAGTAATTATGCAAATTTTCAAGTAAATATATAACTTTAAATAATTGTATTGCTATCATGACAAAAAAAACAAATAAAATAAAGGATGTTAATTTACCCCCCACTAACACTTGTACACCAGGGCTAGTCAAAGTTATGGATTTTTTTCACCTGGCCCACTAGCCACTAACGCTTGTACTTCTAGGCTAGTCAAAGTTATGAGAATAAATTTTAGGGAGGCTTGGCATAAGGTCCTTAAAGTTGGGCATAATTGAATTAAAAGACAGCCCATTAATAACAAATTTACTAAGGACAAAAGTCCAGGCCCATTTTTAAACTACATCCACAATATTAAAATATCACTTTTTAAATCCATTTTACTTTTTTCATCATACCAAACTATCCTTATAGGAATTGTAAAATAATCAAGTCAAACTTGCCCTAAGCGCGCACAACACCCAAGAATTTCTTCTCCAACGCGCCAACACGCGCTATAACCTGGGGAATTGTCTATAAAGTCACTCACATGGTGTGAGTATAGTATAGTATAATTTCTAATTTCAAAAAATATTTTTAAACTTTAAACCTCCATAACTTTTGATTTACAACTCCATTTTTCGCAAATTTTATACCACTGGAATCGTGTCGACGAGATCTACAAAACTAGTACCATTGTTGATATGTTTTGAGCAAAAAAAAAAAAACAAAATTTTACACATATAAATAATAAGTGAAATTTCTCTTAATAAGTGAAATTTCACTAAGTACATGAAATATTAAGTGAAATTTCACTTAATATTTATGGAGGTTAAAATTTTCTCTATTAGAAGATTTCTTAGTTTAAAATGGCAAATTGAGCAGGGTCGCAAACGCTTTAAGTATAGATTATGGCTTAGTTTGGCCCCCACGCAGTTTTTAAGAGTCGCAAATGAAATTTATTATTAAGTTATTTGATAATTTTGTACAAGTAGCACATTACTATTCAAAAAAACATCATGAAGCCAAAAAGCTCACGGTTGCTTTTTGGCTTCATTAAAAGCTCCATTCTAGAGTTTTAAAAGCTCCTCCCAAAAGGTCTTAAGTTCAATTTCATATATGAATAATAAGTGAAATTTCAAATTTTACATATATGAATAATAAGTGAAATTTCACTTATTAATTGAAATTATTCATATATGTAAAAAAAAAAATTTAAGTTTTACATATATGAATAATAAGTGAAATTTCACTGAGTACATGAAATATTAAGTGAAATTTAACTTAATATTTACAAAATCTGCAGACAATTTAATGGAAAATAAGACATACAAGATCTATTCAAGGTTGTTCATTGCACTGCGACAAATCTGCAGACATTTTAATGAAAAATAAGACATACAAGATCTGCAGCATTGATGCGAACCTCAGTAGACTAGCAATGAGACCCAACAACAAAGATTGAATATCTTCCCAAGAAAGCTAGAAATCAGATTGTTGTGAAAGTGACATGTCAATTTTGTTGTTGGGTCTCAATACAAGTTATTGAGGCTCGCATCAAGCATACCCCTACCGGCCCAATACTCCAGTACCTGCAACATGTTCATTTAAACTTCAAATTAGAAGCTGCGAGTTGTCTTAACACTATCAGTCTATCACTGATAACTTTATTTGCATTTAGGCTTTTGGAATTGGAGATGAAAGTGTCTCCGAGCAGTGAATTAGAAAATGAGCCAAAATTAGCATATAGAGATCCAAAACTTCATAACAAGTCAGAAAACAGAAAATCTAAAAGTAAAGGACACAGTAAAGCATTTTCCATCGTTGTTTTTCATGTACTAGGGCACACATAATTGAATGAATTGATATAGTAGCAACCATAAATTGAAAACGTCACGATTAGAAGAATTGTACTTCTAATCGCGACGTTATTGTGCGCATAAATTCGAAGTTAGGGTTTGACATAATATGCAGTGAAGAGCATGACATAATATGCAGTCAAGTGAAATTTCACTTAACATTTTACATATTCAGTAAAATTTCACTTAATAAGTGAAATTTCACTTATTATTCATATTTGTAAAAACTTTTTTTTTTTTTTGCTCAAAACATATCAACAATGGTACTAGTTTTGTAGATCTCGTCGACACGATTCCAACGGTATAAAATTTACAAAAAATGGAGTTTTAGAACAAAAGTTATGGAGGTTTAAAGTTTAAAAATATATTTTTTTAAATTGATAATTATATGGTACAATGCTTGCATGATGCAAGCATTCTTGGACAAAAAGCCATGTGCGTGGCAGCGTGAGGCGCGTGAAGAGCGCTTGGGCAGGTGGGGATCTGCGCATGTGGCGCGTATGACGAGGGTAAATGTGGGTTTTTTTAATTTATTTCTTTTGTCTTTTTCTGGCAGGACTTGTTTCCAATGTGTATTTTAAATTGTCTTTAATCCCACTAAAGCTCCTTTTAATGACCTTTTCACCAATTTTCCCTAAATTTTACCAGGTCTACTGAAAAGGATAATTTTTAGAGCGCATAAGAATCTTATATAAATAACATACATAAATTTTATGTGTCTATCTTTCTTCTCTGTAGATTCCACTAACGCTGTAGACCTCGTAGATACTGTGGACCCCACAGTGTCAGTAGACCCCATCAGAAGAGAGATAGACACATTGTAATTTATGTATATCTTATTTATGTAAGATTCTAATGCTTTTTTTTTTCCCTTCTTCTTCTTAAAAAGTGTTTCTCTAACACTAGTGACACCACCCACTTGATTTTGATTAGTGGATATTGAGTACTTCCGTCATTATTGAAGATGATCTCACTATTGTTACATGTTTTGAGAAATATTTTTTGAGAAATATAGCAATACTCTAAAATCAAAGTGATTTTGTGATTGTTACCATATCCCACCTTGCATGTAATAATTGATAGGGTAATGCTAGGGACACAAAAGAGTCATAAAAATGTGTTTACAAATAAATGTGGCATTCTATGTGACATCCTATGAGTTGAGTTGCCACATGGGTGTCACATCATTTTGTGAACTTCTCTTGACCCTTTTGTGTCTCAAACATTGCCTTAATTGATAATGGAATTCGGAAGGCTAAAATGAATATTTTTGACAAATCAGTTTATACTTTTTCAATAGTATATAAAAATGTGACCCAATTGCAAAAATTTTCCTAGGGAGGAAAATTAAATAGAAGTCCCTACTTTGGAAGGAAATAGAAGATAAGTACAAGTGGTTTGGATTTAAGGAGATAAGGACAATCATTTTTTAATTACATGGCTATAAGTCTATTTTTAAACTGAAAATAAGGATATTGACATATTTGCCCCTGTCACACATGCGTTGTTGTTTTGCCACCTCATTATGTTCTTAAAGGAGTTTTTGTGTGTGTGTGTGTGTGTGTGTGTGTGTGCGTGTCTTTCAAACTTTAAAATGCCATAACTTTCAAATCATAACTCTATTTTGAATAAAATTTATATATTTGTAACCTATAAGAAAAGATCTATCAAACAAGATCTTAGTTATTATGAAAAAATGTATAAAAAAAATTTCATGTTACTGTCGGACCATTATAACGTAATGTCACTATCTCTTTTGCAACAGTGACTTTTTTTTTTTATTATTATTTTTTATTTGATGATATTTTATTGTCTTTAACTGGATAATAACAACTGAAGATTGGTCATAATTTTGCGATTATTAGGTCAATTTGAAGAAATGTTATTGTAGACGACATGTTACTGTTTCTTTGTTCAATACAATGTTGCTAATCTTTAATGGTATATTACTGTTTTTTGTATGTGGATAGTTTTTAAAGACAGTAACATCTACTAAATAGCCTTAATTTTGCAACTTTTTACAACAATGATGTTACTATCTTTGTAAAAATATTTCGTTTTTGATAATATGTTACTGTATTTACTTAGAAAGTATTGTAAATGCAGTTCATATGATGAAAATGGTCATAATTTTGCAATTATTTGGTCAATTTGAAAAAATGTTACTATCGTTAGTATCATGTTTCTATCTCATGTTACTATTTTTACGTGGGCAGCACTTAAAAATATCGATTTTTTTTTTTTTAAGAATTTTATAGACACTATGAATCTTATTTGATAGATCTTATTTTGTAAATTATGAATATATAATTTTTAAGACAAAATAATTTGTAGTTTAGAAGTTATGATAATTTAAATTAAAGTTTGTAAAACATACAATCACTAACTTCCTTAAATTATAGACTTGGGTGGCACATGTATAGTATAATTGTTTAACATAAGAAAAATGTGCATTTTCGTCCACTAAAAATCACAGGACTTTGGTCACCAAAAAAAAAAAGTGGGAATGTATCCCCTATTTATGGTCCAATGTCTCCACCTGTGGCCAATCGCCCCAATTTCTATTGACAAAAGAGTTCCCAAATTTTTCATTTCAAATGGTTTTTAAATACATGTGTCAATTGGATCACTTTCAACATCCTTCGATAAAAGTTACTGCAGTAGGTCCACTGCCACATGTATTTGAGAACTATTTGAGATCCAAAATTTGTGAAGCATTGACAATAGCATGGGCAGCTTTTGCTGAAAAGCATTTTTATGTGATTGAATTGCAAACGGAAGCTATTGCGAAACAAGCCCTATGGCAACGCTGGTAGAGTGGGTAATATAGTAATTTCCTTAAATTATACGGAGGCCAAAGCAGAGAAAGAACCCTAACCCTAACCCTAAAAGCAGATCACCGCGGATATAAATACAACTCTTTCCTTAATACTTTGGTGATATGTATTGTGTCTTACATAACATAGAGCTCCATGAATTTGAAAACTTGCTCTCAGGTAGTAGTTCATTCATCAATTTTCTTCTTTTCCCAATTATTGCCTCAATCATCCCCAACTCTGTTTTCAAGTTTTACTATCGCTCCTAAAATTCTACTTTTTTTCTCTCT